>JADLZL010001743.1:0-47579 GCA_015844335.1 Chrysopogon serrulatus | reverse complement strand
AAAATGGAAAAATCTAATTTTGTGGTCTCCACATAAGTAGATCTACATGATGAACATATAATATGGTATACTTTAGTATAAAGTTTTTACTATATAATTTATTTGAATTATAGAAATACACATATCTAAAACTACAAAGAAAAACTTTGTATCAAAGTATATCATATTATGTATTCACTATGTAGATCTACTTACGTGAGTCCAACAAAATTAGATTTTCTATTTTATAATTTTTATATGATTTATTATGGTTTTTCAAAAAATCAGCAAAATAAATAAATAAAAATACAAAATACAAAACCACTATTACTGTAGCAAACCACTGTAAAAAAAACCACCGAGAGATATAATATGAACGGTTTTAAAAAGTTGAGGGATGTGTTTTGTCCGGTTTTAGAGTTCAGGGATGACATGCAGACTTTCGCGAAAGTTGAGGGGCCTAAAGTGGACTTTTTCCCTTCCTCCGTGACGTGATTTTTTTTTTGTTTGTTTGTTTGATCGGGCTCCGTGACATGATTGGCCAACCTGTTCACTAATCACCCACATTATACAAAAATTTATTATTTCTACTGCCAAACCTGTTCGTGCGTTGCAGTTGCAATCAATACATCTTGAAGTAGAACACTACACTATTGCTAAATATGAACTATTCTAATCTATATCTATATATCTCTTATCAAGTTAATCCTCACTATAATGCTTCTCTCTTAATGAAATACGGGCTTTAAACCCGGTTGCGAAAAAAATGTAAGCAATCCAATCCACATCATCTTCTACTAACTACCACATCCACTTTCACTAATAACCATATCATCTCACTAGCTTCTGACCTTTTAAAGCAACCAAATTTGATAAGAATGTATGTACGAACATTTGATGATTTAACTCATATATACAACATATTTATTTCTAGGAATGTTTCGTACCAATGTGCGAAGCATCTTCTAGCTAGTAACTTTTAAGTACATGTTACAAGTTACATACGTCACACGTCTAACTCATATGAGTACAATCATAAATGTCACATATAAAGACATAACACAAAGTTAGTTTTAGTTTGAGAAAAAACAAGTAGAATTGAATAATTCTTTGTCTTTTGTACGAAACAAAAGAATATACCATGTGTCGAGACTTTAGAAGAAATAAATTTATTGTGTATATAGCATTACTACTCCAGCACGAGCACGACAATGGGAAGAACAAAGAAAAATTCGAACAAATCACTTTTTGTGTAACCAGCGGTGTTAGGGGTAATTTTCACTAACTAAGCACTGACCCATGGACAGATTTATGAATTTTGTGAAACTGCTCCATTGTGGATTTGCTAGAATTCAAAACGTTTATTTGGCTCAAAAAAGTGAATTTGAAGCTGTTTTTTATGCATATGGAGTTATTGGAGTTGCCAAATAGCCCTTACTCACCACTTGGAGAGCCTAATAAAATCATTTTCTATGTCTTTATACCATATCTTCTGTGCACTCTAGGTGAGAAATCTATAATAGACAACTTCTATATTTAGAGAGATCCAATTAATAAGACTGTTGGAGGATTTTTTTTAACCAAAATCTCGTAACCCCTTACCGTTTCAGTAGATAGTCGGCACAAATTTTACGGTCTCAGAAAACGGTCACTTTCACGAAGTGGAGGTTGCCAAACATCTCGAGAGCAATGTGCTGAAAATTATAATATCGATGATCCTTTCTTTTATGATAAAGTATTTATGGCTCCTTCAATCATGAAATGGTAGATAAGGTTTCATCATATTGGGATTGCACTAAAAATGTTGTTGGCGCAGTGTGGCAGAACCTTCCAAATTATATGGCCCACAAGCACCTGACATTGTCCCTAAAACCTCTGTCAGCCATACTTGTGTACCACATAACTGGAAAAGTTCTGTCGGGTGAAACCCCGATGACACCACGATCCTCCAGGATCCACTTCTTACAAAGAACTGTAATATTACAACCGTTTTATCTAAATACAACAGAGTAGCGGAAGATTTACAAAAGAAGATTACAATACTTGATCAGAGTTTGATTAAACAAAACTTAACTGGGTTTGCGGAAGCGAGAAAAGAACTTTGCAGACAGAAGATATTCGATCATGCCAAGCCCACTGGTATGACCAAAGTCAGCAACACTAGTCAACACCGCAATGGGGGTCAAACAAACCCAGTACAAAAAGTACTCCGCAAGACTTACCCGACGGAAAAAGGGGAGAAGACTCAGGAATGCTGGTTGATAGGAATCAAGGTAAGGTTTTAGCAAGAATCAAAGACACCTTTGCGGAAAAACGACTAATGTTGATCCTTACTATTCATTCTTATCCGATATTTTCTTTAAGCATTAAGCTATCCATCTAAGTTATCCTAGTCTAGAGCAAACACTTGTCAAACAAGATCTCGATTTCTAAAACTTTCCATCCTCAGCAACTTTCCTCATTACTACGATGCCGGGGACTCGGATCAAGTCTCCCATATCGTGGAGCACCGACGATTCGAATCGCTTTATATACCCAAATTGGGGCTTCTAGCCACACGATGTATGCGGGGACGAACATCTCACATACATCAACTCACGCTTGCATTTCTCCGCACCAGAACGGGTCCCAGCCACGAGAGCACAAGACACCATCTCCCCCTACGCCGTCGGTCCACAACCGTCGGACGGTGCGCTCGTAGTGTGGGTACACGCTACTTCCCGTCCCGGTGTCCGTTCTCGTATGGATTGTACAAGGGAGCTTACCGCCATTAGCATGCGACTAGTACTATCCAATAACCTCATGATCCCAGCGCCAAACAACGGACGGTCCTTAACCGACACAAGTGGACGACACTACACCGGGGCACTAGCCCTTCCTCGATGCAAGTCACTCCACCGCGTCTCAATTTACTCATCATCATGTTCTTATTGAGTATCCTCGACCCGATCGAAGTAAATGATAAACAATAAACAACATCAGGTTTTCGTAATTGCCCTCAACGGGGATATTGTGATCAACTTTTAAAAGCATTTTATTTGCAAAGCTTATGCTATTAGCAAGACTAAGCATATACTAAATATTTTCAAATCAAAACAGGTTTCAGGGATAGTATATCAAGGTACGGTAAATGTATCAAGATAGGATATCACTCAACTCCTACACCTAATGCATCATATCATCAACATAAAATTATAAAGAACTTTCAAAATTCAAGAAAGGGTTTAATGCATCCGGGGCTTGCCTGCGTTGCGAGAAGGTTAGTTGTTAATCTTGATATCCGCATCTTCGGTGGAATCACTTCATGGGGGTTGGATCATCGAGAAACTTCTCCGAAGCTCGACCATCGTGATCCATCGCTCTCACGTGTAAACTATACGTAAAGGAATGATGCATGTTTAATGACATGGCACGATGCAAAATGATGCAATATGGATGAGACAACTCAACTTATTATTATCTTGAGTACAACTTTCCTTTATGGTAACCTCGCACTAAGAAGGTATGACTAGCGTCAACGATGATGGACTAACGATACGCAATCAACATGAAAAGCCGAAGGTCATTAGGGTTAATGACCTAGGGTCATCACTCAATCCCAAAATTAGACAACCCTAATAGTGATTAGAGGTGATTACTAATTTATTAACCATTTTTACAGTCGTTGAAAGCCATTAATTAACTTACTAATTGGAGATTAATTAAACCCTAATTAATCAAATGATTAATTATTTAAACATTAATTAATCAAGGTATTAATTAAGCATAATACAAAAATTACTCAAAACAGGATCAAACTTCATAATTAAGATCATCATCATCTAATTAGCACACAAAATAAATTTCATAATTTTTTGGAGTTATATTTTAATTATTAAAATTCATGGAAGTTGCCTTTATTAATTAAAGGAGCAATTTTAACTGCAAATAAAAGTTACTGAAAATACAAAGTTAGCATTTTTTCTGGTGTAGAGCATAACACAGGGAGCACACACATATTTTTGTTGCATTTTTATTTGCCCTTAATATTTAATTATGAAAAAGACAAAACCTCAGCATTTAAAATCATAAAAAGAAAAGAAAAAAACTTTTCTTTTTCCCCAAAGCCACCGGCGGCCCAACGGCCCGTAACGGCCCGGCCTTCCTCTTCCCTCTCCTTTTCACTAGCAGCCGACCCAGCCCAGCAGCGGCCTGGCCCGGCCTGCCTCTTCTCTTCTCCCTCCTCCTTTTGAACCGAGCGGGGGGGCGACGCCGGCGGCCAGGGGCGACACCGGCGGCCTTCCTTGCCGACGGTGAGCCGGCCAAAGGGGTAAGGCCACGGGGCGCTCCCCACAACCACGCGCACCACGCTACTAGGTTGGTTGGGCGAATTGGTGACCGGATAGGAGATGGTGGCGGCCATGGCGGCTCGGCGCGGCTGCGCATGGTGGCACGGTGGCGTTCCAGCGCAGCTACGGAAGTAGAGAGCTCAGAAGCGAGCCGACGGCAGTCATCGACTCAAGGCGAGCTCGTTGCGCCGATGGGTTCAGGTGGAGACGCACCAGCAAGCTCGGACCACGGGCAAGATCATGGCGGCGGCACTCGGCCGGCAAAGAGGACGACGGCGTCCATGGCTAACTCCGGCGAAGATAGAAGGCCGTAGCTGGCTCGGGAGATGCGCAAGAGGAAGACGGAGGCGTGTGCAAACTCTTGGAGATGACGGTGGTGTGGCACGGGAGAATTTCGCCGGCGGCCGAAGCTCACGGCGGCGGAGCGGGGAAGAAAAGAAGGTGAGGTGGCCGACGTCTGGTGGATATGAAGATGCAACGACTCTTCGTGAAGGTAGACAGCTCGCGGGCGAAGGTGCTGGAGCTGCTTATGGCGTGGCAACGCGCGCGAAACGCCGGGGACGACGCCACGACGCCGGCGACAGCGCGGCAAGGAGGAGGAGAAAGGGAATTTGCCCCCCCGGTTTCTTGTAGGCGACCAAGCTCCTCTCTCGATTTTCTCAAAATTCTCCAAAAATTTGAATACAAGTTGAAAAATTTCCAAAATATAGATTGTACCATTTTTCATGCTCTACAAACTTTATTAAACAAGTTTGATCAAATTTCAAATAATTTTGAAACTGCAATTTGAATTTTAAAAAGAGCTTAAATCCTAGCTTTTGGGATTTCAAAATTACTTTTAAATTTTGAATAAAAGATGAAAATCTCCAAAAATAAAAGTTGTTCTATTTAGCAAGATCTACAACTTTTATATAGAAAGTTTTTCAGGAAACTGAATAATTTTTGAAATTGAGTTTAAAATGCAAAAGGGGACTATTCCCAATTTGGAGAACTTTTGAAATTAGTTTAAATTTTATTCAAAAACTTAAAAAACTTTATATACCAAAGTTGTAGAGCTAAAAGAGATACACAAACTGTATTTTGGAAGTTTTCCCAAATTTTGAATATTTTGAGGTGAAATTGTAAAGGGGGCAAAAACACTTTGAAATTCACCCTTTTTGAAAAGATTTTCAAATAGAATCTTTGGCAATTAATTAATGATGATGTGGCACTTTTCAAACCCAACCAATGACACACTTTCAAAATACAAAGTTCATACTTTGAAATGGTGCCAAAGTTTGGCAACTTTTATTTATAAAATTAGTTATGGTTAGCTCCTCAAAAGTGAATTTGAAATTCAAATCCAACACTTAACCGCTAGGGTTAGGGTTTTGGGATTCGGATTCCGAATTCAATTTTGATTCTTTCTTTTGCATCCTTTAACTTGTAAAACTTGGTTAGGGTGTAAGTCAAGGTTAGCCAAGCACTTGTACACACCAAGGTTGCTTTTAGTTGATTATTTTTATAAACCAAAGAAAAATTGTAATTAAAGTTTAAATGACATACACATACGATATGAAGAAGCTCAAACAACCTTAGAAATTTATAAACTTATTTTAGTTATTCATGTCATGGTCCTCTAATCATGAATGTTCATGCAATGCTTATGATGACATGTGGCAGGTTTAGGGTAACGTAACACCGGGGTGTTACATTATATCCCACTTAACAGGAATCTCGTCCCGAGATTCAAGGGTTTGGGTTAAGTAATGGAAAAGGAAATGTATCAAGCACATTGACTGGTAAGAAGTTCATAAAGCAACAAGGTTTGGGTTGGAGAATTCAATCTAAAATCAAGAGATAGCTATTTGTGGTGAGAGTGTTAACAAGAATTACGTATATAGGGATTAAAGAAAAGAATACAACAATAGTAGACTACCTTGTATCAGAACAACACCGACTATGCTAGTAGTGCCCTCTAGGAAATCCTAGATTCCTGACGCAAATAGCATAGTCACGGGTCGAGATACCAATATATCATACTATTGCAGTGTTTCCAATATGAAGCATTTTGAAGTGACGAGGTCAATAAGGTAGCATGTGTCGAGACTAAAAAGGCCAAGGTGACACACATTGGAAAAGACCCAAGAAGGGTGGGGTTTGAGTAATGGAAAAGAAAATATATCAAGTACATTAAGTTTCAAGAATCTCACAAATCAAGAGGATTGGTTTCAGGGTTACAACCAAGATTAATGTATGGTTGTAAAGCTTAAGCTGAATAAATTCCAGATACTCAAGAACAAGTTGAGTATATACAAGGGGTTGTGATTTCGAAGAATGATTCCAAGGGAGCACTTTAACTGTGGAGTGTGATGGAGAATGATCATTGATCTCGATACAAACGAGCGCCCAGCAGTAACTCATGTGGCCGTAGCACACAGGAGACCCTAGGTTTCGACGCTGCATCGGGGTCATGGATCATGGTACCATCGTAAAACATAATTTCGATAACTCCTACCTGACACATATCGGGATGACGAGATCAAGGAAAATTTTGCGTGTGTCGAGATTAGGAAGACTAAGGTAAGACACATGCATAGATGAAGAAATCAAAATGTTGTCTTCAAGTATTTGCTAAACAGAAGTTTCTTAACAAAGCGAGATACATGACGAGATTAGTGGGATCTTAATAGCTATGCGAACAATAGCTATTGTTGGATTAATGAAAGATATGTTACTTTTAGCTTATATGATATGAATGATACATGCTCGTCCTATACGTCTTCACAACGTTAGTTAGCACACCACTCACAACTCACTATAGGGCAATACTTTATACACTAGTCTTGCAGAGTGAGACGGGGTACAAGAAGACTCTCGGCAAGGCATTGTTGACGGTTGCCTCTTCCTTGGACTCCCTCGAGAAGATTCGAAGACTCTTCAACGCGGTTGCTCAGGATTTTCCGAAAAGCCTTCTTGGTAGCTTGTAGCAACTTTGGAAAGATCGTAAAACAAGTTTTATCTTGTTTTGTCAAAAACTTTTAATTGTAAATTCATTTTGAAGTTTTCGCAATGTAATACTACAAGTATCTTTGTAAGAATCGCTCTGATACCATTCTGTGGCGGAACCTTCCAAATTATATGGCCCACAAGCACCTGACATTGTCCCTAAGACCTCTGTCAGCCATACTTGTGTACCACATAACTGGAAATGTTCTGTCGGGTGAAACCCCGATGACACCACGATCCTCCAGGATCCACTTCTTACAAAGAACTGTAATATTACAACCGTTTTATCTAAATACAACAGAGTAGCGGAAGATTTACAAAAGAAGATTACAATACTTGATCGAGTTTGATTAAACAAAACTTAACTGGGTTTGCGGAAGCGAAAAAGAACTTTGCGCATTTAAGATATTCGATCATGCCAAGCCCACCGGGTATGACCAAAGTCAGCAACACTAGTCAACACCTGCAATGGGGTCAAACAAACCCAGTAGTACAAAAAGTACTCCGCAAGACTTACCCGACGGAAAAAAAAAAGGGAGAAGACTCGGGAATGCTGGTTGATAGGAATCAAGGTAAGGTTTTAGCAAGAATCAAAGACACCTTTGCGGAAAAACGACTAATGTTGATCCTTACTATTCATTCTTATCCGATATTTTCTTTAAGCATTAAGCTATCCATCTAGGTTATCCTAGTCTAGAGCAAACACTTGTCAAACAAGATCTCGATTTCCAAAACTTTCCATCCTCAGCAACTTTCCTCATTACTACGATGCCGGGACTCGGATCAAGTCTCCCATATCGTGGAGCACCGACGATTCGAATCGCTTTATATACCCAGCTGGGGCTTCCTAGCCACACGATGTATGCGGGACCGAACATCTCACATACATCAACTCACGCTTGCATTTCTCCAGACCAGAACGGGTCCTAGCCACGAGAGCACAGTACACCATCTCCCTACGCCGTCAGTCACAACCGTCGACGGTGCGCTCGTAGTGTGGGTACACGCTACTTCCCGTCCCGGTGTCCGTTCTCGTATGGATTGTACAAGGGAGCTTACCGCCATTAGCATGCGACTAGTACTATCCAATAACCTCATGATCCCAGCGCCAAACAACGGACGGTCCTTAACCGACACAAGTGGACGACACTACACCAGGGCACTAGCCCTTCCTGATGCAAGTCACTCCACCGGCGTCTCAATTTACTCATCATCATGTTCTTATTGAGTATCCTCGACCCGATCGAAGTAAATGATAAACAATAAACAACATCAGGTTTTCGTAATTGCCCTCAACGGGATATTGTGATCAACTTTTAAAAGCATTTTATTTGCAAAGCTTATGCTATTAGCAAGACTAAGCATATACTAAATATTTTCAAATCAAAACAGGTTTCGGGGGATAGTATATCAAGGTACGGTAAATGTATCAAGATAGGATATCACTCAACTCCTACACCTAATGCATCATATCATCAACATAAAATTATAAAGAACTTTCAAAATTCAAGAAAGGGTTTAATGCATCCGGGGCTTGCCTGCGTTGCAGAGAAGGTTAGTTGTTAATCTTGATATCCGCATCTTCAGTGGAATCACTTCAGTGGGGTTGGATCATCGAGAAACTTCTCCGGCTCGACCATCGTGATCCATCGCTCTCACGTGTAAACTATACGTAAAGGAATGATGCATGTTTAATGACATGGCACGATGCAAAATGATGCAATATGGATGAGACAACTCAACTTATTATTATCTTGAGTACAACTTTCCTTTATGGTAACCTCGCACTAAGAAGGTATGACTAGCGTCAACGATGATGGACTAACGATACGCAATCAACATGAAAAGCCGAAGGTCATTAGGGTTAATGACCTAGGGTCATCACTCAATCCCAAAATTAGACAACCCTAATAGTGATTAGAGGTGATTACTAATTTATTAACCATTTTTACAGTCGTTGAAAGCCATTAATTAACTTACTAATTGGAGATTAATTAAACCCTAATTAATCAAAGGATTAATTATTTAAACATTAATTAATCAAGGTATTAATTAAGCATAATACAAAAATTACTCAAAACAGGATCAAACTTCATAATTAAGATCATCATCATCTAATTAGCACACAAAACAAATTTCATAATTTTTGGAGTTATATTTTAATTATTAAAATTCATGGAAGTTGCCTTTATTAATTAAAGGAGCAATTTTAACTGCAAATAAAAGTTACTGAAAATACAAAGTTAGCATTTTTCTGGTGTAGAGCATAACACAGGGAGCACACACATATTTTTGTTGCATTTTTATTTGCCCTTAATATTTAATTATGAAAAAGACAAAACCTCAGCATTTAAAATCATAAAAGAAAAAGAAAAACCTTTTCTTTTCCCTTCAGGCCACTGCGCGGCCCAACGGCCCGTAACGGCCCGGCCTTCCTCTTCCCTCTCCTTTTCACTAGCAGCCGACCCAGCCCAGCAATGCCCGGCCCGGCCTCTTCTTCCCTCCCTCCTCCTTTTGAACCGAGCGGGGGGGCCGCGGCGGCCGGGGGCGACACCGGCGGCCTTCCTTGCCGACGGTGAGCCGGCCAGCAAGGGTAAGGCCACCAGGACGCTCCCCACAACCACGCGCACCACGCTACTAGGTTGGTTGGGCGAATTGGTGACCGGATAGGAGATGGTGGCGGCCATGGCGGCTTCAGCGCGGCCGCATGCATGGTGGCACATCTGGCGTTCAGCGCAGCTACGGAAGTAGAGAGCTCAGAAGCGAGCCGACGGCAGTCATCGACTCAAGGCGAGCTCGTTGCGCCGATGGGTTCAGGTGGAGACGCACCAAAGCAAGCTCGGACCACGGGCAAGATCATGGCGGCGGCACTCCGGCAATGGCGGACGACGGCGTCCCGCGGCTAACTCCGGCGAAGATAGAAGGCCGTAGCTGGCTCAGGAGATGCGCAAGAGGAAGACGGAGGCGTGTGCAAACTCTTGGAGATGACGGTGGTGTGGCACGGGAGAATTTCGCCGGCGGCCGAAGCTCACGGCGGCGGAGCGGGGAAGAAAAGAAGGTGAGGTGGCCGACGTCTGGTGGATATGAAGATGCAACGACTCTTCGTGAAGGTAGACAGCTCGCGGGCGAAGGTGCTGGAGCTGCTTACGGCGTGGCAACGCGCGCGAAACGCCGGGGACGACGCCACGACGCCGGCGACAGCGCGGCAAGGAGGAGGAGAAAGGGAATTTGCCCCCCCCAAGTTATCAGAGGCGACTGCTCCTCTCTTCGATTTTCTCAAAATTCTCCAAAAATTTGAATACAAGTTGAAAAATTTCCAAAATATAGATTGTACCATTTTTCATGCTCTACAAACTTTATTAAACAAGTTTGATCAAATTTCAAATAATTTTGAAACTGCAATTTGAATTTTAAAAAGAGCTTAAATCCTAGCTTTTGGGATTTCAAAATTACTTTTAAATTTTGAATAAAAGATGAAAATCTCCAAAAATAAAAAGTTGTTCTATTTAGCAAGATCTACAACTTTTATATAGAAAGTTTTTCAGGAAACTGAATAATTTTTGAAATTGAGTTTAAAATGCAAAAGGGGACTATTCCCAATTTGGAGAACTTTTGAAATTAGTTTAAATTTTATTCAAAAACTTAAAAAACTTTATATACCAAAGTTGTAGAGCTAAAAGAGATACACAAACTGTATTTTGAAAGTTTTCCCAAATTTTGAATATTTTGAGGTGAAATTGTAAAGGGGGCAAAAACACTTTGAAATTCACCCTTTTTGAAAAGATTTTCAAATAGAATCTTTGGCAATTAATTAATGATGATGTGGCACTTTTCAAACCCAACCAATGACACACTTTCAAAATACAAAGTTCATACTTTGAAATGGTGCCAAAGTTTGGCAACTTTTATTTATAAAATTAGTTATGGTTAGCTCCTCAAAAGTGAATTTGAAATTCAAATCCAACACTTAACCGCTAGGGTTAGGGTTTTGGGATTCGGATTCCGAATTCAATTTTGATTCTTTCTTTTGCATCCTTTAACTTGTAAAACTTGGTTAGGGTGTAAGTCAAGGTTAGCCAAGCACTTGTACACACCAAGGTTGCTTTTAGTTGATTATTTTTATAAACCAAAGAAAAATTGTAATTAAAGTTTAAATGACATACACATACGATATGAAGAAGCTCAAACAACCTTAGAAATTTATAAACTTATTTTAGTTATTCATGTCATGGTCCTCTAATCATGAATGTTCATGCAATGCTTATGATGACATGTGGCAGGTTTAGGGTAACGTAACACCGGGGTGTTACATTATATCCCACTTAACAGGAATCTCGTCCCGAGATTCAAGGGTTTGGGTTAAGTAATGGAAAAGGAAATGTATCAAGCACATTGACTGGTAAGAAGTTCATAAAGCAACAAGGTTTGGGTTGGAGAATTCAATCTAAAATCAAGAGATAGCTATTTGTGGTGAGAGTGTTAACAAGAATTACGTATATAGGGATTAAAGAAAAGAATACAACAATAGTAGACTACCTTGTATCAGGAACACCGACTATGCTAGTAGTGCCCTCTAGGAAATCCTAGATTCCGGACGCAGTAGCATAGTCACGGGTCGAGATACCAATATATCATACTATTGCAGTGTTTCCAATATGAAGCATTTTGAAGTGACGAGGTCAATAAGGTAGCATGTGTCGAGACTAAAAAGGCCAAGGTGACACACATTGGAAAAGACCCAAGAAGGGTGGGGTTTGAGTAATGGAAAAGAAAATATATCAAGTACATTAAGTTTCAAGAATCTCACAAATCAAGAGGATTGGTTTCAGGGTTACAACCAAGATTAATGTATGGTTGTAAAGCTTAAGCTTTGAATAAATTCCAGAATAAGAACAAGTTGAGTATATACAAGGGGTTGTGATTTCAAGAATGATTCCAAGGGAGCACTTTAACTGTGGAGTGTGATGGAGAATGATCATTGATCTCGATACAAACGAAGCGCCAAAGAAGAACTCATGTGGCCGTAGCACACAGGAGACCCTAGGTTTCGACGCTGCATCGGGGTCATGGATCATGGTACCATCGTAAAACATAATTTCGATAACTCCTACCTGACACATATCGGGATGACGAGATCAAGGAAAATTTTGCGTGTGTCGAGATTAGGAAGACTAAGGTAAGACACATGCATAGATGAAGAAATCAAAATGTTGTCTTCAAGTATTTGCTAAACAGAAGTTTCTTAACAAAGCGAGATACATGACGAGATTAGTGGGATCTTAATAGCTATGCGAACAATAGCTATTGTTGGATTAATGAAAGATATGTTACTTTTAGCTTATATGATATGAATGATACATGCTCGTCCTATACGTCTTCACAACGTTAGTTAGCACACCACTCACAACTCACTATAGGGCAATACTTTATACACTAGTCTTGCAGAGTGAGACGGGGTACAAGAAGACTCTCGGCAAGGCATTGTTGACGAAGTTGCCTCTTCCTTGGACTCCCTCGAGAAGATTCGAAGACTCTTCAACGCGGTTGCTCAGGATTTTCCGAAAAGCCTTCTTGGTAGCTTGTAGCAACTTTGGAAAGATCGTAAAACAAGTTTTATCTTGTTTTGTCAAAAACTTTTAATTGTAAATTCATTTTGAAGTTTTCGCAATGTAATACTACAAGTATCTTTGTAAGAATCGCTCTGATACCATTCTGTGGCAGAACCTTCCAAATTATATGGCCCACAAGCACCTGACATTGTCCCTAAGACCTCTGTCAGCCATACTTGTGTACCACATAACTGGAAAAGTTCTGTCGGGTGAAACCCCGATGACACCACGATCCTCCAGGATCCACTTCTTACAAAGAACTGTAATATTACAACCGTTTTATCTAAATACAACAGAGTAGCGGAAGATTTACAAAAGAAGATTACAATACTTGATCAGAGTTTGATTAAACAAAACTTAACTGGGTTTGCGGAAGCGAGAAAAGAACTTTGCAGACAGAAGATATTCGATCATGCCAAGCCCACTGGTATGACCAAAGTCAGCAACACTAGTCAACACCTGCAACAGGGGTCAAACAAACCCAGAGTACAAAAGTACTCCGCAAGACTTACCCGACGGAAAAAGGGGAGAAGACTCAGGAATGCTGGTTGATAGGAATCAAGGTAAGGTTTTAGCAAGAATCAAAGACACCTTTGCGGAAAAACGACTAATGTTGATCCTTACTATTCATTCTTATCCGATATTTTCTTTAAGCATTAAGCTATCCATCTAGGTTATCCTAGTCTAGAGCAAACACTTGTCAAACAAGATCTCGATTTCTAAAACTTTCCATCCTCAACAACTTTCCTCATTACTACGATGCCGGGACTCGGATCAAGTCTCCCATATCGTGGAGCACCGACGATTCGAATCGCTTTATATACCCAGCTGGGGCTTCCTAGCCACACGATGTATGCGGGACCGAACATCTCACATACATCAACTCACGCTTGCATTTCTCCAGACCAGAACGGGTCCTAGCCACGAGAGCACAAGACACCATCTCCCTACGCCGTCCACACAACCGCCGACGGTGCGCTCGTAGTGTGGGTACACGCTACTTCCGTCCCCCTGTCCGTTCTCGTATGGATTGTACAAGGGAGCTTACCGCCATTAGCATGCGACTAGTACTATCCAATAACCTCATGATCCCAGCGCCAAACAACGGACGGTCCTTAACCGACACAAGTGGACGACACTACACCAGGGCACTAGCCCTTCCTGATGCAAGTCACTCCACCGGCGTCTCAATTTACTCATCATCATGTTCTTATTGAGTATCCTCGACCCGATCGAAGTAAATGATAAACAATAAACAACATCAGGTTTTCGTAATTGCCCTCAACGGGGATATTGTGATCAACTTTTAAAAGCATTTTATTTGCAAAGCTTATGCTATTAGCAAGACTAAGCATATACTAAATATTTTCAAATCAAAACAGGTTTCAGGGATAGTATATCAAGGTACGGTAAATGTATCAAGATAGGATATCACTCAACTCCTACACCTAATGCATCATATCATCAACATAAAATTATAAAGAACTTTCAAAATTCAAGAAAGGGTTTAATGCATCCGGGGCTTGCCTGCGTTGCAGAGAAGGTTAGTTGTTAATCTTGATATCCGCATCTTCAGTGGAATCACTTCAGTGGGGTTGGATCATCGAGAAACTTCTCCGAAGCTCGACCATCGTGATCCATCGCTCTCACGTGTAAACTATACGTAAAGGAATGATGCATGTTTAATGACATGGCACGATGCAAAATGATGCAATATGGATGAGACAACTTAACTTATTATTATCTTGAGTACAACTTTCCTTTATGGTAACCTCGCACTAAGAAGGTATGACTAGCGTCAACGATGATGGACTAACGATACGCAATCAACATGAAAAGCCGATGGTCATTAGGGTTAATGACCTAGGGTCATCACTCAATCCCAAAATTAGACAACCCTAATAGTGATTAGAGGTGATTACTAATTTATTAACCATTTTTACAGTCGTTGAAAGCCATTAATTAACTTACTAATTGGAGATTAATTAAACCCTAATTAATCAAAGGATTAATTATTTAAACATTAATTAATCAAGGTATTAATTAAGCATAATACAAAAATTACTCAAAACAGGATCAAACTTCATAATTAAGATCATCATCATCTAATTAGCACACAAAACAAATTTCATAATTTTTGGAGTTATATTTTAATTATTAAAATTCATGGAAGTTGCCTTTATTAATTAAAGGAGCAATTTTAACTGCAAATAAAAGTTACTGAAAATACAAAGTTAGCATTTTTCTGGTGTAGAGCATAACACAGGGAGCACAACACATATTTTTGTTGCATTTTTATTTGCCCTTAATATTTAATTATGAAAAAGACAAAACCTCAGCATTTAAAATCATAAAAGAAAAAAAAAAAACCTTTTTTTTCCCTTCAAAGCCACTCAAGCGCCCAACGGCCCGTGAACGGCCCGGCCTTCCTCTTCCCTCTCCTTTTCACTAGCAGCCGACCCAGCCCAAAGAAATGCCCGGCCCGGCCCGCCTTTTCTTTCTCCCTCCTCCTCCTTTTGAACCGAAAGCGGGGCGACGCCGGGCGGCCGGGGGCGACACCGGCGGCCTTCCTTGCCGACGGTGAGCCGGCCAAAGAAGGGTAAGGCCACCAGGGGCGCCCCCCCAAACCACGCGCACCACGCTACTAGGTTGGTTGGGCGAATTGGTGACCGGATAGGAGATGGTGGCGGCCATGGCGGCTCGGCGCGGCTGCGCATGGTGGCACGGTGGCGTTCCAGCGCAGCTACGGAAGTAGAGAGCTCAGAAGCGAGCCGACGGCAGTCATCGACTCAAGGCGAGCTCGTTGCGCCGATGGGTTCAGGTGGAGACGCACCAGCAAGCTCGGACCACGGGCAAGATCATGGCGGCGGCACTCCGGCCGGCAGCGAGGACGACGGCGTCCCGCGGCTAACTCCGGCGAAGATAGAAGGCCGTAGCTGGCTCAGGAGATGCGCAAGAGGAAGACGGAGGCGTGTGCAAACTCTGGAGATGACGGTGGTGTGGCACGGGAGAATTTCGCCCGGCGGCCGGCTCACGGCGGCGGAGCGGGGAAGAAAAGAAGGTGAGGTGGCCGACGCCCGTGGATATGAAGATGCAACGACTCTTCGTGGAAGGTAGACAGCTCGCGGGCGAAGGTGCTGGAGCTGCTTATGGCGTGGCAACGCTGCAAACGCCGGGACGACGCCACGACGCCGCCCGGCGACGCGGCAAGGAGGAGGAGAAAGGGAATTTGCCCCCCAAGTTACTGTAGGCGACCAAGCCCTCTCGATTTTCTCAAAATTCTCCAAAAATTTGAATACAAGTTGAAAAATTTCCAAAATACAGATTGTACCATTTTTCATGCTCTACAAACTTTATTAAACAAGTTTGATCAAATTTCAAATAATTTTGAAACTGCAATTTGAATTTTAAAAAGAGCTTAAATCCTAGCTTTTGGGATTTCAAAATTACTTTTAAATTTTGAATAAAAGATGAAAATCTCCAAAAATAAAAGTTATTCTATTTAGCAAGATCTACAACTTTCATATAGAAAGTTTTTCAGGAAACTGAATAATTTTTGAAATTGAGTTTAAAATGCAAAAGGGGACTATTCCCAATTTGGAGAACTTTTGAAATTAGTTTAAATTTTATTCAAAAACTTAAAAAACTTTATATACCAAAGTTGTAGAGCTAAAAGAGATACACAAACTGTATTTTGGAAGTTTTCCCAAATTTTGAATATTTTGAGGTGAAATTGTAAAGGGGGCAAAAACACTTTGAAATTCACCCTTTTTGAAAAAAGATTTTCAAATAGAATCTTTGGCAATTAATTAATGATGATGTGGCACTTTTCAAACCCAACCAATGACACACTTTCAAAATACAAAGTTCATACTTTGAAATGGTGCCAAAGTTTGGCAACTTTTATTTATAAAATTAGTTATGGTTAGCTCCTCAAAAGTGAATTTGAAATTCAAATCCAACACTTAACCGCTAGGGTTAGGGTTTTGGGATTCGATTCCGAATTCAATTTTGATTCTTTCTTTTGCATCCTTTAACTTGTAAAACTTGGTTAGGGGTGTAAGTCAAGGTTAGCCAAGCACTTGTACACACCAAAGGTTGCTTTTAGTTGATTATTTTTATAAACCAAAGAAAAATTGTAATTAAAGTTTAAATGACATACACATACGATATGAAGAAGCTCAAACAACCTTAGAAATTTATAAACTTATTTTAGTTATTCATGTCATGGTCCTCTAATCATGAATGTTCATGCAATGCTTATGATGACATGTGGCAGGTTTAGGGTAACGTAACACCGGGGTGTTACATTATATCCCACTTAACAGGAATCTCGTCCCGAGATTCAAGGGTTTGGGTTAAGTAATGGAAAAGGAAATGTATCAAGCACATTGACTGGTAAGAAGTTCATAAAGCAACAAGGTTTGGGTTGGAGAATTCAATCTAAAATCAAGAGATAGCTATTTGTGGTGAGAGTGTTAACAAGAATTACGTATATAGGGATTAAAGAAAAGAATACAACAATAGTAGACTACCTTGTATCAGAACACCGACTATGCTAGTAGTGCCCTCTAGGAAATCCTAGATTCCTGGACGCAGATAGCATAGTCACGGGTCGAGATACCAATATATCATACTATTGCAAAGTGTTTCCAATATGAAGCATTTTGAAGTGACGAGGTCAATAAGGTAGCATGTGTCGAGACTAAAAAGGCCAAGGTGACACACATTGGAAAAGACCCAAGAAGGGTGGGGTTTGAGTAATGGAAAAGAAAATATATCAAGTACATTAAGTTTCAAGAATCTCACAAATCAAGAGGATTGGTTTCGTGGTTACAACCAAGATTAATGTATGGTTGTAAAGCTTAAGCTGAATAAGAACAAGTTGAGTATATACAAGGGGTTGTGATTTCAAGAATGATTCCAAGGGAGCACTTTAACTGTGGAGTGTGATGGAGAATGATCATTGATCTCGATACAAACGAGCGCCAAAGAAAACTCATGTGGCCGTAGCACCACGGAGACCCTAGGTTTCGACGCCTTTTGCATCGGGGTCATGGATCATGGTACCATCGTAAAACATAATTTCGATAACTCCTACCCGACACATATCGGGATGACGAGATCAAGGAAAATTTTTGCGTGTGTCGAGATTAGGAAGACTAAGGTAAGACACATGCATAGATGAAGAAATCAAAATGTTGTCTTCAAGTATTTGCTAAAACGTAAGTTTCTTAACAAAGCGAGATACATGACGAGATTAGTGGGATCTTAATAGCTATGCGAACAATAGCTATTGTTGGATTAATGAAAGATATGTTACTTTTAGCTTATATGATATGAATGATACATGCTCGTCCTATACGTCTTCACGACGTTAGTTAGCACACCACTCACAACTCACTATAGGGCAATACTTTATACACTAGTCTTGCAGAGTGAGACGGGTACAGAAGACTCTCGGCAAGGCATTGTTGACGAAGTTGCCTCTTCCTTGGACTCCCTCGAGAAGATTCGAAGACTCTTCAACGCCGGTTGCTCAGGATTTTCCGAAAAGCCTTCTTGGTAGCTTGTAGCAACTTTGGAAAGATCGTAAAACAAGTTTTATCTTGTTTTGTCAAAAACTTTTAATTGTAAATTCATTTTGAAGTTTTCGCAATGTAATACTACAAGTATCTTTGTAAGAATCGCCTCGATACCATTCTCGGGCGTAACCTTCCAAATTATATGGCCCACAAGCACGACATTGTCCCTAAGAACCTTTCAAATATATATTCAAAAACCATGACTGTAAGGGAATAATATATATATATATAAATATATATATATATATATTTATATATATATATATATGATAATTTATTTTTTTTAAATGTTCAGCTAATGTCTTACGCTTTATTTGGTTTGGTTCAGCACGTCCATCTCTTATGTCTCCATCATCTGTTTTCCAGATCTTCACCTGTAATGAAATACATATGATAATTCATGATTTTTTGAAAAAAAATATAAGCATAAGCAAAAGGTATTGGGCAGTGTCGGGCAGGTCAGTACCTTTCTTATAAGCACCTTTTTTCTTCTTCCCCGATGACTTCTTTTCAATAATATTTTTAAAACGTGTATTCTTTGGACCTTTTATTACTTGAGGAATTTTAAATGATATTACACCATTTAAGGCATCTCAAACATTTTCAATTGGAGCTGTAGGAACCTTATTGGATTTTTCATGCATCTCACTTAGATAAGTATCAGCTTCCAAGTTTAAGTTATGTATGGCTTTCTGCAATTTATCAAGAAGTTCTTGTGATGGCGAACACTTGAGTGCAAGAGATGTCGCCTGTCGAGATATAAGTGCAGCCTCTGTCTTCAAATCTCCCTTCTCAGTTCCTTGTTTCTCAATATAAAATCCAGTTTTCGCATATTTTGTCCATCTAGACAAGATATATTGTGATGGCAAATTGTATACTCTATTTGTATTGAAGACTCTTAGAGCATGCTTGCACAATAGACCTATAAGATATAGTTGCCAATTACTACCTATATTACAGCTTAAAGTGTATAAATTGAAGTGTAAATAGTACACATACCTATGGATTCAAACATCTGACAAGAGCATGAAATGGTGGAATCTTCGGTGTTCAATACTACTGTTGTTGCTCCGCGGTCGGACTCCATATACTTAACAAAAATGTCAAGTTTGTTCCAGCAAGCTTCCAATAAATCACATGTCAATGTAAATTGCCTCTTAAATTCTTCCTCGAACTCTGAATACATTCGTCTTGTATATGATTCAGCTGCAAAGATTCAACATTGGTAGATTTGAAATGTATGGAACTGGGTTCTTTCGACGTGATCGAAAAATCAGCATCTAATTCATTTGCACGGAGACTAACTGCAACCTTCTCACATTCTGCAAGGAGTTCCGAAAGGCCAAGTTTCCTACGAAATCTTTTCTTGAAGACATTATTCATAACTTCGCTTCTTTGGGTCGAGTTCATGTCTGCCGTAAAAAGAATCACGGTATACCGCAGCCCACTTTGCCCTCAAAGCATACAGGTTTGCCATCCATGAGTTATTCTCAAGGTTGTATTTAGCCAAGAATTCATGCCATTTCTCTATGAAGTAAGTCTCGACCTGCCTTCATACACACAATTTTTGAAATCTGTTAGGAGCTTGTCACCTTTCTTATCTGCCTCATGAATTGCATGACTAAGATGTTTAGAAGCATTTAAACAAATGTGCCACAAACAAAGACGGTGGCTTGTATTTGGGAATACATAAGCAATTGCTCCCGCCATAGCCGCATCTTGATCTGTAAAAAATTGTGCTTTGGGGTGCTTTCCGACATTGCCATTAGAAAGGTTTCAAAAAGCCAAACAAATGATTCAATAGTTTCATTAAATAGAAGTGCACACCCAAAAATTATTGTTTGCTTATGATGGTTGCAGCCAAGAATCGGAGCAAATGGCATTTCAAACTTATTAGTTTTAAATGTGGTGTCAAATGACACAAAGATCACCAAAGCATTTGTAATCCATGATAGACTGACCATCCGCCCAAAAAAGAAATTTGCTATACGGCCATCTTCCTTGTCTACCCGAAATGCATAAAAAAATGTAGGATCCTCAGAATCGTTTATTTCTCGGATATTCAGATAGTGTTTGTGTATCATTAGCTTCTAAGTACTTGTCTGCGCTCACGACCAATCTCATTATCGCAATCCATCTTAGTGAATGGTATGTTCTCTTCCCCTCCATAAAACTCTTTCATGAACTCAAAAACTTGGGCTGGCTTCATTCCAGACTTCCCCGTATCTGTCCCAATTAATTTCCCCGTCCGCCTCTATAATTTGTCGTTGTGATCTCAGCTTGTGTGCCTTATTTGGACTAGCAAGATAATGATTGTGCTGTTCCACGACCTTTTGCACTCTCCAAATCCCTCTTTGCTGATACTAAATTGGACACGAGCATCACAACCCGTCCTTGTAATATCTTTTTTTGTGATGACTCATTTTCTCGATGACCTTGATTACTGCAAACTATATGTTTATGACATAGACTACCATCTCGGCGGTGCTTTGTCTTGCTCTTTCTAATACTGAACCCAACCTTACCGGCATATGTGTTGTACATCTCATAAGCTTTTTCCTCAGATTCAAATGTCATTCCAATTTTAGGAGTGATCAAATTTTGACTAGCTTTACGAACCATCTCCTATACATATAAATTTTCAATTAAAATTGTACTAAAAATAAAACAAAAATATCATATATTCTGTAAGTTTGTTAAATATTTTTTTACCTCATCAAGTACTTCATTCTCCATTGATCCGGGAATGGTGCCAACAGTTTCTACTCCCATGGTAACCGTGGTGTTCTGTCAATTATGTGCACTGTCTGTTAGAAATCAAACAACATAGAAGAAAAATCATTTTTATCAAAAAAATTGCGGAACGATCTAACATATAACTAACCTGTATTATCTGTTCTTCATCTTCTTGATGAGCATCACCAACCGCATCAAATGCGGCACGTGAATCCTCCGTGACAGAAGATGCGATCAGCTGTTGTCGACCATCACCAACCGCATCAACTGTTGTCGTTCCATCTTCTTGGTCCCTGACGTCTTCCATGGAGGCTGCTAGTTCATCCATGGAAGCAGCAGCGGGGGCGTGCAACCAGGACTAGGGCTAATGGCGGCGGCAGACTCGCAGGAGATGAAACAACGAAGCTTTGACGGTCTAACTTCTGAGCCGCCGGAAAGTGAAGCCGAGCCGTACGGACGCCGGGTGATGCTGAGCCGACGGCAGCCATACAGCCATACAGACACGATGGATTCCCGTGCCCGTCTGATGCGAGGCACGTCCACGCGTCGAGCATCCGGAGAGGGGGCTCATCCTGGACGTAATGAGCCCGTCGCCCACCCAATTTTTTTCCGGACACAGCCGGGTAGCAACTTCCATGTGGTAGGCGTTTAGGTGCACCCATTCGGCGCCCAACGTCGTGTCTGCTGCCTCGCGCTTTGTTGGTCAGCTAATAACAGAGCAACCCCCCAACGATCTGAGTGAGAGTGACCAGTATCTGTAGCTCAACGGCCAACCACCTACTCTAATCACTCGTAATATCTTCCCCTATAAAACACCCCTTCCGCAACCCTCACTTGCACCACGCAAAACACACACTCGAAGCAAAGCCCTCCTCGCACGGTCCAGCGATCGAGCTAGCCTTCCATCGAATCGAATCACCCGCTACCGCTAGATCGACTTGATGGCTTCCCTGACCGTGTCGACGGCGAGCGCGGCGGCCGGCGGCAAGAACAGCAAGGAGCGCGAGGGCGCGGAGATCATCACGGGCGCGGAGGCCTGCTACGCGCACTCGAAGCAGATGCTCAAGGCGCTGGGTTTCCCCGGCGGCGTGATGCCGCTGCGGGGGCTCGAGGAGTGCGGGTGGGTGCGCGAGACCGGGTTCGTGTGGATGCGGCAGAAGGCGCCCTACGAGCACTACTTCCGCGGCACGGCCACCCGGGTGCGCTACGACGCCGAGGTCACCGCGTACGTGGAGGAAGGGCGGATGAAGCGCATGACCGGGGTGCGCAGCAAGCAGGTCATGCTCTGGGTGCCCATCGTCGAGATGAGCCTCGACGGCGACAAGCGCGACAAGGTCTACTTCAAGTCCAACGTCGGCATCGGCCGCTCCTACCCCGCCTCCGCCTTCCCTGACGAGGACGAGGAAAAGAAGGAGGGGGAGGAGGAGGAGGAGGAGAATAAGGAGGAGAACGGCGACAAGCCAGCCGCCGACGCCGCCGCCACCGCCGGCGGCGGCAGCAAGTGAAACGCGAACGTGTCGTCGTCGTGCCGGTACGGTGCGAGTTCTGTGCGCGGCTGCGCACGCACGATTGCGCCACGCATCTCGCGCGTGACCACGTACACGTGAAGATGCATTTATCATCTTTCTCTGCGAGTATTTGTATTGTTTGTCCTTTTTTTCTTTTGTTTTTTCTTTCGAAACGCATTTGCCAGTATCTATTGTTGTTTGGTTACCAAGAATATATAATCACGCGAGTGTGATCAATGTTTACCCATGAAGAGAATGTGTTAGGCGTCCATGGGTGGCGCCGGAGTTGAGAGTAGTTGAATAACCGATCAGCTGCGGACCTAAAAACACTTATATATAGAGTACCCAATCTCTTCCAAATTATAAGAAATTTTGCCTTTTTTTAGATGTATAACTTTTGTTACGCTTATGTCTAAATACACAAGTAAAAACAATGTATCTACTAAAGTTAAAAGATAGAGTTAAAATCTTTGGTATGGCAAAATTTGACCGCGAACCCTTGAAACCTCCGTGGTCCAATTATTTAAGAGACGTGTCACGCTGTGCCTGTAGTGCAATAGCTGTATCAATAAATAGTCAGATCTCCTTCTTCAGAAGCGTACTTGCCATCATTGATGCGTTCCAACTCCGAGTGTCAACTGTTATTTTACAAACCTCTCAACTCGATGAAGATTAATCGAATAATTCTGATGCTCTACACGAAGAAAGCCGTTTGGTGTGTGCATGGCAGGTCGGAGGACTAGAGAAGCTAACCGTTGAAATTTACAAGGAAAAAAAAAACAAAAAGTTCAAGAAGTCACCATCCAGATCTCCACATATATTGTACAGTATGTTTATTATTATTATGCTGTATTCCCTGCATCTCACAAAGAGCGAGAAATCAAATAATTTTAATTTTGACTAAATATATAAAAAATATTAATATTGGTTAGGACAATTAGCATCATTAATTAGGTAGCGTTTGGATGCATAGGGATTTCAAACATCCGAATAGAAAAAAAAACTTTATAAATACTAGAATTGCATCCAAGCACTCTAGGATTCTGTGATACAGAAGTATAATCAAGAAACATTAGTGATTAATCTTTATCTGCAATTCGGATCTTAGAATCCCATGCAAACTTGTCCTTAGATGAATAGCTGATATAGATATTATCGTTTTATAAATTTAGTTAAATTAAATTTTAAAAATTTGACCGACACAAAACCATAGAAACAATCTTTTTAGGATGGAAGGGGTGGGTATGCATGCACTCGAGTTTTTTTTAAAAAAAACTTGCATGTAGTCAAGTTTCCTTTTTTTTTTCTGCATATACTCGAGTTGCCAAAGAAGTAACCACTTCTCGAGTTTTTTTAAAAAAACTTGCATGTAGTCAAGTTTCCTTTTTTTTTTTCTGCATATACTCGAGTTGCCAAAGAAGTAACCACTTCTCAGCCCATCTGGATCCGTTTGATAGAACAATAGGGCCTTGGGCTGTGAAGCACACAGAAAGAGCTCCATCCTTTGGCCCATTTTCGAGAAAACCTACTACCCCTGCCTTGGAAAAAAAGCAAGAAAACCCTCGGCGAACCTGGTTCTCTGGTCGAGAGGTTTCTACAGCCTTCCGTGGCCGCGGCGCGGTGCCGCTCGATGGCACCCGCCCCAACGTGGCGGCCCACAGTTCAGTCACCCATTCGGCCGCTGCGGTCGCGACCTCATAAAGCCCACCACGAGTCAGAGAGAGCCACCGTCACCTAGCCACGCCGCAACCCCCTTCCTTCCCCCAGCCGTCGTCTCCCGAAGCATCCCCTTCCAAAACCCTCGCCGCAGCCGCAGCCGCAGCCGCAGCCACCCTTGCTTCCGCACGCGAGCGCCCGGGACCAGCCATCCATCCATGGCGGCGTCGCTGCTCCTCCGCGCCGTGCGCCGAAGGGAGCTCGCGTCTCCTCTCGGATCCGTAAGGCCCCTCGTCTCTATCTTCCTTTTTCTGCGCGATTCCCTTCATTCATGCCTTCCTTGTCACCGCGATTCCCTTTCATTCATGCCCGGCTAGCAGTTTCGTCGCTTGTAGTATAGCGTTGTAGTGTGATCCGGAGGAGGAATTGTTGGCGGGGACGAGTGATTATAGCAATATTAGATGGGATCTCACGTTCTCGTGACTTTGGCGCGGAGGTGGATGGATTAGTGCTGATAGATTCGAAGCACGCACTAGAGGGTATTGATGGATTAGTTCTGTTCTGGGTAGTTACTGGATTACGGCTGTGGCAGAACTTTAGTAGCCATGGGCTGCCGCGATTTGTGAGCAACTGTTCTTGTGCACATATTGGATGTCTTACATGGACATGGTGTTATCGCTCAAACTGTGGGTTGCTTCCCTGTGCAGGGGTGTCATAGCATTAGTAGTGGTGTTTAGTAGTGGTGTTATCTCAAATTCTCGATACTATTGTGGAGTTAACCATGAATAAATTGTCATTGTGCATTTGTGCTATGGCCAGTCAGATTTTGTTTCAGTGAATGTATTCAGTTTTATTTGATTGTTTGTGGTCTGTTGCTATTAGGTGGATAGGTGCTTGGATAGTGAGTTGAAGGTGTATATGAACTATTAGTACCTATTAGCAACTCCAAACCACTGAACCAGCTAGGAACTAATAGTTAGCAGGTTTATTAGGTCTGTTTCTATCCACTAATAATAACTTTAGCTTCTAATTTTTAGTGCTAATAATGGATCCAAATGGGGGCTGTAAATAAGATGCTGGCTTTTTCTGGAGATGAGATGATAAGGAAAAAGCTGGTATCCTGTCATCATCATCTCTAGAAAAATGCTGGTATCTTGACATTTATCTTGTACTCCAATGTGTCCAGTATCAGGAGTATTATCTGGGAATCCAAACAGATCAGTTTCAATTCAAAATTCAGATTCTCAATCACTATCTAATTCAGCTTGGTCCTAAGTCTTTTCTTTGAATGTACCTGTTTCAGCTGGGCGCCAGTTTACAGTCAACATGGTCTGCCAACGTATGCTCAAAATGGGGAAATTTTGCAAGACCTTTTAGGTAATGATTATCTCATGCTTTACTTCTTAATATTTTTTTTTTCTGATTTTAGTAATGCTAATTTGCTTGATAACTGCTTTCAGTGCAAAAGCTGCTGGAAATGAGGTTATTGGCATTGATTTGGGGACAACTAACTCATGTGTTGCTGTTATGGAGGGAAAGGTGAGCTTGCTCCTCCTAAGGATTTTTGCTCTTCATTATCTTGGTCTCTCATATTTGTTTTTTTGCTGAATTAATCAATTATATTAAATTAAATGATGACTGCAGAACCCAAAAGTTATTGAGAATGCTGAAGGTGCGAGAACAACACCATCTGTTGTCGCATTTACTCAGAAGGGTGAAAGACTTGTTGGAACTCCAGCCAAGCGTCAGGCAGTAACCAACCCGCAGAATACTTTCTTTGGAACAAAGAGGTTGATTGGGCGACGCTTTGATGATCCACAGACACAGAAAGAGATGAAGATGGTGCCATACAAAATCGTGAAGGCTCCAAATGGTGATGCTTGGGTTGAAACAACAGATGGCAAGCAGTACTCACCAAGTCAGATCGGTGCATTTGTGCTGACCAAGATGAAGGAGACAGCTGAATCTTACCTTGGCAAGTCTGTCTCAAAGGCAGTGATTACTGTTCCAGCTTATTTCAATGATGCTCAGCGTCAGGCCACAAAGGATGCTGGCCGCATTGCAGGCCTTGATGTTGAAAGGATCATCAATGAGCCTACAGCAGCCGCTCTGTCTTATGGAATGAACAACAAGGAAGGCTTGATAGCGGTATTTGATCTTGGTGGAGGAACTTTCGATATCTCTATTCTTGAGATCTCAAATGGAGTTTTTGAGGTACCTCTTCATAACCTTCAGTCGACTTAATTGTGTAAACATTTTCTGAATTGTACTCTGTTCTGATTTGATTCTATGTATTTCCACGCAGGTCAAAGCAACAAATGGTGATACTTTCTTGGGTGGTGAGGATTTTGACAACACACTGCTGGAGTTCTTGGTGAGTGATTTCAAGAAATCTGAGGGCATTGATCTGTCAAAGGATAGATTGGCCCTCCAAAGGCTTCGTGAAGCTGCTGAGAAGGCAAAGGTTGAACTTTCATCGACTTCTCAGACAGAAATCAATCTGCCATTCATAACAGCTGATGCTTCAGGGGCAAAACATTTGAACATCACACTGACAAGGTCGAAATTTGAATCTCTTGTACACAATCTGATTGAGAGGACTAGGGATCCATGCAAGAACTGCTTGAAGGATGCCGGAATATCTACTAAAGAGGTGGATGAAGTACTACTAGTTGGTGGAATGACTAGGGTTCCAAAGGTGCAGGAGGTAGTCTCTGAAATCTTTGGAAAGAGCCCAAGCAAAGGAGTCAATCCAGATGAAGCTGTGGCCATGGGTGCTGCAATTCAGGGTGGTATTCTCCGTGGAGATGTGAAGGAGCTTCTTCTTCTTGATGTTACTCCCCTGTCACTAGGTATTGAGACTCTCGGTGGTATCTTCACCAGATTGATCAACAGAAACACTACAATCCCTACAAAGAAGAGTCAGGTGAGTTGTCATACCTCCATTCTTTCTGAGCATGCAGTTTCATCTTGTTTGATTATCCCTTGTCTAACTTACATGAGTGTTTTTTTTTAAAATTTTTTTTCTTCCTTTCTCGAGACATGACACTTATTTTACTTCTGTTATTTTGGTATGGTCACAAAGTTGCAATGCTATGCTCTGTTTGGCCTCATTTATCGTGTGTTGAGTTTCTGAGACAGCCCCATATGAAAAGCTTGCATCTTCATTTATGTGAAGTGCTTTATGAGCTTTCTTGCTAATCTCGACACTCATTGGGCATTCTGTTATTCTTGTGGTTGTTTCCCTAGAAGGTCCATTGTATTCAGATAGTTTTTCTCTCTTCTTTGTTCTACTTTGATCTGTTGCTCTGATCTAATCTTGTGAATTTTGCAGGTGTTCTCAACTGCTGCCGACAATCAGACCCAAGTGGGTATCCGTGTGTTGCAAGGTGAGCGTGAAATGGCAGCAGACAACAAACTTCTTGGTGAATTTGACCTCGTGGGCATTCCACCTGCCCCAAGAGGCTTGCCTCAGATTGAGGTTACATTCGACATCGACGCCAATGGAATCGTGACCGTCTCAGCCAAAGATAAGGCTACGGGGAAGGAGCAGAACATCACCATCAGATCCTCGGGTGGGCTGTCTGAGGCTGACATCCAGAAGATGGTGCAAGAAGCTGAGCTGCATGCTCAGAAGGATCAGGAACGGAAAGCCCTCATTGACCTCAGGAATAATGCTGACACCACTATCTACAGCATCGAGAAGAGTCTGGGAGAGTACAGGGACAAGATCCCGGCAGAGGTTGCCTCTGAGATCGAGGCAGCCATTGCTGACCTCCGCCAGGAGATGGCCTCGGATGACATCGAGAAGATCAAGGCCAAGCTTGAGGCTGCCAACAAGGCTGTCTCGAAGATTGGACAGCACATGTCTGGTGGTGGCTCTGGTGGCTCGCAGTCAGGATCTGGTCCTCAGGGTGGCGGCGACCAGGCTCCGGAGGCAGAGTACGAGGAGGTTAAGAAGTGAGGCTGCCGTTGGTCCTCAGGGTGGCGGCGACCAGGCTCCGGAGGCAGAGTACGAGGAGGTTAAGAAGTGAGGCTGCCGTCGGTGAAGTGAATTGTAGCGGCGTGTTTAGAAGTAGCTACTCTTTTTTGGGGAACACAGATAGTCAGATGAGATGTAGCCTGTGTTGTAATAATCTTTGGATTTGCTCCCCTCTTGTTCTCTTCTCCTGCGGTGATGGAGGTCACACGACGTTGTCTCGTAGGTGACGACCTTGTTGCATATGACGCCTTGTTTCGGGCCTGGATGCACGCGCACAGCGAAAACCATTGGCGAGTTTTGCTAATGTGTGAGAAATATTTGTTTCTTATGTTTTGATCGACTCTTGGTGATGCTTAAGGGTGGTGCTCAACTGTGTGCCTTTTAGCAAACGTTTTGAGCCGCAGCTGTTCCTTTATTTAAGAACAGAAACGCACCAGTGCTGTCACGTTTGATACATTTGTTATGCAAATGAAAATAGATATATATATATATATATTGAAGGGTTTAACACGTTCTGCGTATCTCGGAACAGTCGAACGTGATCCAAATCATATCGCTTCTCATAAAAAAAAGTGGCTCATAATCATAGAGAAGATAAAGCCAAAGGGGTCAGAGAGGCATCTCAAACTACGCTTGCCAGAATCATCTACGTTTTCTGTAGCTGTTAGTTGCCATGAACCAACATATAAATGTCGAAAGCAAGAAGCTTTTCTTTAGGAACGAGTCAAAAAGGAACACACCTGTTCTTTCTTTTCACCATGGTCACAAAATATACTAAAATCTTTTTCATCTCCATGGTCATAAAATATTCTAAAATCGTTTCCATCTCCATGGCAAGTGCAGGACCAAAGTTACGGCCACTTTGGATAAAACCTCGACCCAACAGACAGGAACATGGCAAGGATATGCCACAACAATGGCCGTTGCCCAATGCTTTGGTGCTATATGTGTGCGCCGATTTCTGGCTTTCAAAATCTCTCCATCCAGTGCTTGAGCTGTTGAGCCTCATCGCCATGAAAGCGATTTTTGCAGCTTTCAAAGAAGCACAATGTACGGAGCACGTTCTGCTAGAGATTAATGACCTAGTGCGGTTCCGGCCGAAATCTTCAGCAGAGATAGGATAGGTCATAGGTGAGACGTGGCAAGTACATTCCGTCGGCAAACACCGTTGCAAATAGAGAAATGCCTACTGTGCTGCTTAAAACAATATAAACTCCAATTAAATCAAAATAAATTCCAAGATCCAAAACAAGCAAAAATCGTCGCTTGTTCACGAAAAAACTTTGTTTTGGCTCATGTGCTTCCTGACGGTTGTGCTAGTACATGGCGAGAAGTCTTTCAGAGAACATTTACACTGCATCATCTCTGCGTTGCAAAACAAGCAAAAATGCCGCCAGTGCCACTTTTCAGCAAAACGAAGCAACACCAGCAGTCCAGCAGGGAGAACGAATGAAATTTCAGGGAACTATGCAGGTGCCAACCACAGGCGCACACACATGACACATCACGCCGGCGGACAGATTAACCATCCATGACCCCCACTCTTCTAGAAGGCATTACATGCTATGTAGATGCCTCAATATCACCTGATCAACACTCTAACCTTCCCAGAGAAGCTTGCAATGCCCCTGTTCCTCAGTCTTCTCAATTTGATTGGCATTGTAACCATAGTCTTCATGATAGATTTCCAGTGCCCAGTTTCTGGAGCACTGCACTCTGTAAGCTTACTTGCAGCTTGGTGCTGCTGAAATAAAGCTTGTTTATTGTAAAAAAAAGTACTCCAGTGCCTTCATGATTGGTCCTGCTTTGAAGTGCTCCCTGGTTCTTTTCCCTTTTCCATATGATGACCGGTATGCTCATAGTTACCATTTCTCGCTAGTCAAATGTAGATCTGCAAGATTACACATACACATGTATAAAAAATATATTTTTAGCATAGTACCAAGTTAAATTATTTTAAATTTAACCAAAATTACATAAATATCCATATTTATTATATCAAAGTATTATTATATTCATCATAAATACATATATATTTTCATAGTCATACATGTTTTATATTATAAATTTTGATACACTTATCAGACACTTTAGAAAGTTTTTTATTAAAGAATTGCATTTTTTTTTTTGGTATAGAGATAGTATTGAGCATTAGGGAATATTTGCTCCAAGAACAGGTATAGGGTTTTGTGAGAGCAAAACATGCTACCTTTGTTACGAAAAAAGGGCGCAATTCTAATTATGTCCTTAGCCAAACTATCTAAAGTTTGTCCTTAGCCAAACTATCTAAAGTTTGATCAAATTCACAGAAAAAGGCTATCAATATTTATGGCATAAAGTAGATATATTAGAAAAATATATTCCACAAATCTAGGTACTACTCCCTCCGTCCTTGAAAGGAGTGATTTCTAAAAACCGTGCCAAACTTTTTTAACTTTGACCAAATTTATAGAAAAAATAACATATTTATGACATAAATTGAGCATATTATAAAAATATATTCTATAATAAATCTAATGATACTAATTTAATAACATAAATCTTATTTTTTTAAAAAAATTTAATCAAAATTTTAAAAATTTGACTTAAAACAACTCTAAAAATCACTTCTTTCATGGATGATGGGAGTATATGCCTTTTTAGAAAAAAAAAATATTTGCATTATTTGGCAAAGGGGGTAGTCTAAAGTGGTTAGCTGGTTTGCATTCTGCGGCATGTCTATTCTATAAAATAATGTTTGTGTACATCACACGTTAAACCGCAATCACAATCGGTGGGTGCTATCACATTATGGCGTCGATATGTTTTCCAGAGAATATCATGACATACACGATGTAACTTCTTTAGATGGTATTCATCAGTCTTAAAATGAATGCAACTTTTCTCAAAAAAAAAGAATGCAATTATAGAGTTTGTGCCAGTCAAACTAACTAAAGTTTGACCAAATTTATAGTGAGCAATATTAATATTTATGTCTCCAACTTTATTTATTATAAAAATACATTTCATGATTAATTTAAGGTAATTATTTTGTGTCATTAATGTTAATACTTTTTTATATAATTTTAGTCAAACTTCAAATGGATTGACTCCTCGAAATATGAGAATTGTATTTTTAGGATGGAGTATATATGATTTATTGATTATTGTTTCAAAGTATGTAGTACTACATACAAAACGTGCTTGAAGATTCTCAAAAAATATGAAGGATAAAAGAAAATCGACATCGTCGTACCTTCTCACATGGCATGGATCTTGGAAACATGTATAGCCGATACAAACATGCATATGTAGTGCAATGAAAACTGAAGCTTATACTACAATAGAGAGGCTAGAGAATCAGAGGATAGAAGAAAAACTTGCATATATTAATATTAGATCATGTCGGGGAACCCGTACGTAATTTTGTTCCTTTGGTCCGACGATTCTAGTTATTCCAGCTGGGCAGTTGGCTAATTCATAAAACGCAGTGTTGTCACGTTTGATAAAATTTGTTTTCTACCGAAAACCCACGCTGGCTATGGCCCCATTCACATGCAATAAAAATATATGAAAACTGAAGTGTTTAACACGTTCTGCGTATCTCCGAGCAGTCAAACATGATGAAAACCATATATATCGCTTTAAGAAAAAGAGGGTCAGAGAGGATAAAACCAAAGGGTCAGAGACTCAGAGAGGCATCTCAAACTACGCTTGCCAGAATCATCTATGGTTTGTAGTTGCCATGATTGAGCCAACATATAAATATCAAAAGCAAAGAAGCTTTCTTTTAGGAAAGAGTGAAAAAAAAAAGGAATACACCCTGTTCTTTTTGTTCACCGGTCTTCCTATGGTCATAAAATATCCTGAACTCTTTTTCATCTCCGTGACAAGTGGCAGGACCAAAGTTACGGCCACTTAGGATAAAACCTCGACCCAACACCAACAGACAGGAACAAGTTACATATAAATGGTCGTTGCTATAGATGGCCATTGGGCCGTGCCAGGTGCGTGCTTCGTGCCGCCCCTTGTGGGCCGTCGTGCCGGCCCGGCATGGCGTGCCGGCATGCCGCCGTGCCGAAGCTCGAACCCGTGCCGCCGCCGCGAGCCACCGCGAGGAGCCGTCGCGAGGCGCCGTCGCCGAGTCGCACGCGAAGGGAGGGTCGCGGTCGCGCGGAGGAGGAGGAGGAGCGGAGCGCGCTGCGTTGATGGAGGAGGCATGGACGGCCGGGCGGCCGGGCGGTGCTCTCCGTCACCTGCGGAGGAGGCTCGGGGCTCGAGGCGGCCGGCTGCCGCACCGCCGTTGACGCCCGTCGCCGGACGGAGCCGCCGCGTGGTGGAGGCGGAGCAGGGGCGACATCTGCGGCGGGGCGCCCCTCATCTTCGCTAGCCCTTGGCGAAAGCCACGAAAAGTGCGGCGTGGGGGGGAGGGGAGGGAGGAGGACGGGGAAATAGATAGGGTTTTGAGGGAGTGGGGGTGTGGGCCTTTAGCAGGCCAAGTCTGGCAGCGGGCCGGCGTTGTGCCTCACCAATTTTTCGGACCGTGCCCGTGCCATGCCGCGGGCACTGGGGTGGCGGCCCAGGCACGGTGCAGGTGCCTCGGGCTAGGCCGGCACGGGCACGGCAACCCCGGGCCAAGCCGTGCCTCGGGCTAGGCCAAAAGACCGTGCCTCAGGCCGGACCACCAGGCCTTGGGCTGCATGACCATATATAGTCGTTGCCAACTGCTTTGGTGCTATGTGCGCGGCCCTTTCTGGTTTTCACCTCAGAATCTCTCCATCCAGTGCTTGAGCATCATTATCGCCATCAAAGAGATTTTTTGCAGCTTTCAGGAAGCACGAATGTACGGAACACGTTCTGCTAGAGAGTAGGAGCAGAGATTAACGACCTGGTGCAGTTCCAGCCAGAATCCTTAGAAGTCAGAAGGGATGGATGGGTGAGACGTGGCAAATATATATTCCGTCGAGAAACGCCGTTTCAAATAAAGAAACGTAGGGAAACATGGCATTGACTATTTGACTACTTTGCTGCTTATAAACAATATAAGTCGATGATTAAGAGATAGTTATTATATAAATTTATTATGAAGTTGAGACATATGGAAGACATGCCACCGAGCTGTGGTGCATGACACGATGGTGGCGCTCTTAGCCTCGTTGTCCCAGAGCTCGTGTGTTTCCTGAAGACATGCTAGTACATGGCAAAAAGTCTTTTGAGAAACATTTACACATCATCCTTCATGCGCTACAACAAGCAAAATATCATGTCTTCACGAGACCATGCTAATGCGGTAAGTTAGATGGTAGTCTCATCAAACCATTTAGACTTTGATACCATCTAAAGATAAAGTAGTGGCTTGCAAAATGTTAGGAATCCTTCTAAAGGCTCCTATAGCCTAGGAGAGAGATTGTGGTCCACGGAAAAAAAGAAAAGAAGGAAACACAGATGAGACATGTAAAAAAGGGAAGTGATGAGACCCTATAGTAAAATTAAAGAAGCAACTGCCTCTATGGGACTATATTAGCCTAAAAGTAGAGGTATCTACGTGTATCCGTACTTTAAACTTAGGCCAACAGCAAGTGTTGTGCCGGGTTGGTGGTGCCCTGATTGGTCCTATTTCAAAGTACTCCTAGGTCCTTTCCCTTTCCCACATGATGATCAATATGTTCATCATTAGCATGTCTCGTTTGTCAAATGCAAAATTACAAGATTATTTAGCATTAGTACTGAACTAGATCATTTTAGATTTAAGAAAAAAAATGTATATATAATATTTATCTATATCTATACTATAAAAAAGCGAAAAAATCGTAAATAGACTCTTACTCTGATCTCTCATACCCACCTTAATTCTTACCCGTTAGATCTGCTTTAAGATCATATCCAACGCGTATAAATCACCATCATGATCTGACAAGCGGGTCCAGTTTGACAACTTGTAAACATTGACACGTGTTTCTCTCTTGTCAATGTTTTGCGTTGGATTTTTTTCTCACCACCGTGCACCCTACCCATCCGCGTACCCTCCCACGGCATTAATTCACGCCAGAAAGAATCGAAGAAAAAATTGGTCCTGCTATAGTCCGTGGCCGAGCAGCAGTGCCGGCCCTGGAGAAGTGCCGGAGGTGCGATAGCCGAGGGCCCATGGGAGGGAGGGGCCCAGACCCAGGTATACCGAGACCCCAGCATGTCCCGTGTACGCGACTACGCCTAGCGAGCGCTGCAACATCGAGGGGCTCACGGAGACGGAGTGACGAGCCACCGCGCGACTTGCCGCTACCTCGCGGCGGATACACACGGACGGATCAGGATCAACGGAAACAACGCATGCTGTCATGGCGCGGCGCACGCGCACGACAAGGCGGTGATCAAAGCCGATCACTGCAGCGGTCATCACTTCATCAATCATCAGGTCATCAGCTAGCCGATTAGACCCTAGCCCCTAGGTATTTTCTTTGATCGTTTGTAACCCAAATTAATTATTTCAGACTCGGTGCTCATATAGTCGTGTGGAAATATTTTGGCTGATCTTTGGCTGCGTTGCAATAATTTTGTGGATTGGCTACATGCACCATGAAGAGGGATATATTGGACCCTATTGATCTCAATATTATCCTGTCTGAAAAAATATCTTTTTATCTTTTTATGAGAAGCAATGGATATTATTTTCTTCCTCAAGATAATCATGTTAGTTTTATCAATTTCTTGTTCCCCTCGCTGTCCATGACGGCAGTTCCATGTTTGACGTAGATCAGAAAGGTGAGAAAGTTATAGCAATGATGTTGACCATGAGGTGAAGAAGGAAGTGAATAACTGGGGATTGTCACCGTGTTCGCTATGGTTGACCTAGGTGAGATGAAATATCTTAATCCATAATTTTGGTCAAGTTTTGTGGATTAAGTCACTTGTGTAGAGGGTTGCGGGTCCTGCCTTCACCGCCGCTACCCTTATCGTTGTTTCCGTTCTCGTCAAACTGGATAGGTATCTTCTCATCTTTCGCTTTGGTCTCAATCTCTTGTTCCCCTCGCTGTCCATAACGGTCGTTCCATGTTTGACGTAGATCGGAAAGGCGAGAAAGTTGTAGCGACGAGGTTGACCGTGAGGTGAAGAAGGAAGTGAATCACTGGGGGATTGTCACCCCGTTCGCTGTGGTTGACCTAGGTGTGATGAAATATCTTAATCCACTAATTTGGTCAAGTTTTGTGGATTAAATCGCTTGTGTAGAGGGTGTTCTGTTGCGAGGCCTTCATTGCTGACATATGTAGCTACATGCTCCTTCGATCTAGGCCGCCACGGACAAACATAGCCAACGCAGACATACCTAGCTACCAGGTACATAGATCTACCATGTTTGCCTTTCCTGCCGCTGCTACCTCTGCTTTGGCCGTCAGATTAGTTAGGCTTAAAAATTTATCTCACAGTTTTTCTCAAGAGTCCTACAATTTTTTTTATTAGTATCTAAAAACCTCTTCCAACATCTTATGAAATATCCGATGTGACACGCTAGTGAAACATCCGACGTGACACGCCAAAATTTTATTAGTATCAAAAACCTCTTCCGACATCTCATGTAATTTGTTTTTAGAAGTGTAATATTAGGCTACTTTTTTGTCCTAATATCCTTTTAAAAGTTGAAAAATATGAAATTTTTAGAAAGAATATTTAGAAAATCTTGAAAAATTAATAAGCATCAGAGGAATAGTAATGCCATTTATTTAGTAAGATGTACAGTGAAGTTTCAAAAAAAACTAAACTCTGCAGTTTAAAAATTCAATCGATTAATGATTTCATATGAGGAATTGAGTCGATAAATGGGTTCTTCTTAAACATGATATTAGAAGGACAATAATGAGGAGTTGTAAAAAAAATGGAATTACTATTCCTCCGATGTTTATAAATTTTTCATAGATACGTATGTGTCGCACGTGCATGGCTGCTAGTATACTAAAAATATCATTAGATTAATCATAAAATATATTTTTAATACTATGTCTGTTTTGTATTATAAATGCATCAATAAATTTGATCATACTTTAGAAAATTTGACTAAGGAGTCTTTTAAGGATAGAGATAGTATATGCAAAAAGAGTGAGGATTAGGAAATATTTGCTCCCCCAAAAGGCATAAAAAGTAGGCATAGGGTAGTGAGAGCAAAATATACTATCATTGTCCTTAAAAGGTTGCAATTCTAATTATGCACTTAGCCAAACTATCTAAAATTTAGTTATTAATATTTATATATACTAGGAAAATATATTCCGTGACAAATCTAATGATACTTATTTGATGTAAAATCTATTTATAAATTTGATCAAACTTAACAATTTTACTATGATAGCATTGCATTATTTGGAGACGGTGTATTCTGAAGTGGTTAGCTGGTTTGCATTCTGCGGCATGTCTGTGAATAATATTTTCATGCACACATCACAAGTTACCCGCAATATCACAATCGGTGTTGGGGGCATCACATTATATTGTTTTTTTAAAGGGCCGGCAAAAGCTTTGCCGGAATTTCTATTAGACGAATAAAAGAAAAGGCAAGTGCCAGCCCAGTTTTTTGACTGGAAACCGGGCCAGAAAACCATACAATTTAGAGGATACCCTACTCCACTGCACAAATAGGTACCAAACCACTACTACTAGACAACTTGGTCGAAAACGACCCAACTAAACTACTCTACTATCTACTCAACTACCACAACTTGGCCAAAGAGCCCCTTCCACTCCAAGCGCCGCACACCTGGTCACCGATCTCTCAACCACGGCTAAAATCTGGTAGAAACAAAGGAGAGTCCCACGCCGCACCACACACCCCAAACAGACGAAACTCCACTCCGGATCCCGGAACTCCAAGACAACTTACTACTGCCACTCAAGCGAGTCGGATTGGGACATCGACCGCAGAACCACTCTGAAAAAACTACTCCTTGGATCTCCGAGGTCCCGAGCTTACTCTGCCGTTGGGGATGCCATAGAACAGCCGAGCCAATCCTAAGTCTCACCGTCATCTCGCCACCGTCGAAATCTCAACACCCCAAGAGCACCAACAGGAAGCTTCAGAGATACCATTCAACACGCCGGCCTTCTCCTCACCCGGTCGGATTGGGACATCGACACGAGCCTCACCAAACACCGACTACCCCAGCACCACCACTACCCCTGTCCCACGACGGCGTCACCACCTCTGCCCTCCTGTCCAAGCAGACCGGAACCCCAGCCACACCACCATGGCGCCGCTGACGCCCCATCTTGGTCATCGGCAGCCACATCACCACGACGCCACTGCCACAACCAAGCATGCCGCTGCCGGCCACACCACCACGACGCCGCCGTTACCCTACTGTCACCGGCCGGAGAGGGAGGGACATACCCTGACAATGCCTCCAAGGAGGTGAGCGACACCCAAGGGCGCCGCCGTCGTCATGCCGACGACCGGCATGGCTTTCGCCTGTGTCCCCCACCATCGGAGACCAGCAGGGGGGCCAAGAGGAGACCAAGCGGCTCGGTCGCCGTCCATCTCGTCGCCCACCTGCTCCCCCACCGGCTGCCGCACACCGTCGACGGCCGCCGACCGCCGCCACCACCGCGTCCACCCTCGGGCCGCCCGATCCGGTCGGTTGGGGGCGGATCCGCCACCTAGGGCACTGATCCGGGCACCCGAAAGCCCGGACCGGCGAGCCCGGCCGACGCCCGGGTCGACGCCGCACCACCATGAGCCCGCCGCTGTCACCGGCGTCGAAGTCGCGGCGAAACGACGGCGAAGCAGCAGCCTCCAACCCGCGCCATGGCGCAGCGCTTCGCCTCCAACCGCCGCAGCCCACTCCGCCGCCACCGCGCCGCTGCAGCGCCCGTGCCTCCATGGCCGCCGCGCCGCCCCCCGCACGAAGAAACTCGCGAGCCATGGTGAGAGCCTCGCCGCCACCATCCTAGGGGCCGCCGGGGCCTCCCGGCAGCCTCCTCCGGGCGGCGGGGTGAAGGGAGAGGAAGGAAGGGGCTGGCGGGGGGGCTAGGGTTAGAGTTTCGCCTCCCGTGTCGCCTGTGCGGGGCGACGCTGGGGTGGGAGCTCTATCAAACGCCGAGATTGGTAATTCTTTGGTAGCTTATCACATTATATTGTGGCCTTGATGCGACAATGTAACTCCGGATGGTAGATAGGATTATTGTTTTGAAGTATATATAGTAAATACAAATTAGAACTTGCTCGAAGATTCTGTAGTTAGGGAAGCATAAAAGAAAATTGACGTCGTACCTTCTTCACATGGCATGGATCTTTTTAAAACACGTATATAGTATGTGCAATGAAAACTGAAGCTGTATATATAGTACTACAGAGAGGCTAGGGAGTCAGAGGATATATAGAAGAAAACTTGCATGTTAATATTAGATCATGTGTGGGGGCTGGGGAACCCGTCATTTGTCCCTTTGGTCTGCCGATTCTAGCTATTCCAGCTGGCTATAATAAGTAAGTCATCATATAAACTATAATTGGGTCATTTCATCCATGTGATGAACGAGAGCAAGTGCAAATTCAGTAAAAAAGGGAGTCAGGCCGGCAGGTACTTTATATTTATATATATATTCTATATATACACTAGAGACTAGACTAGAGAAATCTGCCCAATAAAATTGGTCACCGTCCCCAGTTGTTGGGTGTAAGCTATATATGACTCATTGACTTGGAGGCTTTGGATGGTTATTATCCCTATCTGAATCCGAGATACAATAATAATGACCGTACCGTCCCGATATATAAAGCGCGCGCTTGGCCATCATCGTTGTGACTAATGCAATTAAACTACTCTTACTCAATTCAACCCACCACTAACCCAGCATCGTTGTGACGAAAGGAGATCGAACCCGATGTCGCGGTATACGTTTTGGAATGTTTGGAAAGGACGAGAATTATTGGGCAGCGCCAAACACACAAAAACGCCGCGGGAATTATACTTTTTTGGCCGGGCACACACGGGCAGTACAGGCGCTCCGATCCCCACATTTTATGACTCTGCTGTTTTTGTTATAGGAAATTTATATTTCATTACTCAACCATGTTAGCTGCTTGACACACCAATGACAAAATACAATCTAGCACTCTGGCCATCACCGAGGGCGCCAAGGAGAGGCTCAGCTCCATATCGAGCCTATCTCGTAGGCTACTCTATTACAATCGCATTTTTATGATTGTAGTGTTGCATGCATGGACTGCCGCGCGTCGTGAGTGGCCTATGCAAATCACCATGAATGATTCGGCACCAATCCATCAGAATCAGTCGCCTCCAAAAAAAAGCCTCGGTGTCCATCATCGCGGTATCTCTCGCTATATAGCTAATAATGATGGATCGGAGTTGACAGTTGACGAGTGGCGGGTGAGAGGAAAGCATGGCTGAATTCAAGTTGGAGATACAATTAATATTATCTAATGCTTTTGCTTGGCTTAGTACGCTAGCGCTTGTCGCGTTAGAGATGAATATGACCATTCCACTTCGGCTAAACATGCCACACGACGCGCAACTCTCTGAGCCACGTCTAAGCTCTCTAGCTACGCTCACTTGTTTATCTTCATATATAGCATATCTCAATCAGTGCGATGTGGTGTGAGACTATTACAATGTTAGTACTTTTTTTATATATTTTGGTCAAATTTAAATAGAATGACTTCTCGAAATGTGAGAATTGTATTTTTTTAGGCGGGAGAGTATATATGATAATTGTTTCAAACTATATAGTACTACATACAAAACGTGCTCGAAGGTTCTCAAAAAATATGAAGGATAAAAAAAATCGACATCGTCGTGCCTTCTTCACATGGCATGGATCATTCGGAAACATATATAGCAGATACAAAGATGCATATATATGTAGTGCAATGAAAACTAAAGCTATACTACTATAGAGGCAGCTAGGGAGTCAGAGAATATAGAAGAAAACTTGCATATTAATATTAGAATCATGTACTGCGTGGCAAGCGCGGACTCAAAATTGGGCCGGGGGAACCCGTAATTTGTTCCTTTTTGGTCTGCGATTCTAGCTATTCGAGCTGGCTATATAAGCAAGTCATATATATATAAACTATAACTGGGGTCATTTCGTCCATGTGATGAACGAGAGCGAGTGCAAATTCAGTATCCTCCCAGTAGTTGCGATTATTTTTCCTTGATCATCATGAGTAAAAAAGGGGTCAAGCCGCCAGTGCTTTTATATATATACACACGTAGAGACAAGACTAGAGAAATCTGGCCAATAAAATTGGCCACCGTCCCGGTCGTTGGGTGATAAGCTATGACTCGGGCATTGACTCGGTGCTACGTGTTGGGCACCTCCGTCCCTTGGAGGCTTTGGATGGTTTGGTTATCCCTATCCGATACAATAATGACGGTACCGCGTCTCGATAAAACGCGCGCTTGGCCATGCGTCAGCACCGATCAACGTTGTGACGAAAGCAATTAAACTACTACTCCGAGCATGCATCGTTGGGCCGAAATTAAAGGACATGATGATCGATGAACCACATGCATATGTCCGGCTGGTCGAACCCGATGTCGCGGTACGTACGTTCTTGGAATCTTCGGAAACGGCGAGAATTATTGGCCGGCGCCAAACACACGAAAACGCCGCCGGAATTAATACCTTTTTGGCCGGGCACGCACACACGGCCCGCAGTGGCGCTAGCTCCCCAAAGTTTTATGATTGTGTGCTTGCATTGCATGCGTGGACCGCCGCGCGCGGTGGGGGGAGGCCCCTGCATGAGCGCACAGCGGCGCAAATCAGCATTCATGATCCGTTCACCAATCCATCAGCATCAGTCGCCTGAATAGCCTCGCTCGGTATCACTGTCATCTAGACTCAGTGGCGGAGCCAAGATTTTTGAATAAGGGGGCCGAACAACAGGTAAATATGACAAATATATATAACAAATATATGACTTTATAGTATTTTATATGTATATTTAGTATTCATAACAAAAACTAGAATATTACCATAAAAAAAGTAGGTGAAAAGAGAAATTTTATGATATATAATTGAATTTTAGGGTGTATAATTGATTTTTGAGATGTATAAATGATTTTTTCTATAGTAAATTTTTTTTTATTGTTTTAGGGCGAGCCAGAGCCCCTGCTGGCCCCCCCCTTGGCTCCGCCACTGTCTAGACTGGACCACCGCGGTATCTCTCTCTCGGCACCTAAACCTAATGGAGTTGCGTTGAGTTGACAAGTCGCGACGAGGAAAACATGGCTGAATTTGAGCTCAAGATGTAATATCTGTTGCTTGGCGTGGTACGCTGGCTAGTCTCTACTCGCTAGAGATGAGTATGACGACCATGCGTTCCACGTCGGCTAAACATGCTGCACGCGGCGCGCGCCTTTGAGCCACGTATGAGCTCTCCACACTACTGTGGAAACTTAATTAGGATAGACAAAGTAACCGTATCAGAGCAAAGATCATAGTAAATGGGACTTTTTTCGAGACAGTTGAAATGCCTGTCTCGGTTAAAAAAAGCAAAAGCCAGCATCTAACCAAGTCTGAACTTGGGGCGTCGCCGTCGGGCAAGCAAGCTCCGTCCCTTGCGCCGCCGCGGTCGGGGCTGCCGGATCCACGCCAGCAGCCACCGGATCGATGCGCCGGTGGAGCGCCACTGTTGTCGGAAGACGAGTGTGGTGTCGCCGCCTCCAGATCCGCTGGTGGTGCGCCGCTGCAGCTGGGGGTGCTAGATCCACGCTCGCAGCCACCGCCGGATCCACGCGTCGGTGGAGCGCCGCCGCCTCTAGATCCGCCCTTCGCAATTAATGAATTTTAGACCATCTCTGTTAATAAAAAATGCTCGCCTCTTTTCGGTAGTAGTGCTAGCTAGTTCACTTGTTTGTCTTCATATAGTGCGATGTACATGCTAATTGTTAAGATATCTCTAGGATATACTTTAATTATGGGCTCATACCAAATATACCCCCGAAGGGTTAAGACTATATAAAGGAACCTGTACCCATCTATATTGAATAAGAGATCAGTTCCTTGCACATTTCGTGTTTCACGTGTGTTCTTCGTGCGTGCTACTTTTAGGGCCGGGAAGGGAGACGGATCATCTACCATCTTCTACACGTCTAATCTGTTGCTGGGAGGGAGTTCGGATCAGGGGATCCACGACAACACCTAAATCTCAACACGTTATCAGGAGCTCTACCACTCAAGAACAAGAGACGTGGTGCAGTATCCTATGGAGGCTGAAGAGGATTTTTTCTTAGTTGATAGCGCCGCCACAAACACAATTTTGAGAGATACGCGATATTTTGAGACATTGAAAAAACGAGCCGAAAATATCATCACTATTGCCGGAAGCAATGGCCGCGTGGTAGGCTCCGGTCGAGCTGTCGTGGTGCTCCCAAACGATACTAGGATATTCATTGACGAAGCCTTCTTGTATCCGGGTGCTGGCGTAATCTTCTCACCTTCAAAGACATCCGTCGCAGTGGCTATCATGTTGCTACTGCATGTGAAAATGGTGCTGAATACCTATGTTTGACGGAGCCTGATGAAGAAAAAATTAAAGTGGTTGAGAAAGCGCCTTGCACCTCCTCAGGACTGTACTACACAAAAATTAAGCCCCCTTTAAAATTTGTTGCGATGTCCACAATTTTTAAAAACCCAGAATCATTTAGAATCTGGCATGAAAGGCTTGGTCACCCTAGAATAAGGATGATGCGTAACATCATAAATAGTTCTATTGGTCATGGCATTAAAACAACTCAGTTTTCTAAACCTGAAGATTTTGTGTGCAGTGCATGCGCACAAGGCAAACTGATCACTAAACCCTCTTACCTAAAAGTAAAATCTGAGTCCTTGGCTTTTCTGGAGAGAATTCAAGGTGATATATGTGGCCCAATAAATCCTTTGTCTGGACCATTTAGATATTTCATGGTTCTTATAGATGCTTCTACAAAGTGGAGCCACGTATGCCTGTTGTCTATGCAGAACCACGCTTTTCCGAAATTCATTGCCCAGATCATCCGCATTAAGTCAATTCGGATGGATAATGCTGGCGAGTTCTCCTCGAAAGCATTTAATGATTATTGTTTAGCATTAGGCATTGATGTAGAGCATTCCGTATAATTGATGTAGAGCATTCCGTATCCCATGTACACACTCAGAACGGACTTGCTGAGTCCCTAATAAAAAGGATTAAATTAATCACCAGACCACTTTTACTAAACAGCAGTCTCCCCACCAGTTGTTGGGGCCATGCAGTGCTGCATGCTGCTGCCTTAATCCAATATAGACCGTTTGCATATCACTCTGCTTCCCCATATCAACTAGCGCGTGGACAAGAACCAATGATTTTCCATCTGTGAAAATTTGGATGTACTGTTTATGTGCCGATATCACCACCCCAGCGTACGTCAATGGGGCCTCACCGGAAGTTGGGGGTTTATGTTGGTTATGAAACTCCGTCCATAATCAAATATTTAGAGCCTAAAACTAGAGATCTGTTTACGGCTTGGTACGCTGATTGTATCTTCGATGAAGATCACTTCCCGGCATTAGGGGGAGGATTGTACCTTAAATCTAAAAAAATGCCGGGAAATTGAATGGAATGATGTGAGCATCCATTCTATTGATCCATGCACTAGAGATGCTGAACTTGAAGTTCAAAGAATAATACACCTGCAACAATTGGCAAATAACTTGCCAGATGCTTTTACTGATATAAGAGGAGTGTCAAAATCGCATATTTCTGCGGCTAATGCACCGGAGAGAGTGGAAATACCCATGGAAACAAAAAAACTCCACTCATGCCCCCAATCCTAGGAAAAGGGGGAGAGAACCGGATGACTCGATGAATGAGTCGTGGAGACGTCCGCAAAGACAAAACACCGAAAAATGCATTACGCTCTAAATCAGTAGTCCCAGAAGAGACATGCCCTGAAGGCAATGACCCTAGTGCTAATGTGCGCACAAATATGATAAATAGCACAAGGGCATCAGAACAACCAGACTCAAGTAATGTGGAAAATCCTAATGAGCTGGATGATTCAAATGAAGAAATGGCCACAAACTATGCTCAGTCGAGAGAGTTATATAATAGAAAGACTACAGTTGTCGATATAAATTTCGTCTCTAAGATTGCTAGTGTAATTGATGAGGATCCCGAACCACGATCCATGGCGAGTGCCTAAGCGCTTCGGATTGGGACAAATGAAAGGAAGCAATAGAGATGGAATTGCTCTCGCCTAAAAAAAGGCAAGTGTTTGGGCCTGTTGCCCGCATGCCTCTCAATGTTTCCCCAGTAGGATACAAATGGGTATTCGTTTGTAAAAAAACAAGAATAATGTGGTGGTGAGATACAAAGCGAGGCTTGTAGTACAAGGGTTCACGCAGAGACCCGACATTGATTATGATAAAATATACTCTCCTGTAATGAGTGGCATAACATTCCGATATATAATATCAATGACAGCAGGCTTAAATTTAAATATGCAGTTACTGGATGTAGTGACCGCGTATTTATACGGATCACTGGATTCCAAGATATATATGAAAGTCCCTAATGGATTGAAAATTCCGGATCCTAAAATAAATCACAACATATATAGCGTTAAATTGCAGAGGGCGCTATATGGACTAAAACAGTCAAGCCGAATATGGTACAACCGGCTGAGTGACTTTCTCCTGAAGAGAGGTTATGAAAATAATGAGGATTGTCCTTGCGTGTTCATTAGAAAATCCTATCATCTCAGTATATGTTGATGATCTGAATATAATTGGTTATGCAACGGATGTTGAGGAGGCGAGTGCCTACCTCAAGGCGGAGTTTGAAATGAAAGATTTAGACAAAACTCGATTTTGCTTAGGTCTGGTCGAGCATCTCCCCTCGAAGGAATTTTTAATACACCGGTCGACCTATACGGAAAAAAAGGTCCTTGAAAGATTTAATATGCAAAAAGCACAGCCTGTGACCACCCCAATGGTCGTGCGTTCACTTGACATAGATAAAGACCCATTTATACCAAGGGATAAGGGTGAGAAATTATTGGGACCCGAAGTTCCTTATTTAAGCACCATAGGAGCACTAATGTATCTTGCGAGGGCCTGATATTGCATTCGCGGTTAACTTGCTAGCTAGACATAGTGCAGCCCCTACAAGGAGGCATTGGGTTGGCGTTAAAACGGTATTGAGATACGTCAAAGGTACTCCAGATCTTGGTTTATTTTTCCCGAAGAAAAATGATATGACTATGGTGGGTTATGCAGATGGCTGGATATCTGTCAGATCCCCATGATGGTAAATCCTATACTGGTTTTGTATTTCTCTGTGGTGGTACAGCTATCTCATGGCAGTCGTGTAAGCAGACTTTAGTGACAACATCTGCGAATCACTCAGAGATTATAGCTTTATATGAAGCTGCACGTGAAAGTGCTTGGCTACGGCGAATGATTAACTACATCCAGAAGTCATGTGGCTTAGATATTACCGATACCCCCACTATTATCTATGAAGATAATACCGGATGTATTGCACAAATGCAAACCGGTTACGTCAAGAACAATTTAACAAAACATATATCTCCCAAGTACTTCTATCCTCACGATCTCCAGAAGCAAGGTGAGATAAGGGTAATGCAAGCTAGATCATGTGATAATTTAGCTGACATGTTTACCAAATCTCTGCCTGCTACTATGTTTAGAAAATTTGTTAAGGCAATTGGTATGAGATTTTTAAAAGATTTGCAGCGTTCAGAAGGAGAACGCTCCTGAAGATTGGCATACGCCTCGGGTCCAGAAGATCCTTATCTGTATAATCTTGAAGATTATATTATGTTTAGAAGACCGTCATTGTATTCTTTTCCTCTGTGAGTTTTCCCGATGTTTCTCACTTAAGGTTTTTAATGAGGCAATAAGTGCAATGCATTAAGCGGCAGCAATGTACTCTTTTCTCCATTTTTCCCACTGGGTTTTTCAGGAGTTTTTAATGAGACATGTGCTAGTCGTGGTATTCACCCAAGGGGGAGTGTTAAGATATCTCTAGGATATACTTTAATTATGGACTCATACCAAATATACCCTCGAAAAGTTAAGACTATATAAAGGAACCTGTACCCATCTATATTGAATAAGAGATCAGTTCCTTCCACGTTTTGTGTTTTGGGGCCGGGAAGGGAGACGGATCATCTACCATCTTCTACATGTCTAATCTGCTGCCGGGAGGGAGTTCGGATCAGGGGATCCACGACAACACCTAAATCTCAACACTAATCGCCTAATCCGACCGTCGGTGGACGCATCTTTGAAGCTGCATGGTGTCCCTACGTGCATGGTCGATGGTCTAAAATAACGCTCTGTGGACACGCCAAACAGATCAGAAAAAAAGGCACGGAAAGATAAGCCTTGTGGATGGCGCCGCCGTGATGAGTGATAAGATAGATGAGTATGATGATACGCCGCCATGTCACGCACCTGTGGAGCACCGAGCAGGTGAGCACGAGCACTGCAACTCCAGTCCCGGCCGCCGGCGGCTGGGCCACACGCCCCGCGGCGGTGGCCCGTACGTCGGGCACAAGTTGTTGTCTGGACTGGATGGATTCGTTTCGGACGCTTCCAGCACGGACCAGGGGTCCACGAGGCCACCGAGCTGGCTTTGCTTCTGCGCTCCGAAGGCGACGCGCACCCGATCGCCACCTGATCCTTCCGATCGATTCCGAGGACCCAGGGGCGCGGCGCGGGCGTGGGTGTCGTCGTCACCGCGCACGCACGCGCGCCTGTTCCAGCTGTAGTAGTCACTCGCCAAGTTGCGCGGCCTGATCGATCCTGCACTGCACCGCGTCAGGGGAAATGCGTGCGTCGGAAAAGGGAAAACGAACCATTACCAAGGACGGCCGGCCGGCCGGCCGGATTGGAACGCCACGTACGAGCAAGCGAGTGATGATCTTTTTCTTCTTTTTTTTTTTTTTTTTTTTGGGGGGAGGCACTGCAGGGTGTTTCACGTGGTGCGATGCAACTTCCGGGACGTTCGTTCATGAGTGCAAATTCGAAATCATCCTGACACGTACTCGGTACTTCCTCAAGGAATCCGTCACCGCCTCCGAACAAGTGTGCGGCTGGAACATGTTTGTGTTCAAACCGCTATTTGTTTCACTCTGATTTTTGGGCCCCTCGTTTCCGCCCCCCCACCCCCACCCCCCCGCTTGGCATGTAGCGAGGCTCACAAGTCAATGCTAGGAGTACGAGGCACGCGACCG
>JADLZL010001742.1:0-71358 GCA_015844335.1 Chrysopogon serrulatus | reverse complement strand
AACGGAATTGATTTTGCCATCCTTCTCCAATCCTAAGGATTAACAAACTCAGGAAAATAACATGAGGGCGTGTTTGAATATAGAGGGATAAGTAATAGGATAGAGAAAGAGAAATAGATGAACAGTTAGAATTAAATGAGAGTGAAGAATAAATGGCTAGGATGTAATAGTACCCTTTTGGAAGGTGAGATAACCCTATCTCTATCCCTATTCCACTCCATCCAAACGCGCCCAAAAGGTCTTTAGTAATTAGTAGCACCATAGGAAAAATAAAGAAACTCTATAAAAATTTGGGTTATAAACAGCTGAAATACTACTAGTAGCCCTCACTGCACTATTGCAGTCTCGTGGGGCAACGCCCAGAGATAGCGAGTCGCCCCCTCTCCCTCCGTACTTTTTGACTTGTGTGTCAAGCGCCAAGGCTAGAAAAAAAATGCCACAAACGGAGCCGCGAGAGCGTGTGTGTCGTTTCTTTTCCCGTCAGGATTTCTTTCCAAGAGCTCTGACTTCTTGTTCAGTTTCCTATAGAATCAGCTGTTGGAATGCATTCCTATGGAAAATTTCCTTTTTTTTTTTTGAACCAAAGGGGAGGATAGAAATCCTACGTTTCACCTTCAATCCAAAGAGAACCTTATATTTGACGGAAAAATGCTCCTGACCACCCACAAATACTGTGGTAATCCGATTTACCTCACTTAACTAGAGTCTGATTTACTTCTCTTAGCGGTTTTATCAACGATTTTGGCAGCCAGAGGGAGTTAAATTGAACTTTGACAATTGTTCAGGAAAGTTAATTGGATTGTACGAAAACAATTTTAAAATAATTTATAAAAGTTTATCCAAATATTTCTCTAGAACTAGTGGTCTAGTGGAGATACACATGCGGCACGCACGTGTGTATATAAAATATTCGATAATACACAAAGCAACAATCAAATTTATAAATAAATCCAACTATTAGAGCATCAAATAAATCCAACTATTAGAGCATCTCCACCAAGAGCCTTTCCAAAGTCTGCTCTCTAAATCATTATTTGGAGTCATTTGAGTAAAAAATGTTTTCTATATATTTATATTCTCCAATAACTTTTCTATATCATGTACACAGTCTAGAGCCGTTCTTACTGTCTCCATCTTTGACTAGAGGATATCTATATTTGGATATTGTAATATCTCGCCTCCTCGAGGCCAGACCCACTTAGATCTACCAGTTTTTTAGACATAGACTGCCTTCACAGACCAACACCAGTCTTTTCCGCGCACTTTATCCTCACTCGTGCGCATCTGGGAAGAACTTCTCCACTGTTCACTCATCCTAAAATTTCTCCCGCCAAGCACGTTTACTTTATCCTCACTCGTGAGCATCCGAGAAGAAGTTTCTGGTCGATCACCTATCTCTAAATTTCTCTAGGCCAAGCATGCTTAATTTTAGAGTTCTTTGGAGATGGGCTTCCGGAAAAGGTCTACGAGAGTACCCCAATTCTGTATTTTAGAGCTAAACATGTACTTGTCAGCTCATTGATAACTCGTAAGTCTCTGCATAATTTCAAAATAGATATGTCTAACATATAAATAGCACAATAATGTACTTGTTCATTAATAGGAACGTAGATGTAATTTTCAATAGGGCACAATATGTGATATTGATTTGTAGTTACAATAATACGACACCCTAAGTGTGGCTTGGTTGCCATGTCATTATTAGCTTATATATAAGTTCACCGTGTATAATTTTTTTTTTTCCGCGAGCGGGTTTGTACCTGTATTCATTAAGGAGAAGGGAATTTGTTATGATACAAGTCTTAGGAGCTGTGGCTATGAGATCAATTGCATTTGTCTATCTAACATATAAATAGCACAGTAATATACTTGTTCATTCATTAATAGGAACCTAGATGTAACTTTCAATAGGACAAAGTATGTGATATTGATTTGTAGTTACAACAATACGACATCCTACTTCACCTGTGGGTGGGGTGTTATAATCTTGAGTGTGGCTTGGTTGCCATGTCATTATTAGCTTATATATGAGCTTATTGTGTACAAATCTTTTTCTTCACGAGCAGGTTCGTATTCGTTAAGGAGAATAGTATTTATTATGATACAAGCCTTAGGAGCTGTGACGGTCTATGTTTGTAAGATGCAAAGCAGGCCCATCACCGATCCAGCCAACAAACCACGGAAACCTAATTGGACTATACGCCTCCCAGTTGTGCAACTTGGGCTTGAGGCAGCTCCCCCCTGACAATAAGGCGAGCAAGGCAGATAAGCTCAGTAGGTAATCTTGAGCATGCAGCCCTCGGCACGGCGGCCCGCACGAGCCCGGCGATTTTGGCCCGGCCGAGCACGGCACGGCCCGGTGGCAGAAAGGCCCGGGCCGGCACGACCCGATGTAAAGGCCGTGCTTGGGTCACCACTTTCGCACGCTGGCTTGGCACGGCACGGCCCGCTAACAACGGCGGCAGCGTGGTGGCAGCCCGGTGAATATAGTTGCCGCCGGCCCACCATCTACCTTTTCTAACAAAAAAAGCCCACCAAAGCCCCCCTCCACTTAACCCTAAATCCTCCAGCTCCCACCGACACACCACGGCGGCGGCGCGCGGCTGCGAGGGCACGCCGCCAAGGGCACAGCCCGGTGGCGGCGGCGGCCACGAAAACACGACGACATCAGAATAAGACCGGCGGCGGCCCCAGCGCCCGTGCCGCGCGGAGCGTGCCAGCGAGACGGTGGCCCCACGAGCGCCGCCTCGAGTGGGAGCGCGGCGGCGCCCCGCGGCACATCCCTCGAGCGCCGAGCGCAGCGACCGGGCGGCGACCTCGAGTTGTCTTCGTCCCTCCCGACGTGGGCTATGGGCGGCCCGCCGCTATATGGGCCGTGCTTTCGAGCCCGGCGACTTGAGCGAGCCCTTGGGGCGTGCAGGGCAACGAATGCGGCACGAAGGGCCACCGGCCGACGCGGTGGGCCTTAGGGCCCTTTAGGGCCGTGCCGCGAGGCGGGGACCGGGGCGGTGCATGCCGGCCGTTGCTCATCTATATCGTAGAGGCGCTTACGACCCATTAGTTATCTTACACTTTTCGCCCACTTCTTTGCTATCGGCGCGTGGATGCCACTTGCCCCCAAGACGCGATGTGGCAGAACCTTCTAAATCATATGGCCCACAAGCACCTGATATTGTCTCTAAGACCTCTGCCGGCTATGCTTGTACACCATATGACCTAGAATGTTCCGTCGGGTGAAACCCCGGTAAACCACGATTTCTCGGGATCGATACTTACAGAGACATCACGGTATTACAACAGCTTTCATACAAAATACGGAGTAGCGGAAGACTTACAATAACTTAATTTACAAAACTTTTGTAAAACTTATACAAACCAGTATCATTATTACAAGGCAGCGGAAGTATCATTATATAACTTTATTACAAACCACTCAACAAAGTGCCACCGCCCAAAGGCCACACAACCTATTCCTCATCCGATCCTTCTTGATAACCGTCATGCAACAAGAGCCGTAGCACACTTGTTCACGGTTCACACAACAGGGGATTTAACAAACCCTAAGTACAAAAAGTACTCCATGAAGACTTACCCGACCAAAAATTGGGGAGAAGACTTCGGGAATCTTGGCCAATAGGAATCAAGGTGAGGCTTTAGCAAGAATCAAGAACACATTTGCCAAAAGCGACTAAAGTTGATCCTTAGTTTTCATATTGATTATCCTACTCTATAACAAACACTTATCATCCATGTAACAATTTTAAAACTTTCCAGTCTCAACAACTTCCATCATTACTACGATGTCGGGACTCGGATCAAGTCTCCCATATCGTGGAGCATCGACAATTCGAATCGCTTTATATACCCATGTAACAATTTCCTAGCCACCACGATGTATGCGAGACCGTACATCTTACATACATCAACTCACTTGCATTTCTCCACGGCGAGCGGGTCCGACCCACGGCGCACCATCGGCCCAGTCGGGCCCGGCGGCGTATGGAGATGGTGTACCGTACTCTCGTGGCTAGGACCCGCTACCACCCGAGAAATGAAGTGTGAGTTGATGTATGTAAGATGTTCGTCCTGCATACATCGTGTGGCTAAAGCCAAGCCCTAGTCGATATAAAAGCGAATCGCCGGTGCTCCACGATATGGGAGACTTGATCCGAGTCCCTGCATCATAGTAATGATGGAAGTTGTTGAGACCGAAAAGTTTTAAAATTGTTACATGGATGATAAGTGTTTGTTATAGAGTAGGTAATCAATATGAAAAACTAAGGATCAACTTTAGTCACTTTTGGCAAATGTGTTCTTGATTCTTGTTAAAGCCTCACCTTGAATCCTATTGGCCAAAGATTCCCGAAGTCTTCTCCCTAATTTTTGGTCGGGTAAATCTTATGGAGTACTTTTTGTACTCGAGTTTGTTAAATCCCCACAGAAACCGTGGTGAACAAGTGTGTGCTACGCCCTTGTTGCATGACGGTTATCGAAGAAGGATCGATGAGGAATAGGTTGTGTGGCCTTTGGGCGTGGCACTTTTGTTGAGTGGTTTGTAATAAAGTTATATAATGATACTTCCTGCCTTGTAATAATGATACTGTTTGTATAAGTTTTACAAAAGTTTTGTAAATTGCTTATTGTAAGTCTTCCGCTACTCCGTATTTTGTATGAAAGCCGTTGTAATACTGTGATGTCTCTCGTAAGTATCGATCCCGAGAAATCGTGGTTTATCGGGGTTTCACCCGACGAACATTTTAGGTCATATGGTGTACAAGCATAGCCGATAAAGGTCTTAGGGACAATGTCGTGCTTGTGGGCCATATGATTTAGAAGGTTCTGCCACACGCGACCATTGCGCTGCTGCGACGAAACTCTCGCAATACACTACGACGGGCCCTCGTGTTTAGCCCCCGAAATGGACTCTAGCCTAATGGTTAGAGCACCCGAGTAGCATTCAAGAGGTCTGGTTCGACTTCCCGTAGAAGCGAATTTAAACAGGTCTGCATTAACAAAAATTTAAAAAATAGGCTGGAGTTTCCCTTGCTGACTTCGGTCAAAAAAAAAAACATTCCAAACAAGCATCTTTTGTCGCTCCATGGACTACCATAGTTTGGCAATTAGGAGTTACCATATGCTATCCTAAAGATGCTCTGAATTGCAATATCCATCTTCATAAGTTTTTTTTTCTGATCACAGCTAATACTGCTTACATTAAAAAGTCTGGCATGAACCATGAAGTTTGAAATAATGCGAAAAAAAGAGAATAAAAGGAGTTACCATATGCGTTGTCATGAGGATGCTCTGAATTACGCATAATCTTCCCTCTAGTCACAACTCACAACTCATACTGCTTATATATTAAAAAAATCTGGCATGAACCATGAAGTTTGAAATAACGCGAAAAAGAGAATTAAAAGGAGTTACCATATGCGTTGTCATGAAGATGCTCTGAATTACGATATCCATCTTCATAAGCTTCCCTCTGGTAACAGCTCATACTGCTTGCATTAAAAATTTGACATGAACCATATTGTTTGAAATAATGCGAAAAAAGAGAGAACTGAACAATGAAATTTTCACCTCTTAGTTCCAATTAAACAAAGCCAATATTATTAATGTATAGCACTTTGAATACCAGCATAACCCACTTGAAAGCTCATTCATGTCGCCCTGTCTTATAGCCATACATGTTAATATGTTAATCTCTTCACTATCTCCCATATCAGATATCATGAGCTGAAGAGAACATATAAGCACATATTTAGTAATCCAACTGGTTATCATGGGGACAATCCTACTTCCTACCGTCATCCATGAACATATGTATTGCCACAATACCAATTTGGCAAGCTAACAAACATAAATAAAACATTAGGATGAAACAATTTATATGTATCATCAAAATTTACGAAGAGAAAGCCTCACCTCCAATTTTCCAGTATAGCATTTGAAACCAATACTATCAACTCTTAGTTACATTATAAAATTATTAGAAAACTTAACCTACCATTATAAAATTTTGACTCAAGTTTCTGAATAATTACTTATGAGATGACAAGTGTCACACCTCAAATGAAAACTGTGACAATTGGCGAACCCGATGGGCCTACAATGGGCCAAAAGAGGACGGCAAGCGGTGGGCGGGGCCCCCACGGCCCGCCCTAGGGCAGCGGCGCCGCCCCCCCCCTCCGGGCGGCGATGGGGGGCCACGGGCCCTACCTCACCGCCTGCTCTTCAATCCCCGAGTTATCTTTTATTAATTATTATTTATGGAATTCAGATTAGGGAAACGGGAAAAGTCCATGTTTGATAAGGACTTTCCCGTTAGGAGTCCACTGGGACTATAAATAATAGGGGATTGTAACAGATTGGATCAAAAAGTAATTGGGGTAATTCCGTTTATTCCAATCTCCCGCCAGGCGCGTCCCGTGAAAAAATGAGGCCCAGTTCGAAGCACGAAACAGAGGCCTAGTAACTAATATGTGGTTCTCTAATAATAGATCTCTCCATAGATCCTTTCTGAGATTGAGTCAATTCCTCAATTCTTTATTTTTTCTTACGCTTTTGATTTCCCGATCCATATTTTCTAATCCGATTTGAAGAGACATGACTAGCAAGATGGAACAACCACACTAGATTAATTTGTATACAAAGACAACAAAATATTATCTAAATAAAGTACGGGCTGGGCATGGAATTTACCTGGCAATCTTGTCTCCAATTTCGATCTAGAACAACAGCGTTGGGCGTCGGCGAGAGCGAGGAATCGGAAGCCCCGTCGGCCGTCGCCCGTCCGGGTAACAAAGTTGAAGGGTTACGTGAAAACTGGAATTGCTGCCGGCGCCGCAGGCTCTTTCTCCGTCTTGCTTCTAGTCGAGATGCAAGTCACGATCGTGACTAGGTCCAGCAGGCCACGTTTTTGGCCCAAGAATACAGCTTTGGCTCATTTTTTTTCATTAAAACAAAGCCTAAAGGTATTATATATTTATAGGGTACTTAGTAAATCTCGGGCCCATGATTTTTGGGGGCCCTGTTCGGTCGCACAGCCCGCACGGGCCTAGGGACGCCCCCTGCTCCCCGCCTCCTCTCCTTCATCCTTCCCCAACGCCGCCCCCCCCCCACCGCCTCCACCGCCGCCACCCCTAGCGCCGCCCCTCCTCTCCCATCTCCTCCAATCCACTAGCCCAATCCACCCTCCCCGCTGCGTGCGTTACAACTGGTATCAGCAGACTAGGAGGATCCATAGATTGAATCCATGGCGGCCATTGTTGACCTTGAGAAGATGTTGCGCAACTTCAACAACAGGATCACGGCGAAGTTCGACGACGTCTACGCCAAGATCGCCAACATCTCCAACCGCGTTAACACCGTCTCCATCAACGTGGCGAAAGAGAAGATGCCCGCGGATCCCACCCGCGGGAACGCTGTCCAGCAGGAGAGACGAGGTTCCAGCTAGATCAGCACAGTCCATCGGCCGTCTGTACGAGCAGCATTTCCTCGCCTTGCTGGAGCAGAGCAAGGCGCCGCCGGCTCCGGCGGCAACCCCAGTGGAGGCACCCGGGGTGACGGCTACGGTCACCACCGACGGCGATGACGACACTAAGTGCATGATGGTCATCGGCAAGCACGATGCGGGGTGCAGGGAGGCAGCCCGTTCTACCTTCATGGCATGATGAGTGGCGTTGGAGTCCACATCTTAGTGGATTCAGGGTCAAGCCACAACGTGATCAATGTGAATGTGGCCCGTGCTAATGGTGCGTCAACACCACTGTCCTCGTTGGCGGCGGAGATGAGGTACCTTGCTATGGCGCTTCGTTTCATATACCTATTGCCATCGAAGGATCTGGGCCTCCACTGGTGGAGAGGAGAGCCTACTCGTTTCAAGAAATAAATATCGGTAAATTTTATAGAGTCGCTTTTCGAGAAATAAATGTTGGTAAATTTTATAAATAATAAATATTATCGATTAATATCATCGGAAAGATCTTTGAATCTAATTTTTTAACAAAATTATTCAAAGATATAAATATTATACATATTTCTATAAATCAAGTCAAACTTGCGACACGAACACTCAAAACGACAGTTTTTCTAGGACGGAAGGAGTACATGGGTAGATCGACTGAATGACCTTCAGAATCAGGTTAGGGACATCGAGGCTGCCGAGAAGCGGTGGCCCGCGGGCTCTGGTGTATGGGCAGAATGGCGGGCGAGGAGGCCAACGTGACGTGAGTCAGATATGCGTGCTGGAGTGGCTGCTTGATAGAGAGTCCTCGACGACAGCGGCCGGCGGTACCACGGTAGGGTCTTTTACTCTTTTTCAGCACGTTGGATCTTCTCCATTGTGATGAACTTGGGGAGGCGTGTCGAAGTAAGCGCCTAGTGGTGGGTGATGGGGAGATGGCGGTGTATATGTAAGGGCTTATATGTCGAGATCGAACGGTTATTATTGAGAGAGTAAGATATGTAACAGCTAGTATAGAGAAAGAGACCCTTAAAAGTTTGCTCTTTTATAATGTGATGATGATGATAAATATATATTCAATAATACTAAAATCTTAATTAATGTTACAAATACATGGAAATTTATTAAACTTAGAAAAATGTGAAACCAATATCATGCCCGAGATAGGCCAGCCCAATAACGGCCTTCTTCATTCACACGCCTCAGCTCTGAAGCTTCAGAAGCGCCGATGTCCGAGAAGAGAAGGGGAGGGGTAGGGATGGTGCAATCATCCCGGAGATAATAGTATAGAATGAAGAACTTTCCAAGGAGTAATTTCATTTTCGAAGGGTGGAGTTCAAATATTGATGCACATTTGCTAACTATAAGCTCTATAAATTTACTAGTAGGCAGACATGTTTAGTTGACGTTTGTAACTATGTTTCGTTGAATGAATAAAGACAGTGCTTCACTTAAGAAAAGAAAAAGAAGCCGATGTCTGAGAAGAGGAAGGAAAGCTTGCTGTCAAAGCGCCATAGGGTGCGTTTGATATAGGACAAGGGGGTGGCCGGCGTCCCCCGCTGCAACTCGGCTTGTTTGATTTACTTGGTTAGCTGCTTGACTGGCTTTATGCGTGCAAACTGCCTTCTCTCTTCTGTGTCTCGCGAAACACTCTGTCTTATACCATGCAGTTTGCACAACCATAGACAAGGTTGTCCTATATCCGCGCGATGGAGGGAGCCTAGACCATAGACAACGCTTGATGTCAAACACAACCTCGCCCGGATGACTTGGACGCAGCTACTCTCACAAATTTTGTGTTGGACTGAACTATATTATTTGAAACCAAATACTAAGCGTTCTGTGATAGGCTGTGCACGCAGCTGCATGATATCAAACACAACCTTGTCTATGGTCTAGGCCAGGCGTGACTGGCCAGGGTCTAGCTGACGGACTCAGCCACCCTACTAGACCTTATATCAAAGGGGCCCTTGTTGCTCCTCCGTTTGGCTGTCGCCATCTGCGGCAGTTGGGTCTCCTACGCCATACTGCGAGCGCGCGATCGCCATACTGCCGTCTGGGTCGTTCTGTGCGGCGTGGACGCGTACACGTTCCTTTCCGTTTCTTTCTAGAGGAGCAGTGGAGCGCCTGCGGACAACGTGAATCCAGAGAGACAGTCTCAGTTTTTGGGCGTCTTCCTTCCGGTTTCACAGCTCCTCACACTTTCGGGGTTGCCCCCCAAAGCGCCGTCGACTAGCTTCCAAGCGGCAGCTCCCGAGCCCATGTTTCTGTAGCTTTCGCACGGCCGTGTCGAAACAGCCACAAAATATAAATATCTTGGGAAAAGAACCTCTGCTAGCTGCACGTATAAATCGTGACGCTGTAGTGCAGGACTTCGACACCTTCACTGCATTGAAACTGCCAACACGAAGATGGCAAATCGAGATTGAGACGGATATCAGCAGAGTTCAGATACGTACACGATAACCTCGGTTGTTCTGACTGGCTTAGGTGTGCTAGCAATTTCCGTCATTCAAAGGTGAAGCCACAAGCTGGACAGCCTCTCTGATGATGATTGATCAACTGTAACTATTGACAGTATTCTGATTTCTGAATCATCATCTAGTACATTCCTAAACAAGAAATACCAGAACCAAATCTTCTAATGGATTGTAATTATAGCTCTGTTCGTACCAATGGAACTACAGCGTTAATAATTTCAGTCATGTACAAAACGAGACTCACTCTACTAATGGAACTAATAAGCCATAACCCAAAGGTTTAACCAATCCTTTGAAAGCCGTCACAAATTCCTTATTTCTTGAGAATTTTTTTAATGAAGGGCTCAACATGACGAATCAAGAGCATCTGAAGACAGATGGCATCAACAGTTCAAATTATGAGAAGAGCAGCTCTGTTGTTGAGGCAGTTTCACTAATGAATTTCCATATTCACAGGCCATCCATGATCGACACAAAGATGAAACTACCCAATGAACTTCACAATCTCTGCCCCGACTAATTATTGAAGAAACGTAATTTTGACAGCTATGTATGTTACACTGATGTTTATATACATCACAGAACAAGAAACCATAGAATAGAGGAAATAGTAAAGTAGTTTCTAGTTCAAGTGAGAGTGTGAGACCTGTTCCTAGGCACAAGGCGCGGGCGTAGCGGCTTCTTCATGACGACAGTGAACTCGTTCTTCTCGGCGAAGTCCACCTCCTCGCCGGGCACCTCCTTCCACTCGAACTCCCGCACCATGTTGGCAACGAAGAACTCCAGGTGCAGCATGGCGATGCCAAGCCCCGCGCAGATCCTCCGGCCCACGCCGAACGGCATCATCCTGATCGCCTTGGTGCCCGTCACGTCCACGCCGTCGCCGTCGCCGCCGGTGAGGAACCGCTCCGGCGAGAACTCCATCGGGTTCTTCCACTCGCGCTCGTCCCGGCCCATCTCGGCCACCATGAAGTTCACCGTCGTGCCCTTGGGGATCAGGTACCCACCAATCTCCATGTCCTCCGCCGCCTTGTGCGGCAGCACGAAGTGGGCCGGCGGGTGCTTGCGGAGACCCTCGAGGATGACCGCCTTGAGGTACGGCATCTTGTGGACGTCCTCCTCGGAGACCCCTTCCTTGTCGTCGCCGGTGGCGGCCTTGATCTCGTTGTAGAGCTTCTCCTGGATGGCTGGGTTCTTGACAAGCTCGGCCATGATCCACTGCAGCCCTGTGGACGTGGTGTCCGTGCCGGCGTCGAGGAACTCGGAGCACAGGACGATCATCTCGTCGTCGGTGAGCGGGCGATCGCCGTCCTCGTGAAGCTTGATGTCGAGCAGCGTGTCCACGTACGAGTGCTCGAACGTGGTTTCGCGTTTGGGTGCGCCTCCCTGCTTCTTGTACTCCCGGCGCGCGTTGATGAGCGGAAGAAAGAGCTCCTTGACGCGCCGCCGCAGCTCCCGTGCTTTATCGAGGCGATCGCGGAAGAGGTGCTTGGTGACGGCCGGGAAGAAGCCGAAGACTTGCAGGTTCCTGGATCGGTAGATGAGCCCCTCCCGCTGCGCGGCGGCGATGGCGCGCACCGCGGGCTCGTCGAGGCGCTCGCCGAAGCACATGAGCACGAGGAGGCAGAACATAGCGTACTGGAACGTCTCCACGACGCGGGGCGGCGGCGCGGCGTCGGCGTCGGGCCCGTGCTCCCCGAGCTTCTCGACGAGCACGCGGCGCACCCAGGCGCGCGCCGGCGCGAACTGCTTCACCCGCGACGGGTGCAGGGTCTCGGCGACGAGGTTGCGACGCAGGAGGCGCCACACGGGCCCGTAGCTGGCGCGGGTGATGGTGTTGTCGTTCTCGCCGAGCAGCCTGGCGGACGCGAGCGCCGGGCGGTCCGCCAGCGCCGCGCCGCGGTCGACGAGCGCCTCGTGCGCGATGCGGCGGTCGGCGACGAAGACGGAGAGGCGCGACCCGATGCGGAGCGCCACGATGGGGCCGTACCGCTCGAAGAGGCGCCGCAGCAGGGGCTCGATCTCCGCGAGCGAGTGGGTGAGCCACACCACGCTGCCGAGCAGCGGAAGCGACGGCGGGCCCGGGGGCAGGCGGCGGCGGCGGCGGCTGCCCCGCGCGCGGAGCAGCAAGAGGAGCGCCGCGGGGAGGAGGAGGAGGAGCGCGCCGAGGAAGAGTCGCGTCGCGTCCATTGGTCGGTTCAGTTGCGTCGCGTCCATTGGTGTGGTGGTGGTCGGATAAGAGTGTGCCGGCGGCCGGCCGGCGCTGGATGCAGTGGTGTGGTGGTGGTTGGAGGCGGCTTGGGGCCGTCGATTTATTTGGGAAGTGTTCCACTTTCACGGAGGGACTGGTCTAGTCAGCGAAGAGAGCGGAAAGGCAACGGATTCTCGTTTCTTCATCAGCAAGTTCCAAGTACATAATTGAGGGTCATTTGGGTCCAGTATTTCGCTGACGTCAGGAATGATGGATTGATAATACTTTCTCGTAGTATAATCCCCAATCCGTAGCATGGACTCGTAGAGAAGATTCCATAGCTGATTATTTAATTGTGCGATGGATCGTTGGTTAATTTGAATATATGAATACCAGGAGTCAACACGTTTAAGTCGTGGGTAAAATCTTTAATTTTCAGCTAGTAATAGTTAGTCGGTTAATAGCTCAGATCTAATATTAACTATCTAACTATTAGCTAAGTACCTATTGGCTAATGAAAAAAATGTTTAGATGCATATCTAATGAAAAATCTGTAACTGTTAGTTGTTATCATCTGATTTAGTTCAACTAGTGAGATAGTTATTATCTAAAGATTTAACTAATAATTAGTTATTTTATTAGATTTACCTGTTTGGATTCAAAAGAGATAACTATCATCTAAAAGATCCAAACAGGGCCATAAAATTCAATCAACATCTTGACACCGTATCTGTGGAGTTTTGTAGCAATTGTCATGTATACACTGATATTCTCTCATTCTTTTTTACATGTCACGTTAGCTTTGTTCTAAGTTAAATATTACTAATTTTGACCAACAATTTAAAAAAATCTTATAATATCACAACATATGAATCATATAATAAAGTATTTCTTATAATGAATCCAAAAACATAATTCTCATAACATGAGTCTACGTAAATTTCTTCAAATCAATGATAAAGATGCAACTTTTAAATTTAGGACAAAACTAATACGAAGTCTAATAAAAAAAAAAAAGAGAGCAGCTGTCTTTTTTTGAGACCAAGAGATTAATTGTCTGTTTATGTACGACTGCATTAGCCTTAACGCGAACAGGTTACAGGTGGCTAAGAGAGTCAACTAGTAGTGCCATATCAACTTACATGGGTCCTATTTGTAAGAATTTTTTATTCAACCTGTTGTCTCGGTTCTTGCTCCAAAAAGCAGGGAAGCGCTGGTGCACTGTGCGGTTTTTTTTTTTTTTTTTCCTCGGGACACATAAATAGATTAGTGACGAGTTCGTCGCTGGCTTGATTTTTTGGCACGTTCTTTTTCCTCCACGTAGGTAGGATGCATGGCGACCTGTATACCTAAATAGTTAGCTGACACTGCCGTGTTGAGAATGCTCTTAATTTATGGAAGGTGATACATTCGAGTGTTTTATATGCTCCCTCCATTCTAGAATAGTTGTCATCCCCACTTTTCCATAAATTAAATATTTTAAATTTTGAAAAAAAAAATATTAACATTTATGATGCATATTTAGTATCATTAGATGAGTCATTGAATTATTTTCATAATGATATTATTTCAAGATATAAAAGTTGTAACTATTTTCTTTAAACCAACATGCATCACATAATGACTTATTTTGTGACGGAGGGATCGAGTATGGTATTAATGTAGTCTCATATTACGATAAAACTAGTGTGTTTTCTAAAAGTTCTAAACAATAAATCACTTACCATTTAGCCATCATCCAATTCCAAGATAAACAACCATTTGAAAGGGGAAAATGACCATTTAAATAAGATAAAACATAAAGGGTGTACCTTATAGTGTTTAAATGAGGTAAATGACTGTTTAGACAAGTCGTGCTTAATATGGTGTTGCACAAACAAGAACATATGGTTAATATGTGTCATATTATGAGTGATTATCAAGGATATGATCACAATTTTGGTTAAACTAGATGAAGTGCCCGTGCGTTGCCACGGGACAATAATCACGGGACAACAATGTAATGATTAGAAAATAGTCATTACCCAACACTCCGAGAAACTGATGTCCATTCTGATGTGCAATAGTTGTGGTTTATCAAAGAAACCTTTATAGAAAACCAAGGCCAGATGACATACATAGAACTATTGATCCAATAGAGGTAAACATGATTAAGGGCCAAAACAAAAGATAAAACCCACACACAACCTGGCACTGTCGGCACACAGCCACACATGTCCAGCATGGGTCTTGTGTATGTGCCTAAAAATCCAAGACAATACAACAAAGAATGACATGCTACATGACAGTAGCTAATGCTCTGCACATAATAAACATATAATATAACAGTGTCAACATGTCACAGATCACATTTGCCTAGCAACATTGTGCTCATATACTACAATTGATCATCAATTTCGTCCTAGTAACAAAGGGAGCCCATCAAGTTCTAATTCTCAGCTACAACTCCCATTCTCACCGCTATCATCCACACGAGAAAATTGTTCACCTGAACGCACTGCACTGGAGATGTCCTACAGTTGAGTCTATCCTGAGCCAAGTGAATCCTACAGCAATGTCACTCTAGCCAAGGTAGCCGATGACAAAAAACTGGCACATCTCAGCACCACGCTAGAACTAAATGCCCTTTCCTTTCCCTTCACTTTATTTCTTAGGTGAAGTAACAATGGAGGCCAGCTTTGGATGGTTGGAGATTTTGAATTTGTCGGGTGAGATCCCAATTATATGAAGGGTTTACATCAACAACTCGAACCTGCAACAAGAATGAGACTGGATTACATTGCTGCCCTCGATTCTCAGATAGCACTAATAATGCAAATACTAACAACCAAGATAGCAATTTGACTATGTGTGCAAATCAGCAGAAGATCAAGATAGCAATTTGACTATGTGTGGAAATCAGCAGAAGATCATTTTGTTTCTTCTCGAACAAAATGAATCATTCATCAAAAGATCCTCAACTCAAGGCCCAAATGTATAAATATCCACAATTGTAGTAATATCTAAGGTCTGATTTTTTATTTGGGAGCAATGTGTCAACATGATCCATGATAATGACAATATTTGCTACATTTAAGCTTCTTACTTAAGTCTAGCTTAATGATTAGAATACAAATCATAAGATGATATTATCAATAAGCCCTGAAGCCTCTCAAGAAAGGTGTTCTACTTTCCAATGCTAAATATTGAAGATTCAAGAGTAAAACTGAATGATGAAAGGGAGAAAAACTGCTCTGCAAATGTTTTTTCAATAACAAGCCTGAAAGTATGGCTGTGCTAGGTGGGTGATCATTCATTCTGGTGCAATATGTGTACAGTCAAAATGCAGTAGTGAAAAGTCCACAGTATTGTATAATATTTTTGAGTCATATTGAAACTAATTAAGCTGCTAAGCGACACTCCACAACACAGTTGCAACAATTTGTTGCTGATGTCTCTGCTTTCTTATACTCCACCAAATAATGGGCCGAAATCACAAATGTACTACCCTAGAGGTAGTTGGACATCAGTTGCATGGACTGGATTTTAATCAATCAACTCAGTGAATCCAGGCCTGGACATGATAGATATGCCTGCAAAAATATAGTGAAATGTTGACTGGGACGAACAAGATCAATTTGATAAGCAAAAGTATTTTGGTACTTACCAACTGGTATACTACCGACAAAGATGATAATGAACACCCTACACATTTCAACAAGAAATTTCTAGGTTGTATTACCTGACCCATGCCTCCAGACTGTGCTCCAATGTGGAGCTCAGACAGACAAGTGAATAGAGCAACTTCTTCTTTCTGTAAGTATTCTAAAATATGGCAATGTCGGATTGAAGATAATGGAAATACCTCTACCTCTCCAATCAATATACCATAAACAAAGCACAATTTTAGGTTATATTAAAGACAAATATAGATCCTACTTGTGAGATATAAGTTTCTCCCTTCCAAGTTGATACTATCTTAAGAACATCACTGCTCCTTCTCAGTACTAATATTATAGAGCCTGGTGAAATTTATAAAATTTGATTATAATCCATAGAGACACAAACAAGAATGTGCATGGTTCCTGAAATAATTCAAGATAAAGTAACATGAAGTATCAGATCCTACTTTGTTGAGGACATTTATGCAAGTCAAAAAATCTGATAGGTATTTTTTGGAGTGAAAGGTAAAAGACATAACTGCAGGGAAAAAGATATCCTGAGAGAGGCCGTCATAACATATTCAGATCATCCATAGTAAAACCCTTTTATATAATGCACATGAATATTTCAACATCAAAAAATTGATTAAAATCTCGTAAACATAACATGAGGTTAATTCATTTGTGCTAGACTTGGAGAAAATACAACATGATTTCATTTTCCCCAATAGATCTTAGTTGCTCTATTGAACTCGTGATGTGTTTAGTTCAAAATTCGAATTATATTCTACAAACCTTATTTTTGCCTATTGGCTGATTGCTGAAAAGCTAAAATCAGTTGAGCACAATAGGCTCCAGGAGACTGCTGAAAGGCATGCAATTCATAGAAGGATTCAATAGCCAACACATGCTTTTTTGCTAACCATGAATTACAAACAAAAAAAAAAAGATTGAACTGCAGAATACTAACCTGCTGCTCTGATTTCACTATCAAACAACCTAAGGCAGATGTAATTGCACATGAATATCACCTCTCTTCTTAGTAAATATACTACAAAGTGATACTGGGTGGTATTAGCCAAACATTGGCTTGTGGCATTCTTAAACAGGTTGTACTCCCAAAAGCTTTGAATCTAACATCAGAAAAACATGCATCCACTCAAGATGCAACTATAACACTGCAATATAAGCTTTGATCGAAGCTCTGAATTATTAGATTTGAAGTTCTGAATTATTAGATTCATGTCCCTGATCCAATATTAGCAAGAACTACAGCTACAACAGTCGGTGATGTTGGATTATCTCTAGCACCCCTCTAATAAACAAAGATAGTAAATAAAACATATATGCATTTCAGACGACATGCTAACTGAAACAACAGAATACCAAGCTCATGGCCACACCTTGGGCACAGTTTCACAAGGTGGTGTTGTATCTGTGAGCAAACCAAACATACTCTAACAGCGAACCAAATGTACTCTAACAGGCTAACACAACAATCTTAGGAATGAACTACACACCAGGTCTCGTACTCAGACGTCGGTTCAAAAGATGATTGTTCAGAACTGCAGCAACGAGGAGGAAAAAATCATACCTCCATTCCATACAACACCGCAACTGAATCCCCTGCTTATCACCACAGCTTGTTCTTTCTCCAAATGTCCTGAAGAACTAACAATCAGCAACACGACGAGGAAGAGGATCGAGGAAGAGAAACAAAGTCTGAAGAACTAACAATCAGCAATTCATGAGGAAGAGGAACAACACTGCAGATCCTGGGTGCGTTGAATCAAAAGAAAAAACAGCATCATAGCAATACCACAGCGCAGGTGGCTACAACCACAGCACATTACTCCTTTAAATATCTCTATGAAACTGAATAATCTCTTGTGAAGATGATGGAATTAGCAGGCCATTATTTTGGAAGATTGGAAGCTAACATTACAAGATCTGGTCGATGAACTACTGATCTCTTCTTAGTCTAGCATTCATTGTTCCTGCTGCAGTGCACTAAAAATTGCTTTCTTTCCCTTATTATTAAGCAACTTAATGATACGACAGCATCTGACAAGAATTTTCAGGACAAAAGTTCGACCTCACAGCTGATCCAAGGAATAAGACCTTTGGGCAAGTGTCAAATTCGTCAACAAAATTACATAACTGGTATGAATCGGCTTATAGAAAATTAATCTAAAGCACATCAAGAACATACAGGATCGTGTAAGGCAAAAAGGAAACCAGGATGGAGAGATGAAGCCAATGAAGGCAGCAGCAGGGCAGCTACAGGAGAAACTGAGAGATAAGGTCATGGCCTGACCTCGCTGTCTGACGGTGAGGGCGGAGTCGTCGGAGTGAGAGAGATTACGTACAGGGCGACGCGGAGGAGTTGAGGCGATGGCGCGGTCCACGGCGCAGAACTCCGCCTGCAGCGACTCTCCTCGCATGGGCACGTCCGGGTGGGAACGCCACGTCGAGCGGCGCCACCGCGATGAAGGGACACCGGGCCACGCGCAGGATGACCACGCCTGCGGCGCGAGGTGAAGCTGCACCCACGCGACGGGGATGGCCTGGAGCAGGGCGGGGGTGTTGCTGGCGGCGGCGTGGACGAGCTCCGGTGAGGGTGCCGAAGATCTTGACATCGAGTTGTGCTTGTGCCAGTTGTGCGAGCTGTGGCGATGACGTGGGTGTCGTGCGGGGACTTCGAGCGTGCTGTGGCAATGACCTGGGCGTCGTGCGGTTGTGCGCGGGGGATTAGTTGCGCGCGAGATGGGGCGATTACCGAGCGGTTCTTTGGGATTGGATTAGCGTGCAGGACGCGGATTACCGCGCGAGAGAGGAGGGGGGCGGGGCGATTAGCGAGACCAAGACGATATCATTTGCTTCTTTTTAGTAGTAGGATAGGATTAGTAGTAGGATATGTGTGTGTGGGGGGGGGGGGGGGGGTTTAATAACCAAGACGCGAGTTAGTATGTGCAACATGTCTGTTAGCTTGTGGATATGCATATGTTGAGCATATCATGACAACAAAGAAGATTGAGTGAAGACTTGTGCGCAATAGACTAAGAGTGATGAACGGTGGACACGAAGGGCTACCGAATTGATCCCGTGCCTAGCATCGGCAATCTGGTGACCCCCTTTGAAAACTCCCAAGTAGTGAACAGTGTTGGCACATAATCTACTAGTGCCTAGGGTTAAGCAATGGATCCATCCGGTCTCTAAACCTGGCTACTGTCAGTTCGGCCATGCGGTCTCTAAACGTGGTGCATAGTCTGATGCCTCTACTGGGGCAACATCAGATAAATCTGGTGCCCACCAAAGCACACCAAACAAATTGTTTTCAACTCCTTTTTTAAATGTGATAACTCCTATATATGTCCAACATATATGTGTTAGTGATTTAATATTTTTATAAACATTTTTCAATTACTTGAATCTCACCACGTCACTAGGTCTATGTTAGTATTTATTAGTGTCATCATAGATAATAGAGATTAAATCCATCCTCAGTGATTCCACTAAAGATACCTTATGTTGTTTCTTAAAATCGCTGTATTACATCCCCAGTAAATGTTTCAGAAGAGCATGATACTAGAGAAAGTTGAAGTGGGATTTTCTCCCAATTCTTGCAACTGCAGAACCACCTTGATGCAAACCTGTTCCCAGAGGGCTTTGATTCTTGGCATTATATTTGGGGCTCAAGCCTTTACTCTTCAACAAAACCGGAGAATCTCCCACAGGAAAAATTTACTATGGGTATTTTCGCCAGAGATGAAAGGGGACTTTGACAGAGCTGACATCTCTAAACATTCATCAGTCAACCGGTATAGAGCATGCTAAATCACATTTCGCAGCAACCGCAAGTGCAGTGCAAGGGTCTACTAAAGGCAGTTCGATTCCTGCAAAAATCCTATGCATTCCTCCTTTTTTCAAACAGTGGCTACAATGAAAAGGAAAGACAGCGATGATAACTCCCTCGATACTTCAGATTCAGATTAAAAATAGTGTACTGAAAATGATTCTCCTGTCCCATTAATTTTTCCCCAGCCAGTAGTAGTCTTTGAAGACTAGTCCAGGGCAACTGAAAGACTATGGAGTTGTCGTCTTCACGTGGACGAGCAAGTGTGCAAGACTTTCAGTTCCTTGTCTGAAATTCTGAATGCAGATTTGCAAGAACGGTGGGAAAGAGGGAAACTATTCTGGTCCTGGAACAATAATTCCTAGCCCATAAGAACAAATCCAACACATAATTTCGGTGGAACTAAAACGTTAAGATGATCTACAAGTACAAAGCAAGCTCTGGGCATATCAATCCAGGTATCTATAAGGCAGGGAGCCCGGGATGAACATTTTGCGTGCATTTTCAACTCAGACCCGTATGAGTAGCATACAACAAACAGTTTCCTGCACTCTCGCCGTGACAATCCACCAACCAATACGAAACTCCACAACACACTAATCTCTACTCCTAAAAAGAATGTCGCGGACCGGTCTACCCCTGCCCGTGGTGAAGTCGCGATGACGCGGTGAAAACTCCACGTCGCCTCACCCAGCCCGACACCCGCCCACAGCCTCACCCGGAGCCCACCCACCGTAGACGGTTTTCGCCGCAACGCACGTTGACGCACTCTTCCCAGCCTCCCTCGGTCGCCGTAGCTCGACGCCGACACCCGCGCCCACCTTGCGCCGCCGACGCCACTGCCGCGCTGTCCCTGCCCCAGTCAGCGCGCCGATGCCTGACCTTGGACGCCGAACCCTGGCCCGCCGCCACCCGCGAAGCCTCGGACCTCGGCCGGAACCCTACAGGGCGGCCGGCGAGGAGCGGCTGCATCCCTCGAGTAGCAACAACAAGTGCTAGGCGCAGCAAGCAGAGGAGGCCTCGCACATCCAGCTAGCCCTCGCGCTCTGCCGGCCGTTGCCTCGCCGTTGACGGACGACACCGGCCGCCCGGCCACCCTCCCCAACCTGTCCTGCGGTCTTCCCGCCCTCAATGCCGCCGGATGATCAGGTCGGCGCGGCGCCGCCTCAACGATGTCGGATGCCACCCGGCTGACGCCACCAGACTCCCCTATCTGCCCCGTAACGCAAGGCAGTGAGGCCTCCGCCGCCGCCGCACGCCTAGTCCTCGGGTCCCTTCGTCAGAGCACCCAACAGGTATTGTATTCGGATCTGCTATGCTACTAACTTTGATAGTTTGATCCATTTCAAAGATTATGAGCCGTCCATTGTAGACCCGATGTCCTTTACTGTATCCGCTTTGATCCTTTACTGAATCCATATCAGCAGTACATGTGCTTTGACCTAACAACACCTAGATTACACGATAAGATAACAATACCATAAATTTTTGATCTAACAACAGTACATGTGCAATCTATGAGCCGTCCATATCAGCAGTACATGTGCACACTGCAATGTCCTTTACTGAATCCACTCCTGTGGTTCTATGTGCTTTGATCTGCTTTGCTCTGAATATTCCTAGCCAGGATTGTTAGGGCACCTTGATGGCTTCTCTCAGTTATCCTTTTTTAGTGCAGTTATGCAGCCATGTATGTGAAAGAATACATTGAGAATTCAAACTTTTTTTTTACTGCAGTTAGGTACAAATGCTTCAGCTTAGATGCTGATTTGTGAACAATATTAAAATGGAATGAATCTTGACTTTGGGCTATCAGCCATGTTTGTTGCCTCTTCTGTTTTTTTTTTTTTTTGAACTACAATACGAATCTTCTCTTCCCTTTATGCTGTCTGAAATTAGCAATTTGGCTATTGATTTTGATTTCTATTTGTATCTGATCTAATTATAAGTGTATACATGTAGACATGGAAATGGGCCTGAATCAGTGAATGGCGGGCTCATGAGAGGCAATGATGTTCTACCTTTTCTGAATTGCTTGACATTGAGCAGTTGAGCAGATGTTCTACCTTTTCTGAATTGCTTGACATTGAGCAGTTGAGCAGCTGCAACTATCTTATTAGGTCTGGACTTCTCCCCTCCTGAGGCCTATTTATTCTATATTTATTTTAGCTTTTCACTATCTAATACAAATCTAAGGTATGTTGACATGTCTGCAACAAATTTATTACATTTCTGAGACTTTACATAGTGGTTTACCTTGATTATCTTGCATGAAACTATAACCTAGAACTTGTCCTTGATAAAAGTAGTTAACTTGCTGTTGATGTCTAAATGTCAAAGGGAGAATGCAGTAGCGGCCAGCTTTCTTGACGGAGTGAGGAAAGATAATCTGAATGCAGTTGCTACACAAATGCATGAAGAGGATTGGTTAATGCTGAGCTACTGGGTGAAGCAACGGGAGGCATGGTTGTAGATCAAGAGAGAGGTACTTGATTTCTTTTTAGGTTGGTTGCAACCTGACTTACTTCATAGAAAGGTTCCAATTGTATCTCACCCAAAAGGAGAAGCAGCTTTTCATTAGTATACAGGGGCAGATGAGTTGGAGTTTAAATCAATGTCCATCCAATTTTTCTGCTGGAATAAGTGTTTTCCATACTCCTTCTTGTTTGCATGTTTGACGTTTGAGAATCAAATATTAGACAAGCTTCGTGTCAAATAATAGGCAATGTTTGAAATCTCACACCTTGTAAATCTTGTTATTTTATGAAACTGTAAGCTGAAAAAGGATCTTGTCCTACTGAGTTTCAGGTGTCCATTCTTTGACGTTCATAGGTTTAAATGAATGCTTAGTGCTGTTCATGTAAATGTATTGTTTTTTCTTGTATTTTAGTGTTTATTAATGTTACTTGTACCTCAGGTCAACTTAACTGTGAAATTTGGACATGCAATGGATGTCGACCCGGTATTCAGATTCTAGGAGAGCACTGGCTGCGATGTACCACTTAGTTTCATCCAGTTTCCTATTGTTGTTTGTGGTGTTCCAGTCGAACTCAGGGTCATGATGTTAGGGTTCTCATGGGTGTCGGGTCAATCTGGTAGTTTGATGTTGATGCATAGGACATATTATCCAATGAAATATTTTGGCATCGAAATATTTTGACATCCCGTTGCAACGCACGGGCATTGACCTAGTGACTCAAAAAAAAAAAAAAAAACGTTCGCACACACCCATTTATGGATTATACGCGAAGGACTTGGACGCAAACGGCTTAGTAGTAGTAGTAACAGCAGTAGTCTGGTGGAAAAGACAACGCAGTAGAATAGAAAGGTTGTGTGGCAGTTTTCAGCTAAATGATGAGGAAGACCCGCTCGGACCCCGCAGCGGTTCTTCCGAAGATATACTGCCAGATCCATGTATAGGAAGATATACTGTGGCGATTTTTTTTTTGGCCTTTTCATTCTACTAATAAATAACGCTAATATCGCATAGAAGATTTTCCTTTACAGGAAGTAACCAGGAGGATGAAATGCTTCGGTCTAAATTAGCTTGACTCCATATGGCATGGCAAATGGCATGGCGTGGCATGGCACGGGTTAGTTCTTGTCCGACTCGACTTCGAACACGTACGTACGTACCGCACGCCCATCGATCTGCTCCTCGATCCGATCTTGTCCGACTCGAACACAGCTCGATCCATCGTATTATATATATTGTACTCCCCCCTATGCAGCAAGAGCAATAACAGAACAAGCCGTCATCAACTATCATCGGATCATCCAGTCCGCGGTCCCCATACGTCTCCCATATATATATTGCTATATACCTAGCCAGTTGCCGCCGTCATCATATCCATCGACGATCGCCTAGCTCATCCTTCGGTTCCTTGTCTTCCGGAGACCGGAGGCCGGCGGATCCAATCTGATCAGATCCAAAAGAGAAATTGAATCGATGGAAGCAGGAATTTATTACCCGTACTGGCGCGACGAAACGGAACGGGAGCTAGCAGCCATGGATCCTGTAGACATAGCCTTGGCCCCCTATAGTGAGGAGACATCATCTAACCGTCTCAGACAAATCTTGCTCCCATTCCGATCAGAATACCTATCCCACGATGATCCCAGACCTACCCGTACCCGAGCTCCATCGCCACCAAGTAAGCGTGCTTGCATCCCTGCCTCCACCAGTGCCATCCTAGGCCTCAAGGAGGTGGTGCTCACCACCACCAACATGAACGACGATTGTGCCATCTGCCTCAAGCCTTTGGCCGCCGATCAGGACGATGCAATAGCAGACGACCACCACCACCACCTCAAGAGTTTGGCTGCTTTGGCCACCTCCGATCAGGATGCTCATCAGGAGGAGGAGGAGGACGACGACGATGATGATGACGGCGCAGCGGATGATGAGAAGAAGACAACGGTGACGTCGACTGCTAGGCTGCGGCCCCTCCGACTCCGGGCTATGCCCTGCTCCCACGTCTTCCACAAGCATTGCATCTTCAAGTGGCTCAGCCGTAATGCTGCCTGCCCTCTCTGTCGTCACAAGCTGCCCACCATAGATGATGACGAATGATCCATGATGAGCAAGACGACGACGACGACCCTTTAAATGGAGATGTCCATGCATCCGTGGTCAAATAAACTCTTTTTTACAACAATATAATCATTTTTATCCAAGTAGCATCTAGCTTCTAACAGGATTACAGAGTCTACACTTACATATTGCAGTGCAACCAATGCTGGGCACTGATGAACATGATGATTGGCATAAGAGCAAGAATTGTCAAAGTTTGTAATCTGGGCTGCTACTCTAATTGGTTAAATAAACTTCAACTATCTATATCTCTACAACCTAAAAAGAATAAAGAATGGACAATTAGTCGTGCGATTAGTGATTTCGGGTCGTCGGCCTGCCGGCTTGCGATACCCGCGCCTTCTCCCCCTCGTCGCGCGATTCGCATGCAGCTGTTGAATTGAAAACATGGAAACCGGCCAATTGCATCCTTCTTTCCTTATTTAATTCTTTAATCACGTCAGGCAATTGCATCCTTCTTGGAGACCGACAATCACGTACGTCATACAAGGAATACAATTTGAGTCCGGCAATCAGGCAAGGCCATCGATCACGCAATGCATGCAAATCATGTCCTTCCTTCCCCACGCAACTGCATCGCCTCCATTCTCCCGTCGTATGAGCATCGCCTCGCCTCGCCCAGTCATGAGTCGCGAGCAGCGTCCGTCGTCGTGCCTCTCGCCAGCCCCGCCATTTGCGACTGCATTGTAGGTGCCCAGTTCTCCGCTATCGTGCTACTTCACCTCGCTCCGCCCCGCAGTGGCCCTGCAATCCCTCCTCGATCTCCACTCTCCAATCTCGTGCGATCGCCCTCGCCCTCGTGGCGGTGCCGCTCGCCGTCGCCATCTCCATCGCCCTCAGCCTCTCAGCGTTGCACGTGTTGCTGGTGCCGTCGCACTTGGCTCTCGCCCTCTCGCGATAACCCTAGCGGCGCTACCCACGCTGCTGATGCTGGAGCTCGGCTACAGCGACGGTTGTGAGGGTCCACGATAGCACGCCTGAGGTACGGCGGACTAATGACTCCTCTCCTGCCGCACTTCCATCTCCCCATGTGCTAATTCCTTCTCTTCCCTCCTGCTTTGCGAAACTGAGCACCCAAACCCTACCGAACTTTGATATAATTACGTGCGTGCACAACGCCACAACCATTTCACAGCTCGTGCAGTACCATCAATATTTTTCAGTTGTCTGTTGTTCAAGTTTTCTATTCTGAATAGCTTGTGGAATGGTCAAGGATAACACTATGAACTGAATTAGTTATAATATTAATGGTAAATAAAATGCTGATTAAGGTATGCTCAATATTTCAGTTCGACAGACTTTGAATGGTATAATATTTAGTCAATAGAATGCTGATCAAGGTACGCTCTATTGCCATTTCCCCCAATATTTCAGTGTGGTTATGTGTGGCGCATGTCCTTTGGCAAGGCGGACCTCACCATGGGGGGCTTAGTCTCTATTGGCTTGTGATGGCTAGAATGCTATGGTGAGCGTTCAGAGCGGTTTACTGGCACCGGTGTTCTCAAGCGCTGTAGGCTCAGCAAGGTTGTGCTTATGCTCGTGAGAGTGCATGTGTGCGCGTGTTGTGTACCATGATAGAGAAAAGACCAGGCCTTGTGCCTCTCAGGAGGAGAGACCATGATAACAACCATGGCGAGCGCATACTAGCGAGCGAGGCAAGTGATGTGGGAGCTCACGGTGGGATCGCGGTGGCTAGGATGGCAGTGCAGTTGTGAGGTGTGGTTGTGTGGCGAGTCGGTGCAAGCAGAGTAGTAGCACCGGTGTAGCCAATCATTGTCTCCATTCCTGATGACATCGAGCAGCGGGTCCGTGTTATCTTATCGTGCGATCCATATTTTTTTTTATTGCAAAAAGTTTTGTTATTCCATAGCAACGCTAAGCACACGCTACCTAATTTATTTCTATTAATAAAATGGCAAAGTTTTCCCTTGTTTTTTGGTACTATTTTTTTGTATGCCCTCCTCTAACCAGCTTCTTAAATATGAGAAACTATGTTCGTATACACATATTGTTGAGGTAATCCCAAGTTGGCTCGTATTTCTTCTCTAAATCATACTCTTACCACAATAGAAAAATCCAATCCAAGTCTTTGCGAACACAAAAGTTAAAAAGTAAACAAATTACGTCTATAGCCTACCTCGGCGTGTTGCTGTTAAATCTATTCATCTCCGTGTCAATTACGTCTGTGACTATGTTTCCTTTTTCCTAAATGCTACTTTACGGGCGAGCACGCCGCATGCACACTTCATCGACCGTCCATTTGCTATTTGGTCTGTCTCCTATCGAGAATTTTTTTTTAAATTTTTAATTGAATTTTCGAAGATATTTTTAAAAAAAACTTGGTCTCAAACTAATTTCTAGGTCTAACCCTTTTTGTCGCGCCAGAATACAAGACGCTGTATCTGTATAGAGCGCGCCATGCATGGCGGCGCGGTCCCCCGTGCCAGCGTGACACTCTCGTGGCTGGCTGATGACTTGGCACAATGACATGGCAGGGGATATCGTGCCACCATGCATGGCGCGGATCCCTCTGTCGGGCCGCTGTCGTTGGCGCTACCCTGCCCGGCGGCACATGCAGCGAGGAGGACACTACTGTCGGCGTCCAGGCGCTAGGCTCTATGATCCTATGCGAGGCAGGTAGCCATCAGGTAGCTATCGCCCCACATGTGGCCTGACGCTGTAGCGATCCTAGCGAGGCAGTAGTAGTCCAGTAGCCCTCATATTAGCGCCCTGTGGGAGTGGGAGTGGCACTGTGCAATGCTGCGGGCTGCTGTTGTAGGCACTCGGGCACCCTCAGTTTTACTCAAGTTAGCTTCGGCTATTTTAAGTGCCTCCTGAGCTTCTTCTGGATCAATGTCACTATCCAGCTCTGCATCATTTCCTAAAATAATGATCTTATTATTAATTGTTCTCGCAAAATCACTCCATAAAACCGTTGTTAACCATTGGTCGTTGAGGAGGTGTATTCTCAAAGGACCCATATCTACAGCTGTGTTAATGGGGGCGTGGTTTGGTAATACACCAATTTGGCCACTATTAGTAGATAAAATGATTTCTTTCACTTCACAATCCCAAATAATTCATTTAGGAGTCAGTATATAAGGATTTAATTTTATTTCTTCAATTTGCTCTCCTCTTCTAAGTTTATAGCTTTCGTGTTAGCTTCATCGATGTTCCCCACTAAATAAAAAGCCTGTTCGGGCTAATTCTTCGGAAAGGATTAGTCGAAATCTCCTAATTGTTTCTGCAAGACCAACATACTTTCCTGGAGACTATCTAGGCCTAGCTACACTTGCATACGCTGCCGGGCAGGGTGCGCCAACAACTGCGGCGCGATACGGGAGCCGTGCCATGCATGGCGGCGCGACATCCCCTGCCACGTCACCATGCCAGGTCATCAGCCGACCGCGAGAGTGCCACGCTAGCATGGGGAATCGCGCCGCCATGTATGGCACGATCTGTACATCTGCAGCACCTTGTATCGTAGCGCGACAAAAAAAGTTAGACACGCAAATAAGTTTCCAACCAAGTTTTTTTTAAATATCTTTGAAAATTCAGTTAAAAAAATTCCCTATCGACACGGTGGGGCCCACTATCCATAGACGCTCAGCTGTCCATTCTCTCTCGAACTCTCTCTCTTCCTCTCATATGCTTGCTCCAGATCGGAATGGCAGGGGAGGGTATGCCGGCGTTGACTTGCGGCGCGGCACGGAGGGGCGCAGGATCCGCGTAGGTAGGTTTCTTCTTATATCCCTAAGAAATGAGGTCCACATTTGGCCATGCTGCTATTAGCTTCCTCCATGCAAACACAACTCTGAAAACAATTAAGTTTCTTCTTATATCCCTAAGAAATGAGGTCCACATTTGGGAGTTGGTGACGGTGTAATCGCACAAAGGTGAGCTTGATTTGGTTTTGTTTTTCTTTCTATCTGTCTCCCTATCAGATTGTCTTGGATTTTAATTGTATCGGGGTTTCTTTTTTGTTAATCACTTCATTAAGGGTGTCCGTTATTTTATTTTGCCTCTGAGCACAGACAGACACCCATGTCGCTGTTCACAGTTGATCCGAATGCATAGGCATAGTGCCGAGAGAAACCTTATGAAGCGGGCCTTATTACAAGCTCCCCTGCACTTTCATTTATCTCCTTTTTCTCTCCTTGCTTGCCAGATCCCCCTTTGTTTCTACTATGATGAACATGACAACGGGGGGTGTCATGTGCATCTATACGGCTGTAACATCCTGCTACATTAGGTTGTTCCTCTGCAGCTTGCTCCTCTACAAGGTGGTGGCGCCCCTCCACTTCACGCCCCCTGGAGGAGGTTGCTTAACCCCCTGATCTGCCTCTTTGTCGTCGGCCTGGAGGCCTACAATACCGCTGTCGATGAGGTGTGGCTCTAGGTGGATGCACGGTATGATGCTAACGCTGCCTCACTGCCAAAGAAGCCTTACACGGCGTCATCATCCACTACCCCATGGGCCCGGATTTGGCCAGCATGGCTCTCTCTCCGTGTTGTGCCAGATCTTGGGGCCCACATGTATGATAGCACGGTGCCATGGCGGAGTAGCTTGGTCAGGGGAGTGAAAGACGACTCCCATCCCCAGCCCGCGTTGATTCACATGGCACACCAGCATTTCTGTGCATGGCTAAGTTCCTGCTGGCAATTTTTGTATTCATTGTTATTGCTTAATCAAGTACACTGTTTTGCTTGATTTAGAACTTATTATTGCCTAATGCTTAGCACTATTATTTCCTAACATAGGGAAAACAGCAGGAAAGTGGCATTCATAACTTTCTTGTGTTTCAATGGGTTAAAAATGCCAAACGTACTCGAGCATAAGTACATAATAGAGTGCATTAGTTATTAGCTTTATCTATCTTGTGTCACTATGCCGATGAGAATCTAGTGCAAAACATGGTAATTGTTAAGATGCACATCAGATTGTGAGTGGAAATAGAAAAAACTCATTTACACCCTTGTTATGCTTGTGGCTTCTTGCTCAGTGGCAAATGGGAATTCCTACATTCCAACTGCAGTGGTGCTTGCATCCTAACTAGTACTAGCTTACTGAGCACTAGGTTGCTAAGCTTCTGTAGATAGTTACCCCAACAACAAAACCATAAGACTGCTATTAACAATTGCAACTAGACCTATTTTTGATCAATCAAATTGCTGGACCATCTAAACCACATACCAATGATTTCGAGTGCAATATACACAAGTCATTTGTCAGAAGAGCCATTTAACATACGCAATATACGCAATTCTTTTTTTGTCACAGGTTAACATGGAATGCAGCAATCAACTTGCAAACTAATGCTTTTACTATTCTTCCATTGGTTGCAGTTTAGGGAATGGCTAGAGGGGCAAAAGGCATCAACAAGGTGGTGTGACATCAACCTGTAAACTAATGTTATATGTGACCTACAAAGGCTACTTCTAAAGGCAACTAGTAAAAAAGAAATTATGAATTTTGGATCACATACAACTACCAATGCAAAAAACAAATGTACCCTTAGGCAATAATATTATTCTGATTAGGCAAATTATGATTCTGAAACAGGCAAAATAGTGTATTTCATTGATCAGTTTTATTGAGCATCTAATTCTTGATATATCACATAGAAATATCAGCATTTTTATAGATTGGAAAGCAAGTGCTTTTGTAGCCATCTGACCTATTTATTTAGCCTTGCATTACATATTCTATAATTATCACTTTCTTTTGCCTTTACATTGCAGATCATCAATGTATTCAGCGGAGAATGCAAAAGCTGATGTGCAGCAAATAGCAACAGTAAGCAGATGGTCAAGTAATATGTAAAATTGTAGCTCATTCTGGCAGCACATGCTATGTGCTCATAAACGGTTAAAGATGGTGCATTTGAAAATATTAAGCAAAGAAGCAAATCTTATGTGTAATCTTATGTGTAATCATCTTGGGAGTACATATGTCAAAGAATCTGGGATGTTTTTTTATGTATGTAGTTCTCAATCATTTAGCTTCTTTTTTGGTGCAGTTCTAATAATATATGTAGTTCGATGTATAATGCATTCCTGAGAAAATTAGAGTTTTTTTGTGCAGGCCATGGTGTTATTTTGTGTCAAATTTACATGAAAAAAATCAATTATCAAAGATGGTAAATTAGTAGGCCGTAGTGTCCAAAACACCATCAGTCTCCCACTTTTAGCGGCAAAACTGTTCGGTCCTTTGAAAATTCTCTTCTTACGTGTTCTCGGGCACGGCCGAAAATAGCATTTTTGCCAAAAAAAAAAAAAAAGCAGCAGTATTAAATTTCCAAAAATGGGGTGTGCAGTCGGATGGTGGATTTCCTGCACGTGCATGCCGTAGTAAAGTCCGTTACAAATTGGTGGTTTTCTAAGAAATTGGTTTTAGCTAGGAGTTCTAATCGAAATAGAGCTCTTAGACCCTATTTCATACCATAATCATATATATTATGAAAAATATACTTGGACAGGAGCAACTCAGTGAGGGAGATAACTTGGATGGATGTTTGAGCCTGACCATTGTCCAAATAAAAATTCTAATCTAAGCTGCACGGCGCAATACATGCAGATCACCGACGACTTCTCTAATGAATGCCTGGAGCTCCACATTGAGGCATTCCTCATGTCCCACCTCATTGCCACCATCGCCAACAAGATGTGCAAGGAGCATCTCACCTTAGGAGTATCCAAGCTAGACCGGTGCACGCAGCTCAAGCTGGTTTCTGTGTTGGTGGACCACGATTCGCCTAGGTCAAGCTAGTGGGCACTCGGACTCGACTTCTTCCAGCGACCACTCTCCGCGGTAAAGACTAACGGGTTCAAGCAGGAGACGGTGACCCAGATCCCCATTAACTATGCATAGAACTCGTGGCACAGGCTCATGGCCAAAAAAATATGCACAACTACAACAATGGTGGTGATGCGGACGAAGAAGAAGAGGCGCATCATCGTGGATGCCATCGTGGGCCTGCTCCTCGTGCCAATGACCTTTCTCTCGAGGCTCCTCAAGACAGTGGGGCGGTGTCCCCATCTAGCATCTGCATGTCTATGGGCTAATCCGGAGAAGCGGATCGACATGTATCAGCTTTCAATAATGTTTGCCTAGAGTAGCGTACTCTCTCTGTTTCTTTTTTAAGAAAAAGGGAAAACAAGGAAAAAATTTATTTTTCTTTCCTCAACTTCTGTAAAAGTTCACTTTTCATCTCTGAACCTGAAATGGGCAACTCACCTCCCTCAACTTTTTAAACTGTGCGTTTTACCTCTATGACGTGGTTTTGAAGGCAGTTTTATCTTTTTCCTTTTTATTTATTTTAGTTAAATCTTTACAAAAGTATAGTAAATCATAGGAAAATCATAAAATAGAAAATCTAATTTTATTGGACTCCACACGAGTTGATATATATAGTGAACATATAATATGATATGTTTTAACACAAGTTTTTGCTGTAAAACTTAGATATGATTTTCTATAATTAATTGGAAGAATCCATAATGGTAGTTCTTATCATCTAATTGTGGTGAAATTTTTATGGTAACCTAATTATTATGTGTTTGAACTGTAATAAAAAATTTCACACTCATTGGATCATGTACAACTTAGTTTTAGATTTACGTAGTGTTTATGCTTGTTAAATCTAAATAAATTTAATACTAAATTACACATGATCCAATTAGCATGAAAGTTTTACTGTAGTTCTAGCATACAATAATTAGACCACCATAAAGATTTCACCATAATTAGACCTTTGAAATTGCAGTTATGAATCATTTCAATTAATTAAAAAATCAAAGAGCTAAATTCTACAACAAAAGATTTATACTAAAGTATACCGTATTACATGTTCACTATGTATATCAACTCATGTAGATTTCAACAAAATTGGATTTTATATTTTAAGATTTCTCTATGATTTATTATGATTTTTGAAATATTTAGCCAAGATAAATAAAAAGAAAAAGAAAAACCGCCTTTAGAACCACTCGAGGGAAAAAATGCATGATTTAAAAATATGGAGGAGGTGATTTGTCTTATTTTTACGGTTTATTGAGAAAAAACAGAATTTCGTAAAATTAAAGAAAAGAGACTTTTTAAAAAAAAAACAATTCTAGGCCAGACAGCCCAGCCCAGCCCAGCCGGACAGCAAGCGCAGCGACCAACACGCGATGTCGAACGGGAGGATTTTTGTTTTAAATTATTTATTAACACGCCGCCCCAATTGCAACGGCTCTCCCCCAATTCCTCGCCTCCCAATTGCAACGGCTCTCCCCCAATTCCTCGCCCGCCGCCCGACCGCCGCCCGCCCGAAGCGCGTCGATTGCCGCCCGCCCGCATCGCGTCGATCGCCGCCCGCCCGAAGCGCGTCGACATGTAGACGGTTCAACAGCGGACCTCGGCGAGGCTGCTCCGCCGCGCGCTGGAGGCGGCCCTCCCACCTCCCAGCAACAACCCGACGACGAGTCGGGGCCTGCTCGATGCGGTCGTCATGCGAGTCTTGGAGGCCCTTCCGCAGCCACACAACGCCAAGCTCGTGCTGAGGGACACGGAGGCCGAGCAGGAGGGCCGCGATCGCCGCCGCCCCGGTACCCCTGCTTGAGGCGCTTCGATCCGTACCCGGAGCTCTTCTGCTCCCGACGCGTAGTGAGCACGCCTTGGGACAAGGCGTGGAGGAACACGGCGCTGGTCCTCCACGACGCGGGTCTCCTGCACGCGTTCGACTTCGCGCCATATCTCGAGGCGGAGCCGTACGAGCATCACGAAGCCATCACCAAGATCTTGGAGAATCACCCGGGTCCGGTGGACTCCCTTCGGATGGATTCGTCAGTCCCCCGCCGCCGGAGCTACTGGGGCGGTGGATGGACATGTTGTCCGCGCGAGCCATCACAGAGCTCGTCGTGCTGGACGTGGCCGCCCCACCGTCAGCAGATAAGGCCGCCGTCGATTTCCCTTACTGGGCCGCCTCCGCTGCCGCGGACTCACCAGGCTGGCGCTCGGCTTCGTCGCTGTCAGATTCGGCCGGTGCTCGGCCCTGTCAGCGCTGGAGGCGGTGTTCCTGGTCTGTTGCCGCTGCTCTGGCAGGGGGACTGTTTGTGGCGGTTGCCAACCTAGACAGCCTCAAAAGAAGCTATGGATCTTCGGGGTGGATCTCGCGCCCGCGGGCGCCGCCGCCGCCGCCGCCGCCAGCGGAGATGGTGCCCTCGAGATCTCCTCCGCTTCGCTTTCGTCACTGGAATTGATGGAGGCGAAGGCGACCGCTCTCGACGCTCCTCGACGCTCCAAGCCTCGAGAGTCTCGTCGCCGGGGTGGTGTCACCCGAGGTCAAGAATCGAGAGGGATGGCCGAGGCCGGAGAACTGGACTCCGCCAATCAGAATCAAGGGTGCCGCACGCCGAGGCTACAGTCCATCGGCGGCCTCGTGCCTGCTTCATGGACTCGCTCCAGCACCTGCGCCTCCACGCGTACAGAGCCGGGGGTGCCGAGGTAAGCCTGGTGACCACGCTGCTGGCCACGGCGCAGCAGCTCATCTGTGTTACCCTCTACCCGCACCTGAGCATGGCCGACCCTGCGTTTGGACACACCAAGTTCATTGACTGCCCGCGTGCCTCCTCGGCAGTCCGCATTCAATCCTGTCAATCTGGGTGGTAGCTCTTAGCAATGCCTCCCTTTGTATACTAGACCTGCTGTTTGCGTTTACACCTTTGTATACTAGACCTAGCACTGTTTGCGTTTACATTGCCTGCCATCTGGTGAAACAGTGATTGAAATTGGGTGTGTTCAAATTGAAATTGGGGGGTGGGTGGGGGTTCATGATTGAAATTGAAATTGGTGGATTGTGAGTGGCTATGCCTGGGACTGGAATGGAATTGAATGATGACTTCATTGCAGGCAACATGCATGTCCTTCAGATCTCAATCATTGCTGTGTTTCATGAGCAAACAACTACCTAACAGTTGCATGGGATTCAGAAAATAGTTAGCACCATTTCTGTGTTTCATCAGCAAAAGGAAATGGCAAGAACCGTTACTGTATTTCTCTAGGCATCGAGATAGATACAGAGGTCGAGAGGGCACTCACTATGCAGATGCTTGAAGATCACCATTCTTGTGAACGGTTCGTCGCACGTGCGGTAACCAAGCAAGTTCTATCAGGTTCTTATGGATCACTCTGGACAGAACAGATATCTGAAACAGGAACAGCTAATGTTCAGTGGATAAGACACACAGCATTGAAAAAAATAGTTGACTTCACCATATATACTCAGACCAGTTGGTCCAATCTTTCGCAGAGTTAACTGAAGTGGAGACTTCTGCTATTTCGATTCCGCTTGATGAAGTCCTCACAGGCTGTCTGTAACTCTGCCCTTCCTAGAGAAGGAACAACTGAACACACAGTATGTACACATAAGTAACTGTCATGCTGCAAATAAAGGCAATTTATATGCAAGCAGCCTGATGCAATTATATGTATGCTACTCTGATGAACTGTACCCATTATTATTTGGTTTAACTCATAAGCTCCAGATGGTGAGAGACTGACCTGCCACGAAGGCTCACTTTGTTTTCATGATTTCAGAGCTTCATCAGATATGCCGTCTGACATCTCTGTATGTCCGTGCAAGTCAGATGACAATTCACCAGATAACTTGTAATGATTGGGTAATCTGCAGAGATCATCATGTGATGTTGTTAACTTTTGTGTGGCACTATTTTCATAGATCTGAAAGAAATACTTCTTTTCTGACAAACATTTTTTTAATGAACTTTCTGATTGCAGTTTGACTTAGCAGTTCAGATTTTGCACGTTACCCGTCTCTGCAGGTATCGGTCCATAAAGACAAGAATTTTTTTATTTATAATCTAGGTCCACAAAAGTAAACGGCAAAATAAATGTTTAAAATTCTGTTGTCACTGTTTCTTATTAAAAGATCCCCAACCATGGTAAAGGAAATTTTCTTAAACGATTTTTTTTAATAAATTAAAAGATGAGATGAATTCAGGCCCTGCTCGAATTCGACACAAGACCATTTCAAACGTATTTTATATTTGATCTAAAACAAGACCCTGACTCTATTGGCATTTTTGTTATTTTTTCTGTTATTGTCTATGGATTTTAGAAGATCAATGTTTTGCCATTTTTTTTTAGAGGCAGACCAATGTTTTGCTAGAAAGAGTTAAACGAAACGAAAATGAAAAAAGGCCTGCGATGGGCTAGCTTCGGCAATGATAGCGGCGGCAATCAGATGCCCCTGCTTAACTGTTACAGGGGAACGATTCACACGATCTGTTTGGTTCGTTTTGGAAGGGTTTCCATTCTCGTTGGAGAAGCAGGCCCGCGCGTTCAGTTGGCAGTTACCGTGGATGAACGGGTCTCGGCCACTTGTTACCATATACATACGCGTCTCTTTCTCTTGGCTTTGTTTGTTTGAACTTTAACTACAAGCACACAATGCCGAGCCCAGTTATGTTTAAACCATGTTATTTGATTTGATTTGGTTTGGGTGATGGAAATACCAGCAATCAACAAGCATACATGCCGAGAGTTGCCTGTGCATACGTACTCTGCGCAAGGATGTTTGGTCCCAACTTGAGCACCCGACTACCCAAGCACTTCGCGCTCTTGCTTATAAACTCTGACTAGAAACCTGTTGCAATTTTCCGATTACATGTGCCTGTGTATGTCTTGTGTGCCTGCTGCCTTTGGCCCATCCCCACAGGTAGATTGGTGGTGTGATCTGATAGCAGAGTTCAAATACACAATAATAAGCTCTGTTGTTCTGAATCCTGAAATCCTGAAACTTGTGCAGGACTTCGACAGCTTTGACTGAAGATGGATATCAGCAGAGTTTAAATGCACAATAAGCTCTGTTGTTCTGACTGTCATAGCTGTGTTAGCAATTTCCGTCATTCAACTTGTGCAGGACTTCGACAGCTTGACTGAAGATGGATATCAGCAGAGTTCAAATACACAATAAGCTTTGTTGTTCTGACTGTCTTAGATGCACTAGCAGTTTCCGTCATTCACAGGTGAAGCCACAACGTGGACAGCCACTCTGATGATGATTGATCAACTGTAATTGTTGACAGTATTCTTAATCGTCATCTAGTAACAAGAAATACCAAAACCAATCTTCTAATGGATTGTAATTATAGACAACTAGTTCTCAGTGTCAGCTTGGAATAAAGAACACTATGAAAAAGACATGTTCATCACGAACTTGCCAATTACAAAGAATCTGGAAAAACTAAAGACACATCCATCAACAGTTCTTTTATTTGGGAGTAGCTCTCTTGGTACCAATGGAAGCACAGCGTTAGTGATTTCAATCATTTAGAAAACGAATCATCTATAGACTCACTCTGCTGATGGAACTAAGCAATGCCCCGAAAGTTTAACAAATCATCGTTTCAAAGCCGTCACAAATTCCTTACAAAATTAATGAAGGGCTCAACAGGATGAATCAAGAGCATCTGAAGATAGATGCATCAACAGTTCAAGTTGTCAGAAGAGCAGCTCTGTTGTTCATAACTGGCATCGTTTCACTATTGATTTTCCATATTCACAAACCATCCATGATCAACATGAACGTTACAATCTCTGCCGATTAATTATTAACCGTAATTTTGACAGCTATGAATGTTACAATGATGTTTATATACATCACAAAACAATAAACCATAGAATAGGATGGTAAAAAGTAGTTTCTAGTTCAAGCGAGACCACCTGCTCCTAGGCACAAGGCGCGGGCGTAGGGGCTTCTTCATGACGACAGTGAACTCGTTCTTCTCGGCGAAGTCCACCTCCTCGCCGGGCACCTCCTTCCACTCGAACTCCCGCACCATGTTGGCAACGAAGTACTCCAGGTGCAGCATGGCGATGCCAAGCCCCGCGCAGATCCTCCGGCCCACACCGAACGGCATCATCCTGATCGCCTTGGTGCCCGTCACGTCCACGCCCTCGCCCTCGCCGCCGGTGAGGAACCGCTCCGGCGAGAACTCCATCGGGTTCTTCCATTCCCGCTCATCCCGGCCCATCTCGGCCACCATGAAGTTCACCGTCGTGCCCTTGGGGATCAGGTACCCGCCGATCTCCATGTCCTCCGCCGCCTTGTGCGGCAGCACGAAGTGGCCCGGCGGGTGCTTCCGAAGACCCTCGAGGATGACCGCCTTGAGGTACGGCATCTTGTGGACGTCCTCCTCTGAGACCTCTTCCTTGTCGTCGTCGGTGGCGGCCTTGATCTCGTTGTAGAGCTTCTCCTGGATTGCTGGGTTCTTCACAAGCTCGGCCATGATCCACTGCAGCCCGGTGGACGTGGTATCCGTGCCGGCGTTGAGAAACTCGGAGCATAGCAGGATTATCTCATCGTCGGTGAGCGAGCGATCGCCGTCCTCGTGAAGCTTGATGTCGAGCAGCGTGTCCACGTACGAGTGCTCGAACGTGGTTTCCCTTCTCGGTTCGCCTCCCTGCTTCTTGTACTCCCGGCGAGCGTTGATGAGCGGAAGAAAGAGCTCCTTGACGCGCCGCCGCAGCGCCCGCATTTTATCGAGCCGATCGCGGAAGAGGTGCTTGGTGACGGCCGGGAAGAAGGAGAGGACTTGCAGGTTCCTGGAGGGGTAGATGAGTGCCTCCCGCTGCGCCGCGGCGATGGCGCGCACCGCGGGCTCGTCGAGGCGCTCGCCGAAGCACATGAGCACGAGGAGGCAGAACATAGCGTACTGGAACGTCTCCACGACGCGGGGCGGCGTCGTGGGGTCGTCGGGCCCGTGCTCCCCGAGCTTCTCGATAAGCACGCGGCGCACCCAGGCACGCGCCGGCGCGAAGAGCTTGACACGCGACGGGTGCAGCGTTTCGGCGACGAGGTTGCGGCGCAGGAGGCGCCACACGGGCCCGTAGCTGGCGCGGGTGATGGTGTTGTCGTTCTCGCCGAGGAGCCTGGCGGACGCGAGCGCGGGGCGGTCCGCCAGCGCCGCGCCGCGGTCGACGAGCGCCTCGTGCGCGATGCGGCGGTCGGCGACGAAGACGGAGAGGCGCGACCCGACGCGGAGCGCCACCACGAGGCCGTACCGCTGGAAGAGGCGGCGCAGCAGGGGCTCGATCTCCGCGAGCGAATGGGTGAGCCACACCACGCTGCCGAGCAGCGGCAGCGACGGCGGGCCCGGGGGCAGGCGGCGCCTGCTCCCCGCGCGCGGAGCAGCAGGGAGGAGCGCGGCGGGGAGGAACAGGAGGAGGAGCGCGCCGAGGAAGAGTCGCGGCGCGTCCATTGGTCGGTTCAGTTGCGTCGCGTCCATTGGTCGGATAAGAGTGGAGTTTACCGGCGGCCGGCGGTGGATGCAGTGGTGTGGTGGTGGATGGAGGCGGCTTGGGGCCGTCGATTTATATGGGAAGTGTTCCACGTGGGGGTGATTAGCGAGAGACGCGGAGCTTTGGGGTTCGGGAGGGACAGTCTAGTCAGCGAAGAGAGCGGAACGGCAACGGATTCTTATTTCTTCATCAGCAAGTTCCAAGTAGGGGGCGCCATTTGGATCCAATGTATATCGCTGACGTCAGGAATGATGGATCGACAATGCTTTTTTTTTTTCCCCTCTTAGTAATCCCTGGACTCGTAGAAGGTTCCATAGCTGATTAGCTATACAATTGCTTTTTTTTTGAAAGGGCTATACAATTGTTCGATGGATCGTCGGTTCATTTGAATATATGAATGTCGACAGTCAACACGTTGAAGCCCAGCTTAGTTTTATTATCTGCTAATAGTTAATTGGTTAATTAATAGCTCATATTTAATAGATACACAGGTAATGAAAAATACTACTATGATAACTATTAGTTGTTATCATCTGGTGAGATAGTTATTATCTAGAGATCCAACTAATAATTAGCTTAATTATCTATTTGGATGCAAAAGAGATAACTATTAGTTACTAGATAACTATTATCTAAGGAGATCATCCAGGCATGGACTACAAAATTTGACCATCGTCCTCACACCGTGTGTGTGTGGAGTTTCAGTAGCAATTATCATGTATACACTGGTATTCTCATCACATTAGTTCCGTCCCTAAATTAAACATTACTAACTTTGACCAACCATTTTTATAAAATTTTTATAATACCACAATATATGAGTATATTAATAAAGTATTTCTTATAATGAATCTAAATACATAATTCTCATAACATGAGTCTATATAAATTTCTTCAGATCAATTATAAAGGTATAACTATTTAATTTAGGACAACACTAATACGACGTTTAATAAAAAAACGAAGAGAGTAGCTACCTTTTTTTGAGATGGAGAGAGTACTTGTCTGTCTGTCTGTCTATGATTGTATTAGCCTTAACGTGAATAGGTTACAGATGGCTAACCTCCCACCATCAAAAGCATCAGTTCATTGGTTGGAGAATGAAATAAATTTCTTCTACTCTTAGAACGTCCACAATGAAGAGTGTCCCACTTGCAAGAATTTTTTTATTCAACCTGCACTCTTGGCCCTTGCTCCAAAAGCAGAGAAGTTGGCAGGATGTGCGGCTTTTTTCTCAAACGCACAAATAGATTAGCGACGAGTTCATCATTAACACGATTTTTTTGGCACGTTCTCTTTCCTCCACGTTGGATGCATGCTAACCTGTACAACTAAATAGCTAACTGACTTAGCCATGTTGAGAATGCCCTCTCATGGAAGGTGATACATCTGAGTGTTTTACATGCTTCCTCAATTCGAGAATGGTTGTCATCCTCACTTTCCCATAAATCAAACATTTTTAGCTTTGACCAAATGTATATTAGAAAATATTAGTATTTATTATGCATAATTAGTATCATTATATGAATCGTTGAATGTATTTCACAATAAAGTTATTTTGAGATGTAAAAGTTACTAATATTTTCATTTAACCAACATGCATCGCATAATGACACTTATTTTGTGACAGAAGGAGTATGGTACTAACGTAGTCTCATGTTATGATAAACTAGTGTGTTTGCTAAAAATGCTAAACAATAAATCACCTACCATTTAGCCATCATCCAGATTCCAAGATAAACAACGACCATTTAAATGAGACAAAACATAAAGGATGCACCTTGTAGTGTTTAAATGAGGTAAATGACGGTTTAGACGAGTCGTGCTTAATATAGTGTTACACAAACAAGAGCATATGGTTAATATGTGTCATATTATGAGTGAACATCAAAGATAAGAACGACAGTTAGTGTGTGCAACATGCCTCTTAGCTTCTAGATATGCATATGTTAAGCATATCATGACATGCGAGGCAATAGAGAAGATTGAGCGAAAGGTCTATGCCAATGGACTGAGAGTGATAAATGGCGGATGCGAAGGCTCGTGCTAAGGGATCGAGTGTTGAAGAATGGATCGTGGGTGGCTAGCACCGGATATGTCAATAAGCAAGTGTACATGCAAGGATGGTGATGAAAATGATGTTGATTGAAGTCAAGACGACGCCAAGGTAGGTGCATAAGCATTTGGTGTTTGACAAGCTCTATGTATGCTCAAATATCAGCCAAAAGGGTGCTAAGAGGCTCAAAAAGCCGGACACACAAGTATAAAAAGAGCCAATCAACCAAAGAGTCGTTGGGCAAATGCTCTTAGCTCTACGCACACACTTGGATTGATCCCTTAATATCGTTGTATCAATTTGGTGCCTCCTCTGATAGTCAAAATTAAATCAAATCAGAATCAAGCCATTGAGTCTAACGGTTGAATTTGTACTAACACATAGTCCGACGGTACCCTAGCCAAAAATGACCAGGAGGTTTTTGGGCCACTGAATTGATCTGGTGCCTAGCATCGCCAATTTGGTGACCCCCTTTAAAAACTCCCACGTAGTGAACAGTGTTGGCACATAATCCATTGATGCCTAGGGTTAAGCAATGGATTGATCGGGTGCCTAAACCTCTAGCTACGGTCAGTTCGGGGCACATACTCTGATGGCTCTAGTGGGGCACCACCGGATAAATCCGGTGCTCACCAAAGCACACTAAACGACTTGTTTTCAACCCCCTTTTTAAATGTGCATACTCCTATATATGTCCAACATATGTGCAAGTGAGTTAGTTTCTCTATAAACATTTTTCAAAGGGTTTTTACATGGACGTCACCACATCACTAGGTCTAAAGCATATGCAATGTATTTTTCACACATAGTGTCACCTAGATAACTGATTCGACTTTAGAACTCCCCTCACAATAACATGGTTATCTATCCTAAACCAATCATGCATTTTATTGTGTATTGATCGGCAAAACAAAAACATTAGCAATACAAAAGAATTTTGTTTTTTCTCTTTCTTCTTTTCCATGTGAGTGCTTCAATTTGATTGATCACCTTTCATCCATCTCCAATCTTGCTCTCCATCTTGGTATGGACCTAATCTAGCTTGATCACACACTTAGCAAAAGGTTAGTCCACTAGTTGTCTAGATTACCAAAACCAACTATAGGTCTTTCAATTTCCCCTTTTTGGTAATTGATGACAAACTTCACAATGATAGGAATTGTGGGATAATTAACACTGGTTAGTGATGCTAAAGTGTATAGAATTACCATATTTAGATACCACTTGAAGATTTCCTTTATTGGAGAAACAGGAGAATGAAAAGCTTTGGCCTATACTCTATAGATCCCTCTATAGTTGAAGGTTATTATGTGGCTAGCACAACAAAATATACGGTTGGCTTTGAAACATAAAAAAATGGAAGTGGCTATGTGGGATACTAGGATGGTATACAAGATAGAATGCCTTAGTATGAGCAAGTGAGCATCTATAACAGTTTGGTAAATCTATCACAATCTTCTTCTTTTTTTGGTATGATGATGAGGAAAATCCCACTTTTGAAAGGTTCCAGAGGGATTCAAGCCCTTGAAGATAGGTAAAAAGTACAATACAAACAAGAATTTTTTCTTGTGGTGGGGGGAGCCAAGGAGATCAGGGAACAAAGAGAGAGAGAGAGAGAACGAGAACAAATGTCAACAAAAGCTAGGTGTTCAATTTAAGGAGCTGATCTATTCTTAAATTTTTGGAACGTTCTTCTTTGCTCGGCACAACAGCGCGCCCAACTCGTTTCTGAAGATGATCTTGTAGCCTTGGACTGTGGCAGAAGTTTGTTTAAAGATTACATTTTTTTGTTCATCTAAATACCCCAGCAGAGTAAAATGAAGAAACTCTGATTTATTTTTATCACTCTTAGCCACTCCAGAATAAAGAGGAGGGAGGGGGGTTTCAAGGTTTTATTCACCCCCCTACCCTAGGCGGACAACTTATGAAGAGGCGCTCTACAGTTAATCCTCCTGTCCAAGGCATCAAACGCAACTATAGCTTGCAAGCTCCAAATTCCTTCCATGCTCAACCCATTTTTGAGAAGCAACCAGAAGGAAACATCATGGACTGTGCACTTATGCAGTGACCACTCAAATGTGAAATGCCTATGGGCACACGACTCTTGACGCACGACGATCAGATCCTGTTCCATGCATCGGACTTCTTTTTTTTAAAAAAAATGGGGACTGCTCATTGTTCACACCGTTGAATAAACAACGCTATCTTGTTTGGTGCATGCAGGTGTCTTCAAGAAAAAGCTGCCAAAAGAATCAATTTCCATCAGCCATGACGTCGATAGGCACTGTGAGAGTCTGAGCCTCTGAGGTTTCCCTTCCTCTCCAGATCGGTATAGACCGCGAGACGGACGAGGCAAGGCAGAGCAAGAAGACTTGACCATGGCCACACAGCTCCTACTCCTCGCCGCCCTCCTCCTCCTGCCCCTCGTCGCCGTCCTCCTTGGAAAGCAGCACGGGCTCCGTAAGGGCAAGAACGGCGCCAGGCTCCCACCGAGCCCTCCGGGTCTGCCGTTCCTCGGCAACCTCCTGTTGCTGAGGCGCCACTCCTCCGACGTGGAGGCGCTGCTCCGGCGCCTCGTCGCGCGCTACGGCCCCGTCGTATCTCTGCGGGCAGGGTCGAACCTGTCGGTCTTCATCGCTGACCGCCGCATCGCGCACGCGGCGCTGGTCGAGAGCGGGGCCGCGCTCGCCGACCGCCCCGCGGTCACGCGCGGGATGCTGCGGGAGAGCGGCAACACTATCTCGCGGTCCAGCTACGGGCCCGTGTGGCGACTCCTCCGCCGCAACCTCGTCGCCGAGACGCTGCACCCGTCGCGGGTGAAGCTGTTCGCGCCGGCGCGCTCGTGGGTGCGCCGCGTGCTCGCGGAGAAGCTCGGGCGGGAGGCCGAGGAGGCCCAGGCGAGAGCCCAGGCGCCGCCCCCGTGATGGAGGCGTTCCGGTACGCCATGTTCTGCCTCCTCGTGCTCATGTGCTTCGGCGAGCGGCTGGACGAGCCCGCGGTGCGCTCAATCGAGTCCGCACAGTACGGCTGGCTCATGTTCGTGGCCAAGAACACGAGCGTGCTCGCGTTCTGGCCGGCACTGACCAGGATCCTCTTCCGCCGCCGCCTCCGGGAGGGGGCTCGCCGCTCGACAGCGGCAGAAGGAGCTCTTCCTGCCACTGATCGACGCGCGCCGAGTGCGCAAGCAGCGGCAGCTCGAGAACCAACAAGGTGGTGCGGCGGTGGCGCCAGAAGAGGAGACGACGACGAAGTTCGAGCACTCGTACGTGGACACGCTGCTCGACATTAGGCTCCCCGAAGAGGGGAACCGCGCGCTCACCGACGACGAGATGTCCAACCTCTGCTCCGAGTTCCTCACCGCCGGCACCGACACGACGTCCACCGCGCTGCAGTGGATCATGGCCGAGCTGGTCAAGAACCCGGACGCACAGGAGAAGCTCTACAGCGAGATCAAGGCGACGTGCGGCGACGAGCAAGGGGAGGTCGGCGAGGAGGACACGCACAAGATGCCGTACCTCAAGGCCGTCGTCCTCGAGGGACTGCGCCGGCACCCGCCTGCACACTTCGTGCTGTCGCACAAGGCGGCGGAGGACATGGAGGTCGGCGGGTACCTGATCCCCAAGGGCGCGACGGTGAACTTCACGGTGGCAGAGATGGGATGGGACGAGCGGGAGTGGGACAGGCCCTTGGAGTTCGTGCCGGAGCGGTTCCTGGCAGGCGGCGACGGCGAGGGCGTGGACGTGACAGGCAGCCGGGAGATCAAGATGATGCCCTTCGGCGCCGGGCGGCGAATCTGCGCCGGGCTCGGCATCGCCATGCTTCACTTGGAGTACTTTGTCGCCAACTTGGTCAGCGAGTTCGAATGGAAAGAATTGCTCGGCGACGAGGTGGATTTGGCCGAGAAGCGCGAGTTCACCACCGTCATGAAGAAACCTCTCCGCGCGCAGCTGGTGCGCAGAACAACTTGTTTGAATGGCGCTTAATGGCCCATCACAACGACACCACGTCTGCAGTGTAGTACTAGAAGGTTAAAAGTAAAAAAACATCCTTCTGGCTCCTTGCTCTTCTCCTAGTCCTAGCTCTAGCTCCTATATAGCGGTAAACTAGCAAAATAAACATGTTGAAGTGGGATTTTCTCTCAATTCTTGCAGCTGCAGAACCTCCTTGACGCAAACCTGTTCCCAGAGGGCTTTGATTCTTGGCACTATATTTGGGGCTCAAGCCTTTACTCTTCAACAAAACCGGAGAATCTCCCACAGGAATAATTTACTACGAGTATTTTCGGCGGAGATGAAAGGGGACTTTGACAGAGCTCACATCTCTAAACATTCATCAGTCAACCGGTATAGAGCATGCTAATCACATGTCGCAGCAACCGCAAGTGCAGTGCAAGGGTCTACTAAAGCTCAGTTCGACTCCTGCAATAATCGTATGCATTCCTTCTTGTTGCAAAGAGTGGACAATGAAAAGGAAAGACAGCGATGATAACTCCCTCGATACTTCAGATTCAGATTAAAAATAGTGTACTGAAAATGATTCTCCTGTCCCATTAATTTTTTCCCCATCCAATAGTAGTCTTTGAAGACTAGTCCAGGGCAACTGAAAGATTATGGAGTTGTCGTCTTCACGTGGACGGCACTAGCAACTGTAGAGGACTTTCAGTTCCATATGTCTGAAACTCTGAATGCAGATTTCCAAGAAGCCAAGAACGATGGGTAAGGGAAACTATCCTGGTCCTGGAACAAGAATTCCTAGACCATAAGAACAAATCCAACACATCATTTCGGTGGGAACTAAAACGGTAAGATGATCTGCAAGTACAAAGCAAGCTGGGCATTATCAATCCAGGCAGGGAACCCGGGATGAACGTTTTGCTTGCATTTTCAACTCAGACCCGTATGAGTAGCATACAACAAACAGTTTACTGTACTCTCGCCGTTGTACATTCCACCAACCAATACGAAACTCCACAACACACTAATGACTCAAAAAAACGTACGCACACATCCATTGATGGATTATACGCGATGGACCCGGACACAGACGGTAGGATTTGAAATATGAACACATGCCATTTGGGAGAAAAATTATCAAGCATAGATAAACATGGTTACAATATTTTTTTTAGAACCATCGATACAAATGATATATCATATTTATTGCAACAATTTTTCCTAATCCACATCGAAATGGAAATAACATTTTTATCTCTATTTGGCACGAAAACAGATAAGAAAATAGATAACTGAGATACCCATACATGTTCAGAAACTACATTTCAAGCATCATCAGGATACTAGATTTATGTGTGAAAATGTACAGCGTCTAGGCATCGGATTAATATAAAAGCGATAGACACCAAGCATTTTCTTAGCTCCATCTGAAATTATAGAAATCCAAGGTCAGCCCACGCAAGCACCTAATCCACAGATCATAGCCAAGGACCAATCCTTTGTGCCCAAATCTGCAGATCACAGCCAAAGACCAATCCTTTCTGCTGAACTGCACTCTTAGCTTCAGAGATCAGGCATCTCCTAGCTTCAGAGATCAGGCATCAGTAGCACATCTCGTAGTAACAGAACCCAACTATCTTCATATTTCTATTTAGCTAAAAGCCTACTCCTTTTCAAGCTCACTGACCCAATTCAGTTCAAAGCCTACTAGTTTTTTAAATTATAAATTATCTTATGATTGGAAATGCAGTTCAAATCCCATTTGAGCAAAATATAGCTCAACTAAAATTATCTTTCCATTCAAAGAATATAGATCAGACTAAACCTATCACTTCATATCAGTAATGCAGTCTGAATACACTTCGGATCAGTAGACTTCAAACAAAGAATCATCTTGTTTCCAGTCTCTGCCATCTATGATCTAGTAAACACTAACACAAGGGAGTTTTATTCCTTTAAATCTGTATTCAACATGCGTACACTTCAAACAGAAGCTCAAAGCTGAGATCGAGGACTCACATCTCTATCCAAATTTTGCACAGATCGTTGATGCAACCTAAAACAGCTTTCAACAAATCCAGTAGAGGACCAGGCACTAGCACCAGCCTTCTGTGCTGCCGCTGTACAGGGACGAGGCGCTGGGAACAACACTGCGCCATCAGAAGGATGGTTTTTAGCCTTCTACTGCACTACAGACGCGGTGATGGCCCATTAATCGCCATTCAAGCAAGTGGTTCTGCGCACCAACTGCGCGCGGAGCGGTTTCTTCATGACGGTGGTGAACTCCTGCGTCTCGGCGAAATCCACCTCGTCTCCGGGCATCTCTTTCCATTCGAATTCCCTGACCAAGTTGGCCACGAAATACTCCAAGTGAAGCATGGCGATGCCGAGCCCGGCGCAAATTCGCCGCCCGGCGCCGAAAGGCATCATCTTGATCTCCCTGCTGCCAGTCACGTCCACGCCCTCACCGTCGCCGCCTGCCAGGAACCGCTCCGGCACGAACTCCATGGGCCTCTCCCACACCCGCTCGTCCCGTCCCATCTCTGCCACCGTGAAGTTCACCGTCGCGCCCTTGGGGATCAGGTACCCGCCGACCTCCACGTCCTCCGCCGCCTTGTGCGACAGCACGAAGTGTGCAGGCGGGTGCCGACGCAGTCCCTCGAGGACGACGGCCTTGAGGTACGGCATCTTGTGCGTGTCCTCCTCGCCGACCCCCTCCTGCTCGTCGCCGCACGTCGCCTTGATCTCGCTGTAGAGCTTCTCCTGTGTGTCCGGGTTCTTGACCAGCTCCGCCATGATCCACTGCAGCGCGGTGGCCGTCGTGTCGGTGCCCGCGGAGAGGAACTCGGAGCAGAGGTTGCACATCTCGTCGTCAGTGAGCGCGCGGTTCCCCTCTCCGGGGAGCCTGATGTCGAGCAGCGTGTCCACATACGAGTGCTCGAACGTCGTCGTCGTCGTCGTCTCCTCTTCTGGCGCCTCCGTAGCAGCAACTTGGTTCTTGAGCTTCTGTTGCTTGCGCACTCGGCGCGCGTCGATCAGTGGCACGAAGAGCTCCTTCTGCCGCTGTCGAATCGCGAGCCCCTCCTGGAGGCGGCCGCGGAAGAGGACCTTGGTCAGTGCCGGCCAGAACGTGAACAGGCCCATGTTCTTGGCCAGGAACTTGAGCCAGCCGGACTGTGCGGACGCGATGGAGCGCACCGCGGGCTCGTCCAGCCGCTCGCCGAAGCACATGAGCACGAGGAGGCAGAACATGGCGTACCGGAACGCCTCCATCACGGGGGCGGCGCCTGGGCTCTCGCCTGGGCCTCATCGTTCTCCCGCCCGAGCTTCTCCGCGAGCACGCGGCGCACCCACGCGCGCGCCGGCGCGAACAGCTTCACCCGCGACGGGTGCAGCGTCTCGGTGACGAGGTTGCGGCGCAGGAGGCGCCACAAGGGCCCGTAGCTGGTCCGCAGGATGGTGTTGCCGTTCACCCCCAGGAGCGCGAGCGTGACCGCGGGGCGGTCGGCGAGCGCGGCCCCGCTCTCGACCAGCGCCGCGTGCGCGATGCGGCGGTCAGCGATGAAGATCGACAGGTTCGACCCTACCCGCAGAGATACGACGGGGCCGTAGCGCTCGACGAGGCGCCGGAGCAACGCCTCCACGTCCGACGAGTGGCGCCTCAGCAACAGCAGGTTGCCGATGAACGGCAGACCCGGTGGGCCCGGCGGGATCCAGGCGCCGTTCTTGCCCTTTACGGCGCCCGTGCTGCTTTCCAAGCAGGACGGCGACGAGGGGTAGGAGGAGGAGGGCGGCGACGGCTAGGAGCTGTGTGTCCATGGCCAAGTCTTCTTGCTCTGCTTTGCCTGATTGCCTTCTCGGTCTATCCGTGATGGCTGATGGAAATTGGAAAATGATTACTTGGGCATCTTTTTTCTACGAAAAATGAGTAGAGGAAGTCTGCACCAAAACAAGATAGCGTTGTTTTTTTACTTTAATAGACAGTGTGAACAATGAGCAGTTCCCACTAGAAAAAAAAGAAAAAAAGAGCAGTCTGATGCATAAAACAAGGATCGGATCGTCGTGTTCCCACCGGAGAATCTCTAACAGGAACAGGCCATGTAGAACGTATGAACTGTGCAGGAATTTCACGGAAAAAAAGTTTATTTTCACAGGAATTACTTTGACAGGGCAATGCGATCTCTAAACTTTCACCAGTCATTACTGATATGATATAGAGCATGCTAATCACATTTCACAGTAACCACTTTCATCAGTCATTAGGCTATCCGCACTCTTTGTCCTCTAAATCCATCCTCTATCAGTCCTAGTCATCCAGATTCCTTACTCTATACCTCTTTCATCCGCATCCATCATCCTTTATATCTCATACTCTATACCAACTATCAATAGTAGAGCCCACTTATCACTTTATCTAAATATATCCATGTGAGATCTTGTTTTGAAGGATTAATTGAAACGAATTTAATGGTGCAATCAGAATTTAATTTGGTTTTTTGGTTTGCAAATTATAACAAATTTTGTTACGGAAAAAGGTGGAGCCTACTGCTGTCACATCTCTCCACTCTTCTCTCTCTATCAGGCATGCACGCTAAAGGACGATCTGTATCACGCTAGGAGTACCGGAGGCCAACTGAATAGCGTATGCATTCCGGACTGCGCTGCAGCTACTTTTTGCATCGTTGGACCTGTAAATACTGACTCCAGATGACTTTACCGTACTCGATGCAGATGGCCTTACTGATGTAGGGCATGCTAATCACATTTCGTAGCAACCACCAGTGTAGGGGTCTACAAAACGCAGTTCTATTCCTGCAAAAGTCATATGCATTCCTCCTTGTTGCAAACAGTTGAACGGACAGACAGAGATGATCACTCCCTCGATACTTCAGATTCAGATTTAAAAGTGTACTGAAAATCAATTCTCCTATGCAACCAGTAGTAGTCTATTGAGGACTAGCAATTGTGGAAGACTTCTGGTTTCGAGTCTGAAACTCTGAATGCAGATTTGCAGAACGGTGGGTTACTATTCTGGTCCTGGAACAATAACTCCTAGTAGCTCATAAGGCCAGTCTCAATGGCACATTTTCCAACGCGTGAAACTTTGACATGAAACAGAGTTTTCTCTCGGTGCAAAGTTTCATCGCACGGTTTCATAGCTTATTTTCCTGTTTCGTGGGTCCCACTTGACCCTGTTGTCTCGTCGCTCTTCGGTGGTGCTCTGCTGCGACTGACGAGCCAGAGCGGAACGTCTGGCGTCGCGGCTCCCATGCTCCGCCGCCGCGCGACGAAGCAGCCGGGCGTGGCGTCGCCGGTCTTGTGGCGTTCCCAGTGACCAGCATGGAGCGGCGCTGAAGGAACAGGAAGGCGAGGTTGTGGCGCGCTCGTAGACGGTGGAGCTCTGCTCAAGCGGTCATGGCGGGCAGAGTCCGTGAAAACTCGAAATCTAGCGCTTATTGTCAACTGCTTTCGATGAGATCACAACTATGGCTTTCTAGCTTTGTGGAGAAGTCGTGGGTGCAAGGAATTGAACGATTGTGGTCTGTGTTTGGCAAATTTTTGAAAGAACAGCTCGCTCCGTGTACACCTGTGGTGTGGCGGGGCAATAGAGGTGCTCACGCCATTCCTCCAGCAGCAGCAGCCTCGCCACACACCGTGCACACGCCGGCGTGTCCGAGCCGCCTCATTCGACGCATTAGCCTCGTACCTTGCCAGCATGCGTGCGAGGTCACCGGACTCATGGCGGCCGTCGATGAACATGCATGGGAGCACAGGGCCCTCGAAGCTATCGCCGAGGAGCTCAGGGCCATCCCCTCCGCAGCCTCCAGCGCCACCTCTTACTCCCGCGACGTGCTCCCCTTCCCGCTGGTCTCCCCGCCCGCGACGGGCTTCCCCCCCCGCGCGACAGCGGACCGCGCCCCACGCGGGGGCGGCAGAGCCAGCGCAACTGCAGACCTCGCGTACACGGCGCGACTGCAGACCTCGCGACCGCCGGAGCGGCGTGCAGTGGAGTCCGTCGATGCAAGCCGGCTCCCCCCCGCGACCGCGGCTCTCCGTCGCGGCGGGAGCTCGCGACGACGGCTGTTCGCGTGACTGCGGGAGCCACACGCGGCGGAGTCCGTCGATGCATGCTAGCGGCTCCCCTCGCAATGGCGGCGGTCCGCGCGGTGGAGCTTCGCGACGGCGGTTTGCCCACGCGTCGGAGGGTTCGCCTGCACACCGGAGGGGGCGCCAGCGGCCTCGCCTGCCCGGTTGTTCGTCCCTGTCGATGAAACTGGTTAGCTTTCTCAGTGCGAGTTTCAATATCGTTTCACGGTGTTGGAAACACTGCCAAGTAGTGTTGTGGGGATGAAACGAATTGTTTCTCTCTCCTGCCCGTTTCATGCAAAAAAGACTAAATCTACTGATGTGGCACCCTAATAAATATGCATGACACACCTCTTGAAACCCCATTTAGACTGGCCTAAGAACAGATCCAACACATCATTCGGTGGAACTAAGAGTCAGTCTAAGGTGGTTACAAAGCAAGCTGGGCATATCAGTGCAGGCATCACCAAAAGACCCATCTATATGAGTCAATCGAATGAGATATGAGCATACAACGCACAGGCATCACCAAAATTTACAGGGTGCGTGCAGCTCGGCTCAGTCCAGGGTGCACACAGCTCGGCTCAATCTAGGGTTTGGTTGAATATCATAGAGAGGAAGAGCATGTGCCAGAGTCGATCAAACTCCTCCCCAGAAACAAAGACGCAGGTCAAACAAGAAATGTACAAGACGACAACAAGGTCGCCCATATTGAAGTAGGAGCAGGTCAAACAAGACGACAACATGATGTCATGATCTACAAAGTACATAGAAAGTATTCCCTCCATTCCAAATGGTAAATCTTTCTAAGAATCATAGAGAGTCAAAACATGTCAAGTTTGACCAGATTTATATGACAAAATAATAGTATTTATGATACCAAATAAGTATCATTACTCTTTATTATTAATTATGTTTTCATAATATGCCTATTTGATTTCATAAACCTTTGTAATTTTCTCTATAATTTTGGTCAAACTTTTGACACTCCAAGATTCTTGCAATGACTTATAACTTGGGATGGAGGGAGTACATACCAGTTTAGGTTATCCAACAGACAGACAAGGATCAACATTTTGCAACTCATTTTCATATCCATTACCAGCAAACACGAGCATACATAGTTACATACAGTTGCTCTACTCCAGATGTTGTACATTCCACCGACACCAACTCAACAACACTCTAGTTCCTACTTAACAAAAAAAGGCTAGTTCCTAATTACCAACAACACTCTAGGTTGAACAGGACGGCAACATGATGTACAAGACTACAAGTACATAGAAAGTTGTACATACCAGTTTAAGTTATCCAACAAAGTAACAAACAGAAAGGGGTCGACATTTTGCAACTCATTTTCATCTCGATTACCAGCAAACATGACCATACATACAGTTGCTCGACACTAGATGTTGTAAATTCCACTTACACCAGCCTGACAACACTATTTACTCAACAACACTCTAGTTCCTACTTACCAAAAAGGGAAACTATGTAAGCTTTTGCACAGCACAGCTTGGAGCACATGATTATGCACAATGCTTCTGACACCTGGCCCCGGCTTAGTGTTTGTGGGCTGAGCAGGGGCCAGAAGTCAGAAGCAACACACATAAGGATGGGCCGCTGAGCTGTCTATGCATGCATTACATGGCACAATCATGAGATAGCATATTAAGACCTGACCTCTGCAGCAACCTTGCCTCCGTTTGAAATCCTGAGATTGCAAAGTAGTGCATCACGCCCTGTAAGCACAATCTGGAAGAAGTCACCCACCCGTTTCGACAGTGAGTCCAACCCCAACCGGAGCCTTTCAGCGCTTTTTGACATGCTTGAGATGCAGTTCAGCAGCTCCTCTCTCCTTTCCAAGCAATTGATCTCAGGGCCAACCCCAGTGGCCTGCTTTGTGTTATCACCTTGGTGTCCTCTGCCGCTTGTTTTCTCAGGCACCATCATTTCTTTTGTATGACCGATAGTCTTTGCATCCTCCTTGATGTCAGCTGTATCCATTCCTCCTTCTGTAGTAATACTTTGCAGCATGATCACTTCATGCTGACAGCTAGTGTCCTCGGCCATCTTAACATTATCCACATGGCCTCCTTCCTGGGCTGTAGTATCTGGCAGGACCACTTCCTTTGAATGGCTAAAAGCATGAGCCAGGCTGGCATTCTCCTCTCCAAGCTGAGCAGCACAAGTCAATGTATGCAGCTGTCTAGCACATACCTCAACATCCTCCAGCTCTTTTACAGCTGGAACACTACCTCTGGATAGTTGACTGCTAAGTTCCCCACTTATGGCCTTATGAAGATCAATGAAGGCTGCAGACCAACCAAATTTCTCAGGGATATCAAACTTCACCAGTGGCTTGAAGCTACCCGACAGTACGGCTACAAGGACGCTGCAGATTAAGACTGTAACGGCCTCGATTCCATACAATGCCCGCATGAGCACTTTCCCCTTAGCAGAATGCTTAACCTTCATCAGGCAAAGATTCCCAGAAAGCTCTTGTAGTGCCGCCAAGCAGCTATCAAGCCTTGGAGACCTTTCATTTGCTCGCTCGATCCATTCCTTAAGCGACACCTCAGCTCTCTTGAGCTGGTCCTGGGATGGCATGTCGCTCCCAGAGTCCAACACATTCAGGAGATATCGCATAAGCAGCTGCCCTTGATCCAACCGAGAGAGCTCTGAGCTCAGCGCGATGCAGATGTCCAGCAGCTTCACACTGCTGTTCAGGTAAATGTCCACCCACTTCTCGTCCCAGTCTGATAAGGGCAGCTCAAGCTCAGTAATCAGGGTGGCTATATTGGTATGCAGCTCCGATAAGCAGTCCACGGCGAGCTTCATCCATGATAGTGTGAGTACCTCTGAGGTGACTTCTGGCTTGAGCTTCCTCAAGCTCGAGGCCAGGCAATCCTCGTACGAAGCGAGGAGCTGGGTGAGCTTCGGCGACAGGTGGGCTCCTCTTGGGAAAATCATCTTAAAGGGATTCCCCACGGGAAAGAAGGTCCTGTGGCCGTCATGCGGGCGACTCATCTCCTCTGTAATCAAAGCAAGGCCACAGATTAGGTATTCACGTCACAAACACAACCAGACATGAGGAAATCCTTACACTAGGAAAATATCATGAGTGCTATATGGTATCGATAATAGACACTACACGTGATGGCAATAGGCTAATCGCACTCCGAAGAGGCGAAGAGAGAAAACTGCTCACACGCTTCGTATCTTTCCTGGAAGAATATTCCTCGATTCAATTCAGGGACAAGCAAGCCTTCACTCAAAAGCTACAACACCATAGCGATACTCCCAGCACACTGGACCGCACTACATCATCAAGCGCGGTGCTCCTGGAAGTTGGCTACAGCGTTTCAGATGCACCGCGTCCGCGCTCATACCCATACCCTAAACTAGCAAAAATTGGGGAACATAGAAACGCCGTTTACAACACATGACGATAGATAGCATCAGGACCATAGAATCCATTGACACAGGCGCAGCAGTCGAACAAATTACTCAAGCTACTGCGAACGTTCTGCCCACAAATTTCCCTCGAGGCCTCGACTTACCCCAAAAAAATTGGGGGAAATCGACCCCAAGACCCCAGCAAGCATCAGATCGAGAGTTAAATCGACAGCATGAGCAAAGGGATCCCCATACCTGGATTCGGGGACGCGCGCTGACTCGATTCGAGCTTGATGAAGAGGGGTTTGCGTGGCTCGGTGGCTGTGTGCGCTTGAAGCCTTTCTTCGCCTTTTGGCGAGGGTGCGACTTGCGAGAGGGCAGCCTGGTGAAGGAGAAGGGGAAAGGTAATGTGTGAACGCTGGAAAGTTCGAGACGGCGGCCGTTGGGAGGAGATAAATTGTTGGGTTGGGTTGGGTTGGGTTGGGCCTCGGTGGAACTGTCGTAGCGACCCGTTGGGCTATGACTTCTTTTTCTCCATGGGGCCCACTGCCCACTAGGGATACGCGTTGGGCGGCAGCTGGCCGGCGCTGGTTACCGTTTGGTCGGCGTGTTTAGGCCCATTGTTTATGGTGTGGCGAGTCATTTTCCTGCCGTGATTCGGTGACGTGTCCCCGCTTAATTTCTGGGCTGATTCATTCGTGCCCCAAGATTGTCTGAGTCTAAGGAGAGACTGACATTTGTGTAGCTTGATTTTGAAGCTTTTTTCCTCCTTATGCACGTATGTTTCTTCCAGCGATACTATCACACCTCACAAATTTAATTATGTGCCATCGAACCAATCAATTTCAAAAAATTGAAACATGACCTGAGTTTCTAGAAGCTCCAACTCGTCAGAATTAGACAAAAACAAAAAAGAAAATCGGTGATTACTAAAATCATGTTTCATTAGAGGTTGATCCTGTCCAACATGACCCGCTCTAGAATGTGCTTGTCCAACGCATTTTTGAGGAGTGACTTGGTCCTTCAGGATCGCCTTTAATTAACGCTATAAGTAGAACCATCTGATGACGGACAGTGCATGGCTCAACGTCGCGAACCAAAGAACATTTTTTCATTAAGAAGAAAAAAAATTGTTACAAATAGCAGCAAGACCAGTGATCGCCTGATTACATACGAACCACCCCCCCCCAACCCCACACACACACACAAATCAAAGAACATTTTTCACTTTTGGTTTCAGGATCAGATGATCCCAGATCACTTCGCGCCACAAACCAAACACCAAACACAGAGTAAGTGATCGTAGCTCGTGGAAATGTTGTCGATTCTCCGCAAACTTCAAATATTCCAACAATCTTTTTTTTTGCAAAGGAGCGACAGAAGTAAATGGTGCCCCTTCTTGACAAGATGCTCTCCCCTGTAGTCCTGTATCAATATGTTCCACGGATCTCCTGCCGACCTTTATTTAAAGAGAAACTTCCTGCCAAGCGTATTTATTAACACATAATGTGGGCATTTGTCAGCGGCGTAGGATTACCGTTATGACAAAGGACCGTTTGGGTTTGGCTCGTTGCACCCCGAGCGTATGATTTAGCTCAGGCCCACTTCGCATTTCTCGCGGCGTTGGGTCCCTGATTACGTTTGGATTGGGCTAATGTTTTCCTTTCACTAGTTGGGCCACGCCAAATGCTTTTCCAGACGATGGCAGTGGAGATGGATTTTACGCATTTTATACGCTGAGCAGGCCTGTCCACCACCAGTTTGGTAGACTGGCCCCTGATAATGTAGCTACCGGATCCAGCCCAGCGTACATAGAACTCAGATTTGGCACCGCATGTACTGACTAGTACACACGACACATTTGTTTGGTTCATTCATCATTATATCTGCAGACCTTTCTCAAAAAAGAAAAAAAAAAAGAAAATCCGGTCTCAGGTGTTGGTTGCCACTTGCCAGGTGTACAAAGTGAACGAATGAAGAATTCGCGCGATTTCGATGTCAGCAGCCTTTCTCATCCCCTCCTTGTGGATGGCGTGGCGTGGCCTCTCTGAAGCTGAGACAACTTGACCACTCCACCACAAAGTCCACTGCGTGCCCACCGCCATGATCACCGCAGAGAACACAGAACAGTGTCCAACCAGCAGATTGATTGCCGGCAGTCCAGGGCTGCATGCAGTCCTGCAGAGTGAGAGTTTTACACGCTCCCGCACTCACTGGCTTTCAAACCTGCATCATGACGATGATGATCCCGTTGGCCCCGGCTCTTCCTGTTGGATCGCCAGCAACCGGTAGTAACAATCTCGTGGCTCGCATCAAATCACCCCTCGCCCGGCCGGCCGGCGATCCAAATCCGAGCGATTGATCGAAGCTTCACGATCACGTAGAGTTGTAGGCTAATAATAAAGCAGGTAGCTAGCTGCCGCTGCCTCACCCACCCCGGCGGGCTAGCTTTGCTACGCTCCAGCGCTAGCTCGCCGTCCGGCACGGGCACACTAGACTCGACCCGCCGTCACGTCGATCGCTTGCTCGCCCGGCCGCCACGGCCACGCGTGCGTGCACACAAAGCAAACTGATAGCTATGCGTCCACAGGTAGGCTAGCTAGCTAGGCCGGGGGCTGGCGCTGGTGGCTCATCGCTTCATGATCGCAGTTTATTTGCTGAGCGGCGATCTGATCGATCTTATATACTCGCCTGGCCAAAATTAAAACCCATCCCCAATTCCCCACACCCAGGCCGCGCCGGAGCGGTCCGGGCGCCGAACGCAACCGGATCGGAAGCCTCGATCGGCAACGTACGGCCCGGCCGGCGCCTGCGGGCAGGTCACGGGAGACGCGATGGCTGGTTCGATCGCGGCAATGCATATGGCCGTCGTGTTGGACTAGTCCCAGTTGATGATGGGTAAACCAAGCGAGGGGAGAGTCGTAAAGTAGTGCACTCCAACACGTACACGACGCCGAGCATGCATGCCAATATGCCATATGGCCGATTTCACTCGATTGGTTCTCCACGCTGCCAACGGCGCCGGGTAGTGCACAGCAGCAGTCTTGTCGCTGGAGCCGTGCAGTACAGCATAGTACCCTCCTCGCCGCACTGTCTCCCACTATCACCGCCCGACGATCATCATATCAGATATATCCGCCGCATCCGCATGCCAGAGCGAGCGAAAAGCCCGGGCACCCGGCCACCAATGGCGAGCAAAAGGGAAATCCAGAGGCCAGCGTTGCTCCAAACCCCGGCCCTAGCTCTAGCTACCAGCCTTTTTTCACCTACAAGCGAAGCGATGCCACCGGCCGCCTTCATGCTCATGCATTCCCCGGCCTCAAGTTCTCCGCGCGCTCTGCGCTGTCGCGTACTCATGCTAGTTTCGGTTTCTCACTAATGTGCCGTGCCCGTGCCCGTGCGTGCGTGCGTGGGTGGGTGGGGGTGCGACAGTGCACATGTGCCTGATCGAGCTATACCAAGAACAGATGCCCTGTGGTGCTCGATCGGCTGGATGATGATCCATCATCCATGCCTCTTTACATCTCTACGATCTTCGACCCATCGACTCTCTTCGTGGCCCACACGCACGACGGCACGACGCACCGGCGCAGCTAGCTGGTGCTTTACTATTTCGGGCGGTCGCCGCGCACCGGTGCCCGTTCCACCTCGCTCTCGCCTGACTACACGCTATCTATCTATCCCACGAGAAAAAGGTACAGGCGGTGCGGTACGCCGTGCTGTCCTGTTCGATGAATCTCCTCGTCAGCAAATCCAAAGGCATCCGCCGCGTGAGTGGATGTGGATCAGATTCAGATCAGAAGGACTGAAGAATGCGTACTGCTAGCTGTTGTCACCAGAATGCATGCAGCCCCTTCTCCTTCACCTGATCATCAGTTAGCGCCTAATCGCAACATGAGTGTCTTAAAATTAACCGATCAATAGTTGCAGCACCGATCATCATCACTGCCAGCGACGATGATTCACCACATTCCATGCGCCTCCTGGTGGAACACCGGGAGTACAACAACATTTCCTGCGGTCCTGCCTGCCTGTGGCTCACCGCTGCGGCGAGCAAGCATCTGGGCATCTGGCCCCTACATACCCCTGCCCAGGCCCTGGCGCCCACGACGAGCACAAATTCTCGCGTCCCTTTTCCTTTTTCTTCCCCCATGGGCATCATTGTCCTGCGGACGAGGATTGATCGCAGATGAAAACTGGCGAGACCCCCTCCTTTTATCGGTGGCGACTTTAATTAATTTCGGGTGGCTGGCATCGGCATCGGCCATTTTGTCGTCGCCGGCCCGCTCTCGCTTTTCGTCACCCGGCCGGCCTGCTAGATCCGTCGCCATCGGAGATTTGACGAGTGATCAAAAAGGCCAAAGCATGCTCAGCTCTTTTCGTAATTGCCTTCCTGGTTCTCATTTACTACTACTACTCCCTGCTTGCTGTTACTGTTACAATGGAGGAGTGAAGAAGAAGAGTGGCCGCAACATGTCAATTATTGTCCTGACACTGATGCGTCCTCCTGAACTGCCGATTGAAGCAGACAAGATGGCGCGACAGATTGAACAATTAGGCCGTGCTTCAAGGCCCGAAAGCAAGCAAGATTTCACACTGTCGCATTTCGGCAATATAGGTCCCTGGTCGAGTCTATGATCGCCACGACAAAAAGAAGCTACGATTAGCGTCTTAGGTAGCCGTGTCCGTTTCCATGGCCGCCGATCCCTCCACGGCTCACGCTGTCCAAATGCGAGTGCCAACCGCAACCGGGGAAAAAAAGCCGCGCCTTTTCACTGCTCAGACTCAGAACACAGGGCCAGCAGGCCCCAACGCCTCCGTGCTCGATTGTTCGATTGGCATCTGGAGTGCCGGTCGATGGCGCATCATTCCCCTGCCAGTGCCAGCGGCCTCCTTGGTCTTGCATCGCATGCATGCGTGCGGGCACAACCCAACGGACGGCCTGAAGGAACGCGCGCCTCCCCGCCACACACTTCGCGTCCGGGGTCGGGGAGGCCGGGCCGGGGGCCCTCCGCGGGGCGGGGGGCACGCAGTGCTGCCTCAGCCCTCCTCGGGGATCACCACTCATGGCTGACCGGCGGACGGTTCGATCGGTTGGTCGTTCAGGCGATCGATCAGGCAGAGGCAGCGATTGCTTTCTGACGTGTGTTGACTCTCTGGCATCTGGGTGAGTTGGTGATCGAGCGGGTCCATCAGGTGATCACTGATCAGGCATGCAGGAAAAAGAATGAGCCGGTCATGAGTGAGTGGCGAGTGGCCACAGGAGGAGGGCTGAACCTGAACGTGGTGAGGTGAAATGAAACCTACCGTACCGACGGGGTAAAGCGGCGGAGGAGCCTCGAGGTTCTCCGCGCCTTTTCGGCGTGGGACTGATGGCCGAGAACAAAAGGCCTGCTGGGCTAGGCAGCATCAGCTGCTGCTGCTGTGCTGCAGGAACAGATTGGACAGAAGAAGAGTGGGCTTCTTTATCCGTCCACCCCTTGCTACAGTTTCGAGCTCAGGTGGCAAAAGTACTAAAGCTATACAGTATTTAGTTGTAGACGAGCGCACGTAAGGTGTACTCCCTCCGTCCATAGAGTTTATCGTTAGAAATCCGTGTCCCTCTCATAAACACGCTTTTTTATGATAAACTCCATGAGACGGAGGGAGTAATAGTAGTGAAGTAGCTGAACTTTGGTCACCATCACGGCGAGGCAAACACATCGTCAGGGCTCGCATGAGGCGAGAATCTATATACCCATCTTCTTCAGTAACCAGTAACACCTGTTTGTCAGTCAGGGTCACTTGCAACGCCGTGGGCGATCCTGTTGCTGCCTTACCTACCGACTACCGTCTCAAAGCAAAGCAGGTCGTAGGCTCGTAGCAGCTACTCAGGCTGCTCATCAGACAAGGCAAGGCATCATCGACCCCAAAAAAGTGCCACAGCAGGTGCAGCATGCCTGTGCTGTGCATCCTCTCTGGGCGATTGTGAAATGGAGACCGACCAGCAAGAAGAAGAGGGATTAAGTGGCACGGCCATGATAGAGAGAGGATCAAGATCATTTGATTAATTGGACGGAGCAAAATTATACTAGTACGTACAACCTAAGATGCGGCAGTTTAGTGGCGTTTAGGGGCGCCGCGCGGAAAGCACTTTTTTTGCTCCCATTTTTTCCTGATGCAGACAGACGCCTCACGGCCAAGATGCCTAGCAGTGGCGTTTGGTTCCTCGGCGCCCAAGTGTAAAGCAGCACGGATGCATCAGTGGGGCAAACTGTTGCGCCACGTTGTGAGCATATATAATCCTTTTTCATAATCGCATCGTTAGCATCTAACCTAGGTTGTGCAGTTGTGCTGATGACGCCTGGCTCGAGAACAATCTGAGGCGAATCAGGTCGGCCGCTTTACGAATTCAGTAGTTTAGTAGTACGAAGCATCGATGGTTTTGCGAGAGGCTTTTGCGATCTTCTTTCTGGCAGAGGGTTTGGTTGGGTTTAATAAGCGAGAGGCTTTTAGTTTGCGAGTGTAAACCACTGGATGAATGAATGATTGGTGCTGCTACGAGACATCAGACAGATCAGACGTGGCGTTTGCTTTGGCATAGGCGCGCATAGCCACTGATCGAACTGCTCTCTGCAATTCAGTTTCAGACCGAGACAAGAGGGATGCGTCTGCGCCATTCGTGTCGATCTCCACCGGCTTGCCAGGCCTGAACCACACCAATTAACGCAAGAACACAGCGAGACAGAGTGGTACGAGAACACCGACCCGGTCCCTAATTCAAATATTCAATTCACGACGTTGTCGGTGTGCTCGTACCACTCAAATCAAGCTCCACACGCCTTGGATCCCGACTTGGTTGGAGCTGATCTGAAATCTGAACTTAACATGTGGATAACGCGAGAACACAGCGAGGTCTGACCTGACCACAGAGTTCAGATTTCAGAACCACAAGCTGCTGTACTCCTCCTCCTATAGCTACTAGCATGGATCAGTGCACGTACAGGTACAGTCCTTGGCCATCTGCAAGAACACCACCGCACCACTCTTGATAGATAATGACGCAAAAAAAGAGAAAAAAGGACAGGATCAAGTGGAACAAACAGGGCTCAAAATCTGCAGGCGACTAGTCGGCATTGGACGTAACAGCACTGACCAAAATGACAGTAGCACCCTGATTAATTGCAGAGAGAGAGGATCATCGAAGTCCTGACTTCACAGCCATGAGCGTATAGCATATTTGTTCTCTTCCTTGCAAAAAGCGAAGCTCATGATTTTCCATCACGAAATATTAGTAAAAAAAATTCTCGCGAGCAATCGGTCACCATCGAATGCACACTAAACAAGGGGCCCTATGAGGCCCTGAGGGAGCGCTGGTTTGCTAGTTGCTACTCGGGTCAGGTGTATGCTGATCGACAGCCTGACAAACGAAATTTTATAAACTTCTAGCTATATAGAACGCCCCCCGATGTTCAGAATCTTCGGATGGGCTTTGTTCCTAGTTCCAACTTTCCATGCCATGAGATCATCTTCTACTATTTTTTCCTCAGAAAAATATATCCCATGCATCTTCTTCCATTATTGCACATGAGCCCAATCAATATCCTAACCAAGGCTTATTCACTGACGCTGACCCGGGCTCCAAACCACGGAGAGTGTAACGATTAGTCCCTGAACTATAGAATAGTGAATTAGTGATGAGCCCATGCGGCCAACCAAGAAAATAAGGCATCATCAGGGTATTCAAATCGTTCTGCTAGTTAGGCTCTCCTCTTCCACTTCTTCATAGGTACTAGGGGTTCTAGGGTATCATGTTTGCATGGGAAAGCAAGACTTCAGAAAATATCTCTGAGAAGCTAGCAGCCCACTATCAATAATGTACACTAAGAACATTCTGATGTTCTTTTTCATTTTTTTGAGACATTTTATTTACAAGAAGAGAACATATATGATGCAAACCTTGTCAATGCTATTTGGGAAGAAATTTCGCAGGGCTCACTATTAGTTTTTTCGGAATTCCTATTCAAACTCCGACTTCCTGGCGTCTACCATCTGTTTTCCAAACAAACAAACAAACAAACAAATTCTGACCTCAAACAGAGCGTGCTACAATACTAAGCACTCCCAAACAAATACTGTCATGAGCTTTGCTTAAACAAGCTACTTCGAAGCACTCCTTAACTGAGATGATGCTTCCATCTCCAATGCCATCTTTTACGAGTAGTTTGCATTATTGTCGAGAGCAGTTGGGAGATGCTGCCTGCCTCAAGTGGAGGGATGCCATTGACCTCGATCCATCCCCCTCATGTGCGTTCCCAGTCTATATACACAGCCCCACGCACATCCACACCACCTCGCCGCCCTCCAAACCCATCATCACCCACCTGCCCATTTCCATTTCCTTCTTCCTCCTCTCGTCACCTTTCTTCCATTCTTGCATCCTCCATTGCTTGCATCTTTTGCACGCAGTTCTTGCTGCTCTTCCACATCCGTCTCTCTCCATTTTCCCAATCCTAGTAAGCCAGAGAGAAAAGAGAGAGCTGGACACCATCTCCCCACCCATTACGCCTTAGCCAAACCTGGAGAAAAACCTGCGAAGCATGTAAAACTCCAGTCCCTGTCCAAAATCCACCCCCAAAAAAAAACACAAAAAAAGAAGCCACTTCCAAGATCTCCAAAAGCACCGTCGGCGTTGCGAAGCGAGGCATAAGCTGGTAGGCTGGATACGTCCCCACTAATTCCTTAGCACAAAATCAACAAAAGCCTCCGGATCATGTAAGTTTCGCCATCATCTTTTGCTCGCCGCCCAGCTGAAAAAAAAAAAAACCAAAAAAAAACAACACACATCCAGCAGCAGCATGCATCGTTAGCCATACAACACCACCAGTCCTAATCTAGCGATCGGCCTGGAGACCATCCGGGCATTATCATAGCATCACCTCAGCAAAAACCATCAAATCATGTAATTACTACTTCCGTGTCCTATTTCTGCTGCACTGCCGGCAGTCCAAAAAAAAAAAAAAAAAGAGTGTCTTTAAGAGTGAGAGAGCAAGCAGCAGCAGGCGCTGCTGGTAGGAGCAGCTAGCAATTGCAACCGAGCAGCTAGCAGCAATGGCGGAGCCGGGGTCGACGCCCCCGAACGGGTCCGCGCCGGCGACGCCCGGCACGCCGGCGCCGCTGTTCTCCAGCGGGCCGCGGGTGGACTCCATGTCGTACGAGCGCAAGTCGATGCCGCGGTGCAAGTGCCTGCCGGCGGTGGAGGGTGGGGCGTGGCGACGCACACCTGCGTCGTCGAGATCCCCGCGCCGGACGTCTCGCTCACCCGCAAGGTACGCTATCCACATGCGCGTGCACATGCATGCCCGGCCCCGTTCTTGAACTTGCATTTCTTCTTCTTCGTTGCTGTCGTTCTTGATTAGGCCATCGGCCGTATTTCGTCGATCTCTCTCCGTGATACTTCTGTCTCTATCTCTTCTGCCTATGCGGTGTATTTTGTTTTTTATATATCCATACGTCTGTTCTTTGACATTTTTTTGTGTTAGTGTGTTCTGCCATTATTACTTGAGGGTACAGACATGCATTCTCATATTTTTATACTGTGTAGGTCAAAACTAACGTTACAACAGTCATGTGTCTGAAAGCCTGTAACAACACGGCCGGACGGCCCTGACTGTACTACTTTTTATTTTAAAAAAATTGTCGACGAGATCGATGTCATAAGTTTTTGACTGTTGAAAACTGAACCCTTTGGGCGCCTGTTACAGTAGCTAGTCACTGATAATTTCTGTGATCTTGTACATATTGCTCATCAATTTGGTTCTTATTCACATCATTCTTTAAACATCTCGGTTTTGGATGCTGATGAGGGACACTTTGAACTGGAAGCCGTAGTTGTGCTTATGCTCCATAAGTCCGTAGGACGAATCAATTCAGAATCTTTCTAGCTAGGCATGCACCACCTAGTAGTTCTTTATTTGCATTGACACCTTGTAATAAACTGGATTACAAGTGGTCAGGCTAACTGTATATGAGACAAAAGAGCACGATCACACTAACATGCATGGTTTATTTCAGCAGTTTTGTTTTTGGAAGTAGTGGTGATTAGTGAATGGACAATGGTGATCGATCATGCATGCTTCTCCCTGTTTTATTCTAGGCGCATAGTTTTATTTATATATATACAACTGATCCGTAATTTGCAATAGCGACACCAATCGTACTACTAGTGTCAGATACTAGTACTGTACTCCCTCCATGTTCGAATTAGTTGACGTTTAAGACATGATTGTGGTAACCAAGGAGTAATTAATTAGGGGTTAGTTTTCCATCTCTACCCCTAATAAATATGGTTGCGGGTGCTCTTCATCATGAGAAAGTTCGTCGGTTGAGGTGGCTGCATGGGGGCTGGCCGTTATGTCGCTGGTTCGATTCCTGTTGGCACCATCATTTTGCCCTCGCCATATTTTGCAAGGATGATTTTCGCCATATTTTGCAAGGATGATTTTTGCATGCCAAGAATTTTGCACTGGTGCGTTCGTTTTCACGGAGCCCAGGGCGTCCTCCGATGAGGCTGCGGCGTCCTGCGACCTGCGCCTGAGTCGGCGGCGGTGAACGGCAAAGGCGCTGTGAGCGCCGCGGTGAGTGGCAAGGCCGCAAGGGCACGGCGAACGGCGAGCCCGACCACAGGCAGCGTGCATGCGAGTCCAGCTTCATGGCGACGATCGGCGGCGTGCATGCGAGTCCAGCTTCATGGCGACGACTGGACTGCGGAGTGGGCGGAGGCGCGAGCGAACACTAACAAGGAAGCCGTCGGTTTGTGTTCTGCGGAGGCAGCTTCTTTCTGGGCGGCGTGCGGCGTGCGAAGAAAAACGGGAGCCGAGCTAGTAGCTGCGAAGGATTCCAGCGCCGTGTTAATTGCGCGAGTTGCGAGGCGAGGTGATTAATTGCGAGTAATGCGAACAGGCGGCGAGCGGAACTGCAGGCGGCGTCGGCAGGGGCATTCGCGTACAAAATCACTCCGCGATGCCAGAACGTCAATCTTTGCGGAAACAGCTTCAGAGTCTAGAACGTCAACTAAATCGACTACGGAGGGAGTATGTTCTAGTGGAGAATAATTTGCCTTGGGATTAGCGGCGGCTAGAAACCGACGGGAAAAGTTGGATCTGATGCAGGCTGTCAGGAAGAGCGCGTTGTTCTTGTTCAGGCATCTGGCAGTAGCTAGCTAGGAATCTTTCGTCAAAAAACACACATGAATCTAAAAAAACCATTTACCATTATCATTTATCAACTCTAATACGAACAAATTTTGCGGATCACCTTTTGCTAGCATGGTCATAACAATGACATGAGAAGAAACCACTAGAAGTCACTAGCAGATATAGCAAACACAGAAACACTGCACGTAGAAGTAGCGTAGTAGCTGGCTGATCGATCTGTGAATGACATGATGATCCCTGTCTCTATAACATGTCGTCCCTAACCTACTTGTAGTGCAATGGAAATTTCAAAAAAAAAATTTTAAAAAAAAATCCACGCCGCCTGCAGCCTGCATCACGCGCGCTAGCTGTTAGTGAGCCTGCAACTGCAAGTACACCCCCAAGTGGCTGGAATTTTTGGCTTGGCTAGGCGCCCACCCTGCGACCACACGCGCGTACGAAACGGGTCGGGGAGCGTACGTGTGTGCGACGCCACACCATCGTGTCCCCCTAACCAACCACCATTCAGCTTGTTTCCTGTGCTCTCCAGGTATAACCACTCCCGGGAAATGATATTAGTACGCTTGTTTGAATTTTGTATTGGGTTGATGAATTTCAAAATTGCTGGATTTTTTTTTTTGAACTGAAAATTGGGTTCCTTGATCCCCGGGGAGAAGTCCAAAGTTTAATTGGCCAAAAAATCAGTGACCGGGTACAAATAATTAGGTTTCTGTATTTCGCACGCTACGTTGCTTTCATAATTCATTAATTTATCCCTTGCTTTAATTGATCGGTGAAGCTGAGGTCTTATCCCCCAAAAAACATTTTATTTCAGTAATGGAAATGGTTTTGGCTGGTATCCAGGGATGCATTAGACTTTCGATCATTGTTGCAGCATCACAATTGAGTACTACTACTACTTGTTTCTTAGGCAATAAATAGAATGTACTGTCAAAATAGTGACGTTCTGAAACGTGACAACAAACTACGTCTACTCCATGTACTTCTAAAGCGTGCTCATGAGGAAGAACTGTACTCCCTCCGTCCCTTTTTATTTGTCGCTTCGGTTCCCGAGACACAAATGCCGACAATTTTAATAAATAATAAATATCATCGATTAGTATCATAATTAATATCATCGGAAAGATCTTTGGATCTAGTTTTTTAACAAAATTATTTGGAGATATAAATATTGTACGTATTTCTATAAATCAAGTCAAACTTGCGGCACGCATCCCACAGCGATAAATAAGTACATGTGTACTAGATCGGGCAGCCTGTCACGTTCCTCAGCTTTGAATTGGAAATACACGGGCCTAACTATTGTCGATAAGAATCTACGTAGGAGTACAGTGTGTAATTTTTTTGGACAAAGAAAATGGTACCCTAAAAAACTCCAATTATTTCGCGATAAGGTACGGTTCTTGGACTTGACACGGCAAAAAGGGCTATAGCATGTCCCAAACTCTAAGTTGACCCGGCGATGGATGATCCAGGCGTCCGTGACCAGAGTGGTTGCATGCGTTGTTTTGGCTCTCTCTCGCTCGCGCGCCGGTCACGTCCTTTCCAATCTCAATCTGTCCATGGGTTGACAAGATTGCTGAATTATTGGATGTTCAACTGGATGTCGTTTTGCGGTGCAGTTTTGCGGCTGAATAAACAATAAAAAATAATGTCTGTTCAACTGGATGTATGTTGTTTTGAACGCAGAAATTTGAAAAAAATTTTGTTAAAACAGACACACGCATTATTATTGGAAAAAAACAAATGTAGTAGTTGCTGTAGCTGATGATGGGCATGCATATTGCATTCAGCTGGGCGCCGAGTTCGTGGGCACGTTCATCCTCATCTTCTTCGCGACGGCGGCGCCGATCGTGAACCAGAAGTACGGCGGCGCGATCAGCCCGTTCGGGAACGCGGCGTGCGCGGGGCTGGCGGTGACCATCATCATCCTGTCGACGGGGCACATCTCCGGGGCGCACCTCAACCCGTCGCTCACCATCGCCTTCGCGGCGCTACGCCACTTCCCCTGGCTGCAGGTGCCCGCGTACGTGGCCGTCCAGGTGCTCGGCTCCATCTGCGCCAGCTTCGCGCTCAAGGGCGTCTTCCACCCCTTCCTCTCCGGCGGCGTCACCGTGCCCGACGTCACCATCTCCACCGCCCAGGCCTTCTTCACCGAGTTCATCATCTCCTTCAACCTCCTCTTCGTCGTCACCGCCGTCGCCACCGACACCCGCGCCGTGCGTACCCATACCATACCATACATGATGATGCTAGCTACCATCGATTCAGGCATTCAGCTCTGAATTGTTCTGCTGCCCTCGATCTGTTCTTGCATTCAGGTGGGTGAGCTCGCCGGGATCGCCGTTGGAGCCGCCGTAACGCTGAACATCCTCATCGCCGGGTAATTCTCACCTAGCTAGTAGCACGTGACGTGATCAATATATGCATGCATGGTTTGAGCTGACCTGATGGGCGATGATCTCTGTCTGGGCTTGCAGGCCGACGACGGGCGGGTCCATGAACCCGGTGAGGACGCTGGGGCCGGCGGTGGCGGCGGGGAACTACCGGCAGCTGTGGATCTACCTGCTGGCCCCGACGCTGGGCGCGTTGGCCGGGGCCAGCGTGTACACGGCGGTCAAGCTCAGGGACGAGAACGGCGAGACGCCGCGCGCGCAGCGCAGCTTCCGCCGCTGATGACGCGCAACGGCCGGGCACGCGCGCGCGAGACATTGGCCGGCGGCCGTGTCACTCGCGTCGTCCTCGTCCTCCGCGTAACGCACGGCACGGCCACGCCGCGTCCGTGCTCCGTGTCGTACCGTGTCAAGTGTATCGTGTGTCAGCGTCGAGTCGGTACGTACTGTGTCTGCTGTGTGTAGCAATAAGCCCCGTTTTGCTTCGTCCATAACGGCCGGCGGCGCCCAGTGCTATGTGTGGTCTGTGTTGTGATTCTGGGTCGTCAAGAGTCGCGTGTTTTGAACTATATACCTTGTGTGTCGGGTCTGATGAGATCCATCGTCGTGTCCGAATAAAAGCCACGATGATGCGCCGGCTGACGGGCATCTGGATGTGTGATTCTTGAAGATGATTAATTTGCTTTGCTTTTTTCGGCCGGGTCACTCCTTGAGTCCTTGCGCCCTTGAGCCCTTGAGCCAGTTTTTTTCTTGTTTTAAATGGACCGACTATTTATTAACTTATTAGGACTTTTTAGTTAGATTCATTAAATTCGAAAGATGATTCTAAAACAATAATTTTTTCAAGTTATTCATTGGTTTCATATATTTTAAAAACTAGTAGGATGCCTCGCGTTGTTTGCTTGGTATGAAGTAGAAATATAAGGAGTTTATAATGGTTGAAACTATAAATTAATAATATATATATATATATATATATATATATATATATATATATATATAGATGTAGTAGGTTAATTGTGGAGCTTATATCCATTGATATACATGGTATAGATTATTTGAAATGGGCATCACCCAAATTTCATCTACCCGAACCTCTACCCCTACTATATCTGAGGGTCATTCCCCATCCTAAAATTCTAGAAATTTTCCTTTATAAAATTATACATGTTTCGGAGAACCACATGTAATTCATGCAATTTTGCTAGGTTTTTGCTTATAAAGAGGTTTTTGCTTAGAAACGGTTTAAATTTTTACAAAAAAAGTTATCGAAATATATTCATGTGGGGTCTTGTTTTGAAGAGTTTATTGCGTGGAACACCATAGTGCAATTAGATTTTAATTATGATACTTAGTTTAGATTGCTAAGACTTTTTTTCTATTTCAAAAGAAATAGCAGTGGGAGATAAATGAGGCTTAGTGGGCGTAACTGATTTGATGACGTCACATGACATCACTTTTCAGGATTGGACCAATCAGAGGCAAGAGAATTCGTTGGTGGGGGTTAAGATTATAGGAGTTATAGATAACCTGTCATTTAGATAAATTTATGTATCATCATCAATAAACTTCTATCTCTTCTCTACAACTAAAAAGAACCAAGTAAACTGATTTCGTCTTGCTAATGATGATGGGGCACCGTGCTAATCGCTTCTACTAAACACCCTCGCCCTGCGCAATTTGCCCTGCCACACTCTGCCTCCAACCGGTCACTCCCTATGAACCATGCTCCCCAGCCTTGAGCTCCCTTCGACCCTGCTCCCCGCTTCCCGCTCCTTGCTCCCTCTAATCCCCACGACTTGGCACACCTGGCCGGCTGTGGCAGAACCTTCTAAATTATATGGCCCACAAGCATCTGACATTGTCCCTAAGACCTCATGGCCGGCTATGCTTGTACACCACATAACCTAGATCGTTCCGTCGGGTGGATCCCCGATAAACCACGATTCCTCCAGGATCGATACTTACAGAGACATCACAGTATTACAACAGTTTTCATACACAAATACCAGAGTAGCGGAAGACTTACAATAACTTAATTTACAAACCATTTGATAAACTTATACAAGCCAGAGTGTTATAGTTACAAAATAGCGGAAGTATCATTAAGTAACTTTACAAACCACATAACGGAAATGCCCTGCCCGAGGGCCACACAATCTACTCTTCCTCAGCAGACTCTTCCTCGATCACCGTCATGCAACAAGGGCCGTAGCACACTTGTTCACACGGTTCACCTGCAACAGGGGTTTAACAAACCCTGAGTACAAAAAGTACTCCGCAAGACTTACCCGACTAAAAATTAGGGAGAAGACTTAGGAATGCTGGCTAATAGGAATCAAGATGAGGCTTTAGCAAGATCAAAAACACCTTTTGCGAAAAGAGACTAAGCCAGTCCTTACTATAGCACACACTTGTCAAATATATCACGAATTCAAAAACTTTCCAGGCTCACCACTTTCATCATTACTACGATGCTGACGCTTGGTCAAGTCTCCCATATTGTGGAGCAACGACGATTCGAGCTTAATATACCCAGCTGGGGCTTCCTAGCCACACGATGTATGCAGGACCGAACATCTTACATGCATCAACTCACGCTCGTATTTCTCCCTGCAAGAACGGGTCCTAGCCACGAGAGCACGGTACACCTCTCCCTACACCGCCTCAGACGCCGACGGTGCGCTCGTGTGGGGTACCCACTACTTCCCGTCCCGGTGTCCGTCCTCGTCACGGATGATACAAGGGAGCTTACCGCCATTAGCATGCGACTAGTACTATCCAATAACCTTCTTGACCACAGGATCACCACAACGGACGGTCCTTAACCGACACAAGTGGATGACACTACACCAGGGCACTAGCCCATCCCGGTGCAAGTCACTCCACCGGCGTCTCGATTTACTCATAATCATGCTCTTGTAGTGTATCCTTGACCCCGTCGAACAAGGATAAACGACAAGCAACATCGTGTTTTCGTAACTTCCCTTCAGAGGGCATTGTTATCACACTTTTGAAAACAGTTGCTCAAAATCCTACACTAGTAGCAATGCTAAGCGTGTACTAAACTTTTCGAAAGCAAAGCAGGTATTCAGGATGATGTATCAAGGTACGGTAAATGTATAGATGGCCATCGGCTGCCGGCCGGCTGGCCGCGGCACGGCGTGCCGTCTTCGTGCCGCCCCTCCTCCGTGCAGCGCCGTGCCGTCGTGCCCGCCCGCCGCCGTGCGGTGCGTGCCCTGCGCCGCGCTGCCTGCACGGCCCTCAGGCTCGTGCCGCCCGGGCATGGCATGCCGACGTGCTGCCAGCTGAAGCTCGAACTCTGCGGGTCGCAAGCGCCGCTTCCTACGAGGTGCCGCCGCGAGGAGCTGCCGCTGCGAGGGAGGAGCGGCCGGCGGCTCGCTGAAGTCGCTGCCCGCCTGCATATCGCCGAGCTCGGGGAGGACGCCGCTGGAGGAGATGGGGGAGGGCGCCGCCGCCGCCAAGCACTCAGCCGCGCGCTTGAGCGCGATCGGGGAGGACGCCGCCGCCGAGGAGATGGGGGAGGCCGCCGCGCCGCCGCCACGCTTGAGGCCACCGCTGCTTCCACCGCGCCGAGCGCGATCGGGAGAGCGATCGGGCGGCGCCACACTGCATGTGTCACGTGTGGAGCGGGCAGCGGGCGAGCGGTGAGCCGGCGGCGATGGGGATGGGGGAATGGGGATTAGGGTTAGGGAGCACGCGCGCGCTTATATACGCGA
>JADLZL010001741.1:0-278089 GCA_015844335.1 Chrysopogon serrulatus | reverse complement strand
AAAGGACTAGATGCACTTTCAATGTCATATTAAATATTATTTTTAAGTGCTATTTATAGCTATATTATTGAATAGAAATATAAATATAAATATAATATTTGTTCATGGACTTAAATGACACACCCCACACAAGTTTAGTGATTCAGAAATGTATTTTCGTGAGTTTATGGACCTAAGTGACATACTCTTACAAGTTTAGAGACCCGTAAATGCGTTTTGAGAGTTCATGGACCTAAGTGACACACTCTTACAAGTTCAAGGGCGGTGTATTTAACTCAATATTTTATAACCTAACCTTTAACCTTGTTACAACATAAAAGTTCTTAGAAAGTAAATTATAGAACAAAAGAGAGTGCTAGGAAAGCTTAATGCACGATATTGAATTGTTGGTACTCTTTATTAGTTTTTATTAGAGCAATGTAAGACAAATTTTTAATGAGTCCATATCAATTTTTTATTATGGTTAGCAATGTTCTTAGTTGACGGAACTATTGTTCCATATTTAAGACAAAAATATTTAATATTTACTTGAAAATTATCATAAAGAGACAACTATTTTATTTTAAAAAATATTGTTATAGATGTTCTTGTAAAAATGGCTTCTAGCTTCAATAAAAATATTCAATCTTAAAAATATAAAAAATTCCATTTACTTATTATCATAAATATCATTATTATTTATTTTATTTAAAATAATGTTATGCTATCCAATAAGAGTGTCAAAAAATAAATATGAAAACAACAAGAGGGAGAAAAATAAAACATTCAAAGAAACTGTCATGTGGTGTTTAGATATTAAAAAATAAAAATAAGATAAAAATAAATTAATGATTAGAATTAAATAAGATATATGAAAATAGACAGATAAAATAGAGTAGCATATCTATCCTATCTCAAGATCGAAAAACGGCCGCCAAAAAAGCCTTGTTGTCGATGCAACCTGCCTCTGTTTCTGTCTGTCTCTCTCGCTCTCCTCTCGTTCTCGGATGACTGGTCAGCCGCCGCCGCCGCCGCCGCCCTAAGCCAGACGCTGAGGCTTTGTTTGATCTTTTCGCCGGCGACGAGCACCCACCAGGTACTCCCACCCCATCTCTTCCCTTTCCTCAGTTACTCCCACCCCATCTCTTCCCTTCCCTTATGCTGTGCGAGGCTGAGCACTGGAACCCTAACCTAAAGCTAAGTTTTTCCAGAAATTATTGGGTGTACATGTGTACACCCATGTCCCTTCACTGGATCCGCCCCTGGAAAGGAGGCAAATGTTCAATTTTACGTACTTACGTTTTTGTGTGAGAAAGGTCATATTGCTATATTAGATAAGCCTCCGACCAGTGTTTATTCATACCATTTTTTCTCTCAGTCTGTCTAATATGTTGTCAATGACTCTGTTCCCCTCCTTATTTGTGCGCTAAGCGACTAAAGAGTCATGCATGATTGTGTTCGATGAAAAAAAAAAGTCATGCAAGATTCTGTCAGTTCATTATTATTTTTGTTCATTATTAATGTAATCTGTTCATTACTGTAGGGCAACATTGCATCTGAACTGCATTGGATCCTTAGAGATGATGGACGAGTCTTTTCTTGATAGGATGGTTTCCCAAATTCGGTTAACATGCAAGTAAGGATACATGAACTGTTGTTAAGCGATCCAGCTCATTATTCATTTGCAATTTTTCAGCAGAACATGCAACTCACACAGGTTTACGTTTACCTATTCATCCTTTGCTGTTTTGCCAATTAATTCTAGTATAACAGACCATCATGAAGTGTAGAGGAATTTATAACCAATAGTTGATCTTCTAGTTAATGTTCTTAGCTATGTTTTTATTATTATTGGAGAGAAATTTGAGCATGCTCTATTTGATCATGGTTCTCATTTTTCAATTAGATCAGAAGATAGATTTTCATCCCTTTTTTTGGTTGCTCTTGTTGGGTTTCTATTCTAGCCTACCCCTACTTGCTTGATACTAAAAGGCTTCATTGCTGTTGTTGATATATAAGAACTAAGAACATAGATTATGAACTCATTTTAGCCTACATATTCTCTTGGTTTAACATATCACATTTTGGTAGTGAAGAGTGTTGTTGCCACCTGTCTTTTCACTAAGGTTTAGAAACAATGTAATTTCTCTACTGTGCACTGTTTGTAATGTGAACCTGTCATCTCATCTTCAAATCATACTTTGTGTTGATCTACACCATTGAGAATTTATAATAGACCATCGAGTATGCAAAACAGTTTCCCAGCACCTGAAGTCATGGTAGATGTAGACCTAAATCTTAAGTAAATTGTCAATACACACACAATGCATGAGTTAGCTTGTATATATATATACTTGTTCTTTGAACTAAACTCCGTTGCCTTTTAGTTTATCATGTAATGCTACGCCTTAATGTTATCATAATCTTGAAAATTACAGGTACTACACTGGATATCCGAAGGACCTAGGGCCATCAAGAATTATACCATTCACATCTGAGCGTCAATTTGTGCAGCTATTACATGAAGGCAGGCCTGTAGTTGTTGCCTTTACTATTAAGTATACTAACTCTCCTGTAATTTTTTCAGAAACACCAACTAGAATAGCAAATCCTCATGAATTGACAGTTCTCGCTTCAATCCTGAAAATTGCATTTTGTTAGGAGCACATATACACAGCATCTTGATAAAGTACTGGAAGAGGCTGCCTCTAAATTTTATCCACATATCAAGTTTGTCCGAGTAAGCTACTCATGATTTTATATTTACAAGAAATTTCATTTTACAATCTTGTTAGATCAATTGATGGATTATCTGGATAATACTTTGAACTTATGATGCTTCACTAACTACTTGGTGGCTAAATTTAAACTCTACATGTTATAGCCTATTATGCCTAAACTGCATTTTTTCTTGGTGAGTTAAAACCATTATTTATCTGATGATAAAGCTTGTTCCTGGTTGTCTCATTCAAATTTTACCAAGTAACTTGATCTGATGTTACCTCTATCTTTTATCAATAATTTATATTGCTCTATTCAGCTTCAGAGGGAATTCAGTTTTGTGTTAATATGTTCCTTTTCTACTTTCTGTTTCACTTAGACTAGCAACTTGATACAAAATTAGCTTCATTCTGTGTGTAAGAGAGAGAGAGAGAGGGGGATCAGTTCTTTTTGGTCTTCAGTATGATGATTCACATAAATATGCTTCGTTAAAGCTATATAAATCTTTGGTTCCTCCTTTTGTTGAATACTTCTAGTCACATGACAAATTGTGCTTGCCTCCAGCAAGTAGCCATTGAACATTCTTCTTGTCTTCTGTCAGGTTGAGTGCCCGAAGTACCCAGGGTTTTGCCTCACAAGGCAAAGGAACGAATATCCATTTATTGAAGTATTTTACAACCCAGAACAGGTTATCATTATTTACTTGACATTTGTGGGTTGAAATGTTTCAGGTTCTTTGTTGTAGATCTTTCATTCAGTTTTCATTCAGTCTGTAGTTACCATTTCGCAGCTTTTATTTACCAATGGGGTAACAGATAATTGCATAGTGGATCAAGTCGCAATTTTAGTTGTGAGCTCATTGCCTCGAGGTTACTATCATTGTATCGCGACCATTTTGCCTTCTTGTTTTTTCATTCTTTGTAATTTCCTTAGTATTTTTTTCGAAACAAAAAATCTCCTTAGCATTCATGGCTAGAAGTGAAACACCATTGATACATAAGATGTTCAACAAGCTGGAAGTCTTATGCTTCTTTTTTTTTTGATAAAAAGTTAAAATTTCTGATGTTGTAGGTATAAACCAAGTTTGTGGAAATATTTGCGCTTTATGATTCAGTCCACTTCATGGATTTTGGAACATCAAAATCCTAACTTAGGGACCTAAAGTGTTTTCGCTTTGAGAAAGAGCTCTGCTATCTGCGTTTACTATCCATTTTTTTAATCTTAAAATGCTATCAGAAGCCTTAATAATTACTTGCCTGTGTGCAACTCTAAAATGTTGTTTTCATTTTCCATCCTCAGGCATCGCTATTGATTGGCTGTAGAGGTTCAGATATTTTTTTTCTTTCACAACAGTAGTGCCTGGCTTTTCCTTAATTTTGTCTTTGCAATTTATACATGAGATGTTCAACAACTTGGAAGGCTTATGCTCTTTGTCTTTTCTGATATATATATATTTTAAAAAAAAGTTTCCTGATATTGTAGCTTGTGGGTATAAACCATGTTCCTGGACAATATACACGCTTTTATGATTCAATCCACTTCATGGATTTTGGAACTCAGGGTCATAGTGTATTCACTTTGAGAAAGAGCCCCCTATCCTGCCAGCATTTAGTTTGTTGATCTTGAATGGTATCACGCGCCTTGGGCCACGTTTGGGAGGGATTCTCTTCCCAAAACAGCTCTGGCCTGTAGGGAATCCTGTGCGCTGTAGTTCATAGACCATTTGGTTTTACTAGGCATGTTCGTATTTAGCACATAGACCAATGTTGCACATAAAATTCCTAAATTACCCATGCTTAACTAATGAGTGCATGCAAACTATTGCTTGTGGAACAACTCACAGGAACTAGCTGCAAGCTTGCATGTACATTCAATGTGTTATTGGTTTACAGGGGTACTTTTGACCAAAAAAGGCAAGGGAAAAAAAAGCTTGGGAACATGTAAACGCCCTCTAACCTTGAACAGCAATTTAAAAATTACACGCCCACTAATTTAAAATGGAGGGAGCACTTGTTCAGCTATACGAGGCTAAAATGATGTTTTCATTGTTTCATCCTCAGGCATTGCTAGTTGTAGAGTTGCAGATACTTTTCACAACCATGAACATGCTCTTTTTATATATTTTTTTCTTGGCTATGACTTTTTCTATACTTCTCAGGCTGCAAGCCAAGGAAAGAGTGTGGATCCTAACATCACTAAGTATTCTGTAAAAGTGCTACCTGTAAGCAGCCTGTCAGTTCAATAGTTGAATTCATGTTTTCTTGTTGAGCTGACGATGCATTGTATATCTCCTGCAGTTCAACTATGACCAGAGCGTGTATGGATTTCGAGAATATTTCAGGAAGCATGGTTTCAAGTATTCTGAAACAAACTAGATCTGTTATTACAAATCTGTCGTAAGAGTAGTCCTATGGAGGCAGTTGTTGTTTGGGATTGAAATGGCGTCAGGCTCTACTAGTGTCTTAAATCTTAACTAGTTCATTCAAGAAATGCCTTCCATGTACTCGTGTATTCATGCAGTGGCGGATCCAGGAATCAAACCCTGTGGGGCCAGCTAGTAGGAGCTGTGGGGCCAAAACCATATATGCTACAGTAGAGGTCCCTTTGCAGCGTCAAAACCTGTGGGGCCAGGAGGCCCCACAGCTTCAACGTGGATCCGCCACTGTATTTATACGGGGTACTGTCCATGCCTATAGATTAGCTGGTCCATACTTATGACTATGAACCATTGGATTTGGTAAATGAAATGTTTTACCTTTCAAAACCAGGAGTGAGCATTTTGCATCATTTTGTGTTATTGATGTGCTATTTATTGTGATTGGGGTGTTGTATTATCAGAGCATGCAGTTGTTACTTGTTATTAGAGGCCAAAAGCCCATGGACGATATAGTATCGTTATAAAGTATTTTTTGTTTATAAGGAAACAAATATTGGGAAGACTGATTGCTATTCGTGGATCCGACTGGGATTTCTTGGTGGTTGCTATTCATGGATCCGACTGGTTGCTATTTTTTTTTTTTTTATAAGGAAACAAATACTGGGATTTATGTAGCCATTTCCTTATGTTATGACACTATTTTAGAAAACATTGTGTGGCCAGGCCAGGAGGCAAGAGCAGTGAGGGTCTGTTTTGATGGGATCACTGCGATTATCTACGACATTTGTGACTTCATCACAATTTGCATATATAGCTATCGACGACTGAATATCTTCACGTATTTCTTGTGATGCAGTTATTCTCATCTTGTGTGCACACGGCACAGGGACCAGACCAATTATGCTGCCACCAAGTAAATCATACTCCAAGCGAGTTTCTTTCTGAATGATGGGGGCAATTGTCCATACATATGCATATCCGATTGGTAGGAAGGATGATATCCGTAACAGTAGTAGTGGGTAGCAGATCTGCTACGCTAAGCTGATCGCCTGTGCCAGGCTGGTTTTTTATAAGCATGGAACAGCAAGGGACAGTCAGCTGGTAAACGAGGGAATGATTTGCAAGCATTTGCATCTGCTGCATCTGTTAAGAAGTGCGACAAAGCACAAGGTGTGTGGATCTTCAGACAATCAGACAGGGCGTACAGTACAGCGCATGTGCATTTTCATTTTCAACCCACCAGCCAGCCGCTGATGAGCATCAGAACCAAATTCTTCTCCTACTAGTATTGTGGTGCAAATATCTGACGGAATCACTCGTAAAGATGGCGGCACGCACCGCATGCTACGTACCTGGAACAAAAAGAAAAATACACACTCACTCACGTGGCCCACGATTGGCATCGGCAGGCGGCATTATTTGATTTCCTCCGAGGAGGAGTAGGTGAGACAGAGTGAGACGAGCCCACGATGAACTGAACGACATGAGATTCGTATCGGGGCCCATGTGCAGTCACAGAGACGCGGGAATCTCGGCTTGGAGAATTGCCGCGGCCCCCACCCGTAGACGGGTTCATGCTGTACAAATAACACATCAGGGTCAGGGGCTCGGGCCTTCACACGCACAGACAGCTCTAGATCTCGCTGTCTGCCTGTTGTCAGCTTGCTTCCGGATCAAGAAGCTCCAGGAGAGATGGAAGCGCAGCACGGCTACAGCCCGCTCGCCGGGGACGACCACGAGGCGGCGGCGTCGGTGATCCGCGCCACCGGCGCCGGTGATGAAGGCGACGCCGTCAAGCTCAGGCTGCTCGGATACAAGCAGCAGCTCAAGCGCGACCTCTCGTAAGTGCCTGCCATGCCCATCTTCTTTTAATTTCTACCTGCTCTCTTCTGCTCTCGATCGTGCCTCTCTTCCTCGGAAGTCGGAACGATCCTGATCCTGCTCTGTTCAAGATCCCCCCCCCCCCCTTCTCTCTCATGCACTTGTCTTCTCCCTCGGCCCGTAGTTCGTGGGCGCAGAGCAGATCGATCTCATGCGTTTTCTTGTGGCCGTAAGCTACTTACGTGCTTCTAATTCCCTTTCGGACGATGGATCATTATTAGTACTTAGTTGGCATAGTTGCTTGCCGGCTTTGTGTGCTCGGTTAAACTTAACCATCACTTGCTACCAAAATAATAATAATAAAAAAATACTAGGCCAGTAGATCTTGCGTGTTCGATAGATGCACGACAATATAAATCCATACGTACCAGAATTCTTAACAGTACAGACGTCGACTGGACGACCCTTAGAATGCGTGCAACCTCTCTGTTAAAATTTGATCAAAGGTATACGACTCGCAGTCACTGATGAGGAATTATACAGCTTTTTTTTTAATTCCATTTTCTGAGATCGTGATGGCCAGCTATAGTCAGGAAGCCACATCCAGTCATCCACATGTCGACATTTTACTGATATGATAGGAGACACTACTAGTACAGTCCTTGCTGCTCCTTTGAGCCAATGATCAATGTGTACTACCTAACATTACACGACATTAATTGCTGAGCCTCTGTGTCTGGATTGCTGCCAGCATCCAAAACAGGCCTGCTTCACTGATAGTAGCACGACATGCAAAAAGGCCTCACAAGTGCAAAATCATTTCGGCCCAAAACTAATCTTTTTGCGGTCACGCACGCAGGGTGGTGGCCAACTTCTCGGTGACCTTCTCCATCGTGTCGGTGATAACGGGCGTGACGACGCTGTACGGGACGGGCCTCCAGTTCGGCGGGCCGGTGACCATGGTGTACGGCTGGCCCATCGCCGGCGTCTTCACCCTCGCCGTGGGCCTCGCCATGGCCGAGATCTGCTCCGCCTACCCCACCTCCGGCGGCCTCTACTTCTGGAGCGCCAGGCTCTGCACCCACCGCCGCTGGGGACCCTTCGCCGCCTGGCTCACCGGCTGGTAAGTGTACTCGTACCAGTAGTGCTTTTTTTTATCTTCTCGTACCAGTAGTTCTAATTCTATTCAATTCTATCTACCACGGCATTAGATTACTGCTACCAGCTGCATTATTACTGCTGGCTCTAGATTATTTCCACAAGTACTAAAGAACAGGCTGCAAATGCACTGACTAAAATGTGCAAAACTTAAACGAGGGCCTGGCCCATACATTGTCCGGCCCAAAGTTTTTTTTTTCGCGAGCGGGTTCGTACCGCGTTTCATTAAGGAGAAGAGTTTGTTACAAGTTTCCCGGCCCAGCGTTACATGTTAAATATCGCGAGGTGTGACATTAACAGGTGTCGCCACGGCCGAGACACGAACCAACCAGCTTAGACTATGCGGCCGTAGGCTGTGCGACGACGACGCCGAGCAGACGCTCAAACAGAGTAAACAAGGATGCTAGTGAGGCGAAAAACCTGCAGAGAGCCAGTCATTCCCCTCTTGAACCGCTGCCCTGAGCACGTCAAGGATGGAGCTCTGCACTCCCCGAAAGACGCGGCCGTAAAATCAACCTTTTGTTTCCCAGCCTGCCAAAACACTGAGGTGTGAGATGCCTCGTTAGGGATTCTGACGTCCAACCCAAAAGAAAAACTAGTTGACGAAAAGAGACGTGCAGTATGCACCAAAGTTCGTCAAGCGTGTGCAAAGTTATTACTAGTCCAAGATTCGAAGCATAATAGTCTATCATTGCTTGGCCAGCGTCCGGCACGCGATTGCATTTTTTATACGTACGCTATCTGCCGTGACTTTTGACAAAAGAGCGCCTCCAGCTCCAGGAGAAAAAAGAGACGAGCACCTATACTGTACGTACATATTCGGGTAGGAGAAAAAAGAGACGAGCACCTCATAGCGAAGAAGGGAGTCGCACACCTCCGATGCATCCATTGGTTTTTTTTTTTCTCTTTTTTTCTTTCTTTCTTTCCCGAACATGAGCACACTTGTTCACATTAGGGTAGGAGTTTCTTTTCTTACATTGAGGGGACATGCCGCTTTAGACTTAAATCTGAATGGCCAGTTTTTCAATCAACATTAGGAAAATGATAACCTATGTATATGTAGTTCAGTCTGCCATTGCAATTGCAACCCGGCCCAGCTTGACTCGTCATCGTACAACGTGGATAGCTGTTGTCCATATATATACTCTCGATGTGCCATGTGCGTGCTAGGCTATTTTCGTTCATACCATCTTTGAAATCATATTTCAATAAATATATAAATATCGCACCTACTAGCCAACACGTGTGCAAAGTACGTTGTTGGTTCTCATTTGTCTTCGTTGTCAACAAGCTAACGCTAACGCTAACGCTAACGGGTGCTCCACAAGTCACTCACGCATATATACTTTCCGTACGTGACCCAAAACACACGGGGCCAGGGCGGACTATTGATTTTCGCATCTAATCGCCCATGGCAGACGGCCGCGCGCGCCGAGTCGCCGACCTCCCCATCAGCATCTCCATCTCCTTCTCGGCGGCATCTCGGTTCGGCTCGTACGTTGGCGTCATCTCTGTCTGCCTGCCTGCCTGGGGCTGGGAGGATCTCCGATTTGTGCGCTAGGACGGTGGCCACGGCCCACGGTGGGGACGAACTTGCCGGGCCGCCCGTTCCGTACTTCCGTTCGTGCCGCCGACCAGGCCACACACAGGTTGGTTTGCTATTGCTGCTAGCTGTGGACTGTGGTGATCCGCTCGTTGTTGACCCAGAAGCGCTGCTGCTGCTGTTGCGCGTGCCGTGCCCGATCGACGCGCATGATCCAACCATCTGCGTCCCGCCAATAATTAATATACAGATAATAATACAGCAGGAGTATTATTTGTAGTATATATACTCGACCATGCCTGCCTGCCAATGAGATCGACCGATCGCGGTATTCGTATCTCAATCAAACAGAAGGCGGCAGCTTGCATTGCTAGGGACCTTCTTCAAGCTTCTCCACCTAAAAAGATGTGATCATGATTTCTCTTAAATTGTCAAACTATCAAACTATGAACAGATTTAGAGAAAAAATATTAATATTTATGAGACCAAATAGATATACTATTATAGAATGTATATATATATATTCAACAAAAATCTAACTACGCTTATATAGGTCTTAATATTTTTTTCCTATATAAACTTGATGGAACCAAAAATGCTTTGACTTGCTACCACTACTAAAAGATCATCCGTGTGGATGGTCAAACGGCCATTAGAGATGGTTGTTATGCAACTACCCTCTACTTAAGGGCACCAAAAATCATCGGTTTCTAAGAGTGAATGTGCAACCATCTCTAGAAATGGATTTAGGAGCAAATTGATAATATGGCCCATCTTTAAAAAATTATGTTCTAGAAGTTTTAAATTCATAATAAAATAGGGGAAATTAATCCTAAGACAAATCCAATTCTGAAGTACCGTGATGCGGTGGTGAGCCACGAGTAGCGTGATTTTTGTGTGGAATGCTGCGTGTAATGGAATCCGCCGTGACATATTGCCTTGCACAAGCTTACTCTACCACCACACTTTGCACGTCACTTGTGCCCAAACGAAGAGTGTTGTCTTTTTGTATTAGTTTATAAAAAGAATTAAGTCTACTTTTGGCCCCTCAACTATTGGGTTCGTCTAATTTTCACCCTCAACTACAAAACCGTCTAATTTTCACCTTCAACTTGTCAAAAAACTGTTAACTTTTGGCACCTGGGAGCGGTTTTGACCGGGGTTGAGCGGTTTTGCATGGCACTTTGTAGTGTTGATGATGTCAGCGATGACGTCGGCACTCCTTTTAATTTGCGAAATTGATATCTTTTTTTTTTATTCGGAGCTCCAAATATAGCAAATAATATATCAATTTTGATCGCCTCGACGAGCTCTTTGCAATGGTGTACTCTGTTTTGTTGTTTGAGATAATTTTATTTCATGAAAAATAAATACTTATACAAAACAAGTGAGAATAATTAATATTAGGTGTATATATATATGAGGTGCGTCACCTGATCGTCATGCTTCCGTAATCCGGCCATATACATATATATGAGGTACTATATGTATATTCTAGCTAATATAATGTAGTGCATCCAATTTTATAATTAATATTAGGTGTATCTTGACTGGATACAAAACAAGTGAGAATAATTAATATTAGGTGTATATATATATATATATGTCTCTACTGGTCAGTTTGATAGTTAGGATAGTGCATCCAGTACATCCAAGATACAATTAAAATATGGCCGTACCTCATATATATGTATACGGTAGTAGTACACATAATTAATATCATTAATATACGACCATATATCCAGTATACGGTAGTACACACACACACACACACACACACACACACACATATATATATATATATATACACACACACACACACACACACACACACACCTAATATTAATTATGTGTAATGCTTGGATGCACTAACAGATATTAGCTAGAATATACATATACCGTATATTAGCTAGAAATATTTATTTTTTCATGAAATAAAATTATCTCAAACAACAAAACGGAGTACACCATTGCAAAGAGCTCGTCGAGACGATCAAAATTGATATATTATTTGCTATATTTGGAGCTCCGAATAAAAAGATATCAATTTCAAGAAATTAAAAAGTGCCGACGCCATCGCTGACGCCGATAACGTTACGGTGCCATGCAAAACCGCTCAACCCCGCAAAACCGCCCCAGGTGCCAAAAGTGAACGGTTTTGACATTTGAGGGTGAAAATTAGACGGTTTTGTAGTTGAGGGTGAAAATTTGACAACCCAACAATTGAGGGGCCAAAAAAGTGACTTAATCCATAAAAGGCAGGCATTGATTCACCTATTGCTAAAAAATAGTTTATCTTATCGTTTTTTCTGTTGTAGCAGTGTATTCTCTTTTGATGTTTTCTAGATGGAGAGAGAGTACTCATATTAGGTATTTCAATGAAAAATAGGGATGTGCACGTAAAGCGCTTGCTGAACCGAATCATGTAAAATCAAATACCCCCACCTTGTACGCACACCAATCGTCACATAAGCAGATGGAATACGAGAACCAGTAGTGCGCACGCTTTGCACAGAGATTAATTAAGAATCGTTCCTTTTGATCTTTGCTAAGGAAGACAACCAAAATATGGCTTCATTTATTTGCATAGAGCCCTCGCGCCCCAGGCAGCCACTGCCATTAGAGCAAGTATTATAAGCTTTGTTAGCCGGCGGCAAGGGTCCACGTCAACTCGGAACAGAGCCACATCGGAGAGAGATTAGGAAGCCGGCGTTTATCATCTCGCCCGCTCAGGCGCAAGGTTACGAGAAAAGAAATTACTGTCCCAGCTTTCTCCCCCGTCTGCATCCAGCGAGAAGCCGGCGCTTTCTCCCCTCTTCCCAATAGTTAAATAGCCAACTTATATCTACTACAGCTAGTTAATATACCAACAGGCTAAATAGCTGGCGTTAGTACCTAGCCTTCTAGCAGCCAGCAGCCGGTGTTTCTATTAAACTTGCTCTTAGCCGTCACAGTTTTTTAAGCACCGGGCAGAACGCAGCCGTACCGCAATAGAGTTGACAAAGCTTATAAAAAACGCATCGTGTCACGTGAAACACACCACGCCATCTGTCTTCTTGTGTGCCACATGGCAGTGGCACGCGGCCATGTCTTGGACATTGTCTCTTGTGCGCCAACTGGCATATTATATCTCCCCATATTTCTTAATCTAAAAATATCTCCCCATATTGTATTCAGTGATTTGCACTGTGTAGATTTAGATGTTTTGGACTCTTGGTCATGTACTCCCTTCGTATAGAAAATAAAAATCGTTTTAGATAAAATTTAGATCAAATATTAAAAACAGAAATTATAAATAACTTTTAAGTTGTTAAGTTTTGAAATATAAAAACTATATAAATTTATCGTGAAAAATATTTTTATAAAAATATAAAAATATCATTTTATGATGAATATTTTTATAATATAAAGTTAAAATTATACTTTGAAATCCATACCGTTGTCCTAAACAACTTCGGGAGTAGAAATGTAATCGTGCGTGTGCCATTTGATGAGGTCATGCCCATCCTCCTCTTTCCGGGAAGGGAATCTCTCGCTCCTCTCGTTGCTGTCGCAGATCCATCATCGTGTACAGTTGGACAGAATCTGTGTGTCCCGACTCCCGACGAGTAGGAGTGAAAGATAAAAAGGAGTTTAACAATCGATCCATCCATCAAAAAAAGTCAGCGGCAACCACGTCTGGTGCCCGTTTTCTCAGGGGCCCACCGCATTTTCGAGTTGACTGCAGCGGCCGCGCCCATTCCCAGAGCGGCCGGCGCCACTTCCTTCTCCAGTTCTCCCTCCCGGTCTCCTCTCCAATTCCTGATTCCTCCTCCTATCCATCCTCCGCCGATATATCTATCTATCCTCCCGGCGGCCTCCGAACCCTGCCTGCCTCCTCGAGCTCACCGTCTCTTACTGCGGCAGCCAGCCAAGCCCGCAGCACGCAGCCAAATCACGGAGCTAGCAGCTAGGCCGACGACGCGGCGCGCGCCATGACGTGGAACAGGTCCCCGGCCGACGGCGGCGGCGGCGGCAGCAGCAGCGCCGGGACGACGCCCGCCGTGGCGGTGACCGTCGACCACGGCGACGACACCGGCCTCGCGCGCCTCCGGGAGCTCGGCTACAAGCAGGAGCTCAAGCGCGACCTCTCGTACGTCCTCCCTCGTCACCTCCGCCATCGATCGCCTTCTCTATCTCTTTCGTCGTTCGTTCGTTCCATCGACATCGACGTCGGCGACCGACCGCTTGTCTGTCTGTGTTCGCCAGGGTGCTGTCCAACTTCGCCTTCTCCTTCTCCATCATCTCGGTGCTGACGGGGATCACGACGCTCTACAACACGGGGCTCAACTTCGGCGGGCCGGCCACCATGACGTTCGGCTGGTTCGTCGCCGGCGCCTTCACCATGGCCGTCGGCACATCCATGGCCGAGATCTGCTCCTCCTTCCCCACCTCCGGCGGACTCTACTACTGGAGCGCGCGCCTCTCCGGCAAACGCTGGGCGCCCTTCGCCTCCTGGATCACCGGATGGTACGCTAACTACTACATGCCGTTCAATGGGTTCGCAGCATGCATCTCCATCTTCGGTTGTTTGTTGCGGTTCCAGTTCCACTCCTCTCGATCGTTATCCGACGCGTTATTATCTTCTTTTTTAGGAGACAGAGGCTGCTCTGCTCGCTGGGTTTCTTTCTTGTCTCTTTTTTTATTAGGATTATTAGGAGTTGTGGGGATTTTGGCTGGTTCAACTTTGGAGGAGCCGAGACAGGGAGGATCATGTGAACTGCTGCAACCGCTTGGTTGGGTTGGGTTGTGTCTTGTGTGATTACAATATTCTTGCTTTTGCCTGATTCCTTCTTGTGTGACACCGCAACGGCGTGAGCGACATGCAATTTGGCATGTTTCTCTTCTCTCTCTTTTTTTTTTTTTCTCCCTCTATCTACATTTTTACTCATCGATAGAATTGTTTGTTTTGATTGAGTCTCCAAAATGGGGATGGAAAGGACGACTTGTTAGGATTGAGAAAATTGGAGCTTTTTTCAAAAAAAAAAGATTTGGAACCATGTCGCTTGTCGCCTCTGGCCATTGGTCAATATGCGCGGTTTGACCTTACTCTGCAGGAAGTAAGGACATTGCCCTGCCGCTCTGGGAAAAATTTGTCAGTTCTGTAAACAGGGTGTGGGAAACTGGGGGTGTTTGGTTGCAGAGACTCCTGGTAGATTTTAAAAATTTGAAAAGCGGTACTAGTTGCGTGTATGGTCGGAATTAATGGAGTGGGACAGCTATCTGACTGAGGCTTAAACAAACAAAACAATCATCAGCCTTTCAGTAAATGGTTTGCTTCAGCTACATATACGTAGCATTACATAGAGAACTAGGAATGGCTCCGTTTGGGGGGGTTGTCGAATGTCAATGATCCCATCGTACTACTCAGTAATTTACTCATATACTTACTACTCGTCGTAGTCGTATTAGGTAGGCTCTGATTGAGACAAGGACTTTTAGCGACAAACACAGCGACAACTCTGCTGCATTTAGAATTTTAGATATGGGTTAGTTCTAGAACGGCGAAACTTCGTTGCTCACATTCACTCTCTAGCTCTTCAATTAGAATCGTGAAGCCAACAAATTAAGTTTCCATCACGTTGTTGAATGATGATATACTATATATTTAATTTCAGTACATTTTGTTTTCTTTTCAGCCTCTAATCTAACTTAATATACCTATGTCTTCTTTTTCCCCTGTCTGTGCGACTGCTTTCAGGGTTCAATGTTGTTGGACAGGTGAGCCATCATTTTTTGCCTGAACCTACGTCGTTTTCCTTCCCAATTGAGTGAATGAGTGACTGGTTGCTAACGAACTGAGCCTGCCTGCGTGGTGTCGTCGGTGCTGTGCAGTGGGCGGTGACCACCAGCGTGGACTACTCCCTAGCGCAGCTGATCCAGGTGATCATCCTGCTGGCCACCGGCGGCAAGAACGGCGGTGGCTACGAGGCGTCAAGTACATGGTGATCGCGTTCCACGCCGCCATCCTGCTCAGCCACGCCGTCATCAACAGCCTCCCCCATCACCTGCCTCTCCTTCTTCCGGCCAGTTCGCCGCCGCCTGGAACATGCTGGGTAGGGGGGTACAGCACATGCATATATGGCATCACCACCACCGACTTTGTTTATTCTCACGGCGGCTAGGCTAAGATGTCAGTGATCGATGCTCTGCAGGTGTGTTTGTCCTGATGATCGCCGTGCCGACCGTCGCCACCGAGAGGGCGAGCGCCGAGTTCGTGTTCACCCACTTCAACACCGACAACGGCGCCGGGATTCACAGCAATTTTTACATCTTCGTCCTGGGCCTGCTCATGAGCCAGTACACGCTCACCGGATACGACGCCTCCGCGCACATGACCGAGGAGACCAAGAACGCCGACAAGAACGGGCCGATCGGCATCATCAGCGCCATCGGCATCTCCATCCTGGTGGGCTGGGGCTACATCCTCGGCATCACCTTCGCAGTCAAGGACATCCCTTACCTGCTGAGCCCCGACAACGACTCCGGTGGCTACGCCATCGCCGCCGAGTCTTCTACCTTGCCTTCAAGAGCCGATACGGCAGCGGCGCCGGCGGGATCGTCTGCCTCGGGATTGTCGCCGTCGCCGTCTACTTCTGCGGCATGAGCTCCGTGACCAGCAACTCCAGGATGGCATACGCCCTTCTCCAGGGACGGCGCCATGCCATTCTCCGCGGTCTGGCACAAGGTCAACAAGCAGGAAGTGCCCATCAACGCCGTATGGCTCTCGGCACTCGTCGCGCTCTGCGCCGCGCTGCCGGTATGCATCATGTAGATTTCGATTACTTGCCATGGTCGATGTGAACGTGCTTCTGACTCCTCTCTCCACCGTGCATCAGTCCCTGGGCAGCCTGGTGGCGTTCCAGGCGATGGTGTCCATCGCGACGATCGGGCTGTACATCTCGTACGCGCTGCCGATCCTGTTCCGGGTGACGCTGGCGCGCAAGCACTTCGTGCCGGGGCCCTTCAACCTGGGCCGCTACGGCGTCCTCGTCGGCTGGGTCGCCGTGCTCTGGGTGGCCACCATCACCGTGCTCTTCTCGCTGCCGGTCTCGTACCCGGTCACCAAGGACACGCTCAACTACACGCCCGTCGCCGTGGGCGGCCTCTTCTTCCTCGTCCTCGCGTCCTGGCTGCTCAGCGCCAGGCACTGGTTCAAAGGGACCCGTCACCAATCTCAATCTGGACGCATGATGAATTGGATTATATTCTTGGACAATCTAGTGGACGGATGAATTGGATTGTTATTGGATTGGCGGTGGAGGCTACGCTACTCATCACAATTAGTGGGCGGCTGCTCCTGCTGTAGCTAGGCTGCCTGTGTGGCTGTGTCTAACATGTAAACTGTGCGTGAGTGGATTGGAGGCATTCCACACGATACAACACAAGTGTGGCAGAGGGAAGAAGAATTGGAGGCAACAGGATGTTGTAACTACTTTGATTAAAAAAAAAAGATAATCAAAGGAAACTGATAGAATTAGCTCTCTCGATTGATAAATGCAAAGGATTTGACCGGTTCAGCGCGCCATGGCATGTTTTTCTTCCCCTATGGACGGAGGCAAACATAGTTCCATTGATTTTTGGAGTTTTCATGCTCGCGCGAGTTTTGCAGTCCATGAAAACCACACTGACTAGAAAGTAGAAACAGATGCATTGTAGCATTTGTATGTAGCTGCCTTATGAAACCTCAGAGTTTTTTTTTTTTTTTTTTTTTTTTTTTTTTGGGTTGAATGGCAGCCTCAGAGTTTCTGTTTCTGACCCTTTGATGTTCGGCTGCAAATTAATCCAAAGGAATTGAAAAGTTGGAGGAGAACCTCCTTGGTTTAGGATGTAACCAAACAAGCCCTGACCGGGCAGCTCGCCCTCGCCACGCCAATCCACACTTGATTCGCTGTCCCAGTTGTGTTTTGGTCAAAAGAATAAGCTCAACAGCAGTGTACGGGAAGCTTTCACATATACTAATTCCACTGAATAATCGGCTCATATTGAAAAGCAGGACGCGGTGTTACTGAACCAATTAATTAACGAAAGCTAGCGTCACAGTATTACTGAACCAATTAACATGACCAATGATCAAATCATCAAAACGTGACACCTAACAATGTGCTGGCAAAATTAAAGAGCAAGAACTTGTTGAGATATCTGCAGAATGCATGTCAGAAACCGAAAGGAGGTTTTCAAATCCGATGGATACCGAAAGAACAACTAGCTGTACTACTGTTGATTACAATGTACGCGAAAAGCAGCAAGCAATCCGAAGAACACGGGGCAATGACAAGGTGACAAAATGACACGGGGCAATGCCGAGAATGCTAGAACAGCGAGGTTCTTCAGTTCCAGGATATGAAGAAAAGTTAGCATCAGCAAAGAAAGAGAGGAGATCGTAGCAAGAACTAAGAAGAATCAGTGGGACGCAAGAACCGTCGTCAGGTAGGTCAAAGGGAGCCACCAGGTTGGGGCGTTGTCGGACCTGGATGGGTGACCCTGGAGGCCAAAGGCTCGGCGGTCACGTCTTCCATGGCGTACCTGCCCGTGTCGGTGAAGGAGTAGAACCTCCGCCGTCCGCCGATGGCACGGAGATGAAGCCGTCGTCGAGGAAATAGACCATCGACTCCTGGAACCCATCGTAGCGAGCGACCTCGAAGGACCTGGAGCAGCCAGGCCCCAGGAACAGCATCCGGCCATCCAGTCCGTCGCCGAGGCTATCCCAGGCGGCGCGGGGGCGCTGTAGGACGTTTGCCGCCGGAGCCTCGACGCGGAACTCGAAGACCCGGATCAACTTGGTCTCCTGCCGCCCTTGTAGTAGTAGACGAACCTGACGACCATGAGCAGGCGCCCCGGGACTCGACGAGGTAGCGCCTCATCTCGCCCACCCCGTGGACGAAGCCCACGTCGAGGCCGTAGTCCGCCCGCGGCTCCATGCGGTAGTCCACGCGTTCCAGGTAGACGCTGTCGTCCCATCCGTACGTCGGCCGGAACGAGATGACGTCCTCGAGGGACGTGACGAAGAAGAAGGCGTCGCCGTGGTAGACGACGTCCTGCGGCCTAGACGTCAGCAGGGGCCCCGACGTGAACCAGTGCTTGCTGCCCTCGCTCCAGAAGGCTGCGGTGGAACGCGTGCCGACGAGCACGATGGCGGCGACCATGTACCGGTCCGGGGACGGCGGGGCGGAGGAACGCGGCGACACGCGACGAGCGGGAAGTCCCTCTCCTCCTCGGTGGTGAAAGCTCGGCGGCAGCGGGATGCGCCTGCCGGAGTTGAGGTTGTAGAGCGCGTAGGTGCGCGCGCGTCGAGCGCGAGGACGAGCCAGCCGGCGTCGCCCGAGCCGCAGAAGCGCGCGCGCGGCGGACGTCGTCGGGGAGCCCCGCGGAGGCGGTGGTAGCGGCAGGTGAGCGCGCTGTAGAAGGTGGGCGCCGCGGCGCTGGGGAAGACGAGCCACGGGAGCTGCGGCGGCAGCGGAGGCAGCGCGGGCAGCACCGGTGGCGGCGGGCGGCGCAGCCCCGCACGGCGGCGTTCCACGCCCGGTTGGCGCTGGCCATGTGGACGCGGTCGGCTCGGCAGTGGAGGAAAGAGGAGATGCGGACGAGGATGTTGTCGGGGACGTCGCCCCATGACGGTGGCGCCGCCGCGGCTCCCGGGGAGGTGCTCGGTCGCGGGGTCCCCCGTGGCGCCGCGCGGTCGTGCATCCATCCTGCCTATGCGCTCTCCGGAGTCTCAAGGTCTGAAGAAATCGGTAGTGTGGCCTAGAAACGGTTGCGGGCTTACGGCTGCTTGCTGGTTCGAGAATTTATAGGGATAGGGAATGCTAGGGATGTCCACGCCACGGCCCAGCACCGGGACCGTTCCACGGAAATGCTATGCCCAACAGGAAGTCTTGCCGCACGCCGGGCTGCCCTTTGTGCCATGACGACGCGGCGACCAGTTTCCCTGCCCTCGTCGTCTGTCGATTGCGCCTCTCCGCTGCTTCTGAGTGGTGTCTTGGTTCCGCCGCCTTCCTGGTCGTCGGCGGCGGCATCGTGCTTAACAGTACACGCCGCCAAACAGCTAGTTGTTCGACGAAATGGCAGCGCCGGGCGCTTCTGTCGATGGAGTTTCCCAGGGCTGCTCTGGCCTTTGCCGTGGTGCCGAATCTACGGGCCTGTTTGGATACATCTTCAAAATTTTTAGTTGGTAAATTTAGCTGCTTAGAGATCAAATAACCTAACTAAAATAGTAGCTACTTTACCTACGGTGCTTTTAAAATTTACCGATCTTAGCTGAAGCCATTTAAAATTTAGCTAGCCTAAAATTATACTTTAAAAATTTTAGGTAGTTAAACTTTTTTGCGAATGCATCCAAATAGTCCCCACATGTGCTGCTTTGCACTGTGGCGCGAGGACCGGGCAAAGTCGGAGGAGTCACATCGCCCGCATCATAATCCTGTCGTTTAATTACAGCAGCAATTGACACGCCCTCAACTGTTAATCCGCTGCTTGCTCATGAAATTTTATAGACAAACTCTTCTCTAATGATCCCGCTCCTGGAATAACTGCGGCCTTCGGATGGATCTCATTCCTACTTGTGGAAAATTATCAGCGACGGCGATGAACTTGATAGATCACCTGTGAATGTCCACAATATAATGGTGCTTCTACTTCTTTTTCTGGTTCGACCACTGATTGCCAAATGGTCCCATTTATACATCACCATGCTGTGCTCTTTTCTCACACTACCCGGCATATGATATGGCCCTCGACTCCAGTCAGTAATCCTCGACCCGGTGGGGCAAAAAATCGTAAGAACTCAGTTGCCAAAACAAAGTCAAAATCTTCGCTTGGTTGTTAAGGCTGTCTGCACTCGTGCCGGTATACTTTGCATCCGAAAGGACCAGATAGCGCTTAAAAGCCCGCAGCGGGGGTGCGGTAAATCATCCGGGGAGAGTGTTTGATCCGGTATTTGCAAAGAAGCAGCGGACGTCCGGTACTTTTATGCATGGCAGGAGGCTCACCATGGGACAGAAAGTGCGCCAGCTATGCGACAAACCAGTAAAAGGAATCTTGAGTGCAGTCTTTTTTTTACAACAAAGAAAAAAATGTTATAACTCATAAACTAAAAAATCAAATTAAAATTAAATTCTTGTGAATTAAATTCATTCAAATAAATCCTTTCAAAACAAGATCTCACGTGGATATATTTAGATAAAATTTATAGATGAAGGCAAGGGACCGCTGATTGGTAGTTGGTATAAGAAATATAAAAATATAAAGGATGATGGGTGTAGAATAAAATGTGTATAGAGGAGGGGAATGCTGATGATTAGAGGCATATAGAGAATGAAAATAAAGTGGATCGTGTCTTGGATAGCAGAAATAAGAGGAAGGTGCAATCTACTCACCAAACATGTGTTGGATGATGACATATGCCGCCGAAGCTCTCTTCACCCAGGACCTTCACCCGGAGGACCGGGGGCATGTTTTTTCTTCTGCGCGTCTAGTATGGAGCTTTGGGACAGACTCATCTGCGCAATGTGGCAAATCTCACGGATTCAGACATCTGGACTGCACCATTCCTTCTCATCTGGACCAGGGATTATGGCCGTTTGTTCTGCTGCTCGCCCTTCTTTGGAGAAACTGGGGCACTAGAAATGGAGAAATTTTTGAGATGAACCCTTCTGCCCTTGGCATGTAATTTTTCTAAAGTATGTGATGATTTTGTAATCTGGGAAAAACGCCTTAAGTCTGTCATGTTGTGGCTGGGCTGAGGAGGTGGCGCCTGTACTTCTTGTCTTGTAACACATCTATTGCCACTGTTCTATCAGAGGCTGCTGCTAAATGAAGTATTGGTGGGGAAGCTCTCCCCCCGTTTTCGTTTAAAAAAATGGTAATGCAATTTACAAAAATAGACATGTTAAAATATCCAGCTCTTCTATCCTTTTTATAAATATTTCATAATCTTACATTGAATATTACTGAATAAAAATTAAACAAAAGTTTTTTAATTATAAAGTTTTAAATCTTGTTAAACGCTACAACTTTTGGTATAGATTATTTCTCTATCTAAGGTTGCTTGAAAATTTAAAAAGTTTGAATCTCAAAATATAAAAAAAATAAATAAATATTTGAGACAATAAAAACTTCTGATAGATAAATATGTAGATCAAGTCGTTCAGTACAACTTTTATATTAACTATATGGACATTTTAAGGTGGTTTAGAAATTATAAATTTTGAATTTCCAAACTATGGATTTAAAACTCTTATTTAGGTCTCTAGAAATTTCAAAATTAAAAAATCAGCTACAAAGTTGATTGTATTGAGAATCGCAACTTTAGTGCAGACCCATATTAACATGTAAGGTTATTTGGGAATTTTTAAAATTTAAAATATCCTAACTTAAAAGCAAATATTTGGGACTCTAAAATATTTCAAATGAAAAACTTCTCTCAAAAAAAGATATAGATTATGTTGAGCGCATTTTTTATATCAAGTTTGTCTTCAACTAAATTGAAATAGAAAATTATGAATTATTTTTTCTGACGTGATTATTTTAATAGACATCTTTTTAATCCATTATTTAGTGATGGATGTTTAGAATGGCCACATTTGTTAATAATGATTTTCAAAGATTGATATATGCTCGTCTCTAAAAATCATTTAATAGAGACGGTTGTCTTAATGCGTCCGCCTTTGTTAATCGATGATTTTCGTGAGGCAATCGCCTTAAGATGTGAAATCTCTATGTTTGGTTTTGGTAATTGAGATAACTAGTGGACTAACCTTTTACTCTAAGTGGTATGATGATAGGTTATGTCCACACCAAGGGTCAGCAAGGACGACACTCATGGAAGAATATGATGATGGCCAAAGTGTAATCAATTGCTCAATTCTTGAAAAAAAAAGGAGAGAATAACAAAAATCATGCATGCTTAAGGCAAATGTATAAGATAGGGTGTTTATTAAATTGGTCAAGACACAATAGAGTGTGTGATTGGAGTAGAATTGACAACCTTGCTATATTAAGAGGGGACTCAAAGTTTAAAATGACTATCTAAGGGGTTGTTTTGGTTCCAACTGTCTGGTGATGTATAGTTCTTGGGGGCTGCAAACCCATTTGGTTGGAGCCTAAGATGTTGCCGGGTCTAGACACATTGTTCAGATCCAGGCACAGGAAAGAGGTCGCCTAGCTTAGAGGAGACCGTCTGGAGCTATTTGAATGTGATACAGAACTCAGTGATGCTATGGTAATAGTATAATAGATTAAATATTTTCCTTTTGATTCTTTCAATAGCACGTAGTCCTATTGCTATTATAATAAAGCAACGTAGAAGTGTGTGTTATCCTTTATAGCTCAAAGAATCAAAATATTCTATTTATTTTTTGGGAAATGCTAAAATGGAACGTGCATGATTGGTGATGCCGCCCTCGCACCCCACCATTGAGCCTGCATTACCTTTCCACCCTCTCTCTCCTCGTGGACAACCTCATGGCAAGCACCTCCCCCAAGTGACCTCTTCCCCGCTGCCCACCCCTCTACCTCCCCTCGTTTCCACACACCCCACGCCCCCCACCACCTCCCCACGCGGCCATGGCGTATGCAACGCAAATTCATCGCCAGTATGCCTCCTCCACCTCCTCTCTCCTCCTTTCTCCTCCCAGATCTACTTTCTAGGGTTCCAACGAAGTCTCCTCTTGTCTTCTCCAACCTACGCGAGTATAGAAGGGGCCGGGCTCGGGGAGGAAGGCCGGCCCGTGCCGTGAGGGGCTTGGCGAGAGGTTTAGAGGAGCTAAGCAGCTGGGCAAAGTTGGTGCGGGTGAGCTCTAGCCATGGTGGTGGCGATGGGCATGTGAGGGGAAGAAGGTGGTGCCAAAGGCTTACCTAGAATTTTGCCAAGCCACGGAGGTCGCCGCGATGGGGTGATGCCAAGTGGGGTTAGGCAGAGAGCTCGGAGAAGAAGAGTTGTTGTGTGTTTTTTGCAATTGAAACCTGCTGTGAGGGAGGTGAGCATGGGGAAGTTCCAAATCATACACGCCCTCACTCTAGTAGCACCCTTTATGTTAAATGTAAAAGAATTGGTAAAAGTATATACTATTAAGCTTGATGAAATATTTTCAAGGGTCCTAGATTTGAATCAAGTCAATTTCTTAAGCTTGACTAAATATATAGAAAGTAGTATCAACTTTTATGTCTCAAACTATAAATATTATTATTTTTGTGTAGATTTGATCAATTAAATTTTTTGACCCCTAACAAAAATGAAGATTATATTTTTTGGACGCAGGAGTATATTTAAAATATTAATTTTAAACATATTACAAATTAAGAAAAATATAGATTATTTTATTTTCTTGCCATATATTTATTCTTGTTGCTATTTAAGCTGTCATTATTATTCATTAAGAAGATAAATTGAATATTTCTCCACTAGATTCCATTAGTGTCGGGGACCAAAATAAGGGCCCCCCTTGGGAAAGCCCAACAATGCAAAAACTAGGCCCAGCGAAATGCTCATTGCGCAAATACTGGCCACGGCCCCAAAGCGTTGGGAGGGCTCCTAGTTTTCCCACCTCGTCCCGAACCCTCTCCAGGCCTCGGGCGTGGTGCCGATTCTCCGCCACGCCCGCAGGCTTCCGCGCTAGGGCCTCTGGACGGTCCTCCCATTTTCCGGCCCCGCCTGGGCCCCGGTAACTGTGGCTCACGGGGCCGCCCCAGTCAAAAGCCGTACCATTGACTTGACGCATATCCACCGCCACTGCCCATACCCCGCGTGTCGGGGCATCCCGTGCCCCTCAGCAGGGATGGACACCGCCCCGTCGTGACCCACGCCGGGCGCCACGCCGACGCGATCTCCACAAAGAAGGCCACGCCCGCCACCGGGGGACGCCAGGCCGCCAACCTCGCTGCCAAAGTCACGCCGAAGTCCTCGAACGCCCCACCACGCCGAGCGATTTACCGCCATCGTCACCCCCAAGATGGGGTGGATCGACGCCCTCCGTCAAAGAAACAGTCCCGCCTGCGTGAGCTCGAGCCCGGATGGGCGGTTACAGCCCGGTGACTATCCATGGGTCGCTCCAACCACTCCCCCCGCATGACACCACGCCTCCGAGGCTCCCGAGCCTCGATCCCAAAGGGTTGGTCAAAGCTACAGTTAGCCACGGGGCCCTGACACCCCCCTCCATCATGCTCCACCAACCCCGGAGCAGGACGCCCGTCATTCCACAGGCCGGGGGGGGCGACATAGCATGGCCCCGCCACGCTCACGGACAAACCTATCCACTCCTGAGCCTCCACGAGGACACACGGAAGCCCATGACTTTGCTACGAGCACGACCACCTCTTTGTAAGGCCCGGTCCCTCCCCTTCCGGCTATAAAAGGGAAGACGGCGCCCATACACACCCGCCATACACACAAACCTCACACACGCCCGATATTGGCACTTCACTCAATCATCCACAAGACTTGGGACCCCGGGTCCTCTCTCATTGCTTGTACAACCCTACCTACGAGCACTTCGTGTAGGATAATACAAGAACACCTCTCCCCCCCGGACGAGGGCCTTCTCTTGTCCGAACCAAAGATAAATCCTTGTGTTCATCTTGCACACCATCCGGAAAATAGGGAGCACGCACCACAAATTCACTGTTGGTGCTAGGGGTGGCCTAGCTCTAGCGCCCGACAAGGCGCCGCTTAGGTAGGGGTAGCCGTGGCGTGTTTCGCATCTCTTCCCGCCAAACCTCCTGGATGGCCAGTAGTCGCGACGACACCACGAGGGGGCCTTTCAGCCCCAACTTTCCCCAGCCGGAGCCGGGGGACCTTGATCCGCTTTGAGGTCTCGAGTTCATGTCGACAGCACCCGCCCGACATGGAGCTCCTTACGACCGGGGCGTGGACCTCCGAACAAGGCCCCTGGCTGACCCATCGCCGCCCGGCCAGCAGAGGGCAATGCATGGGTGCCCGCACCTCGCCAAGACGATGGATTCGCCACGACGCTGGCTTGGAGGAGGACCTAACGGCGCTTCACTGGGCGACGCCTCCCACGCCGACGCTGCCAGCCGGCCACCACGCCGCCAAGCTTGGCATGGCCAATGCCGCAGCTCTACGCGCGCTGCCATTGGTCTCCACTCACCATGGGAGCTCGAAGGAGGCGCCGCTACCGCGGCACTCCACCTGAGCGCCCGACGCTGCATATCCCCCGACGGACCGATCCGTGCCTACGAGTGAGTACCCTGATCAGGGCAGCGGAGCGGTGGACTCTCAGCGCACGCTACGCCCAATCTCGATCCGGCGCTACCTCGAGGCTACTTGAGCCTGTGGGGTCATCCCCGAGCACGCCCGCCTCGGCTACCCCCGACTGCCTCCCTGACGACATGTACTGACCCGACTCGCGAGTGCTTCCACGCGGAGATCGGGCGACCCTCAGCACCGGTGGCAACAACAATGATGACGACGCACTCGAGATCGAGATCCTAGGCACACCGTCCCGCCCGCCTGTGGTTACGACTCCTCGTGGATCCGTGCACCTCACGCACCACTGGCCAGAGCAGCTGACCCCCACCGCTATGGCCCCGCCGAGGGCTGAGGGGCCTCGGGCGGCCACACCTCAGAGCCACGCCAACCCACCATCGAAAGCGTATTCGCTGAAGCTCGAGCTAAGCTCGAACACGACCGCCTTCAGCTACGCAGTAAGATAGATGCGTTTCGAAAGCAAGGCCACCGCTGGTGCGCAACCCGAGCCTGGCTCGGGCAACGCGCCCGCAACGCTCACTGTGAGGATCGCCAACGACGAGGGGGTGAGCACCTTCCCGCCTTCCAACGCGGCGAAAGCGAACGCCGCCGCCGCCGCCTTTTCTCCTCCGAAGCGATGCCGAGCCTCTACCCCGAGGAGAGGCGATTCAAGCGACGAGATGTGGCTACATCGAGACCGCCGCAGCCCAACAGGCCGAAAGCTCGCCCTCACGCCACAAGCATGTAAGGGACGAGGAGCCCGAGGGCGCCCTCTGAGGAGGCCGGGGAGGCCTCGGTCCACCCGACCTCCCTCGGAGACCTCAGCCAAGGAAGCGCATCCAGACAACCATGCAGCCTCGACGACGGGCGACGCTACAGAACGCTTATCAACGGGCGCCGCGAGGGGGCAAGGGGCGCTGGCCGAACGCCGGATCGCTACCACGAGGGGGCGGCAGCGACAAATATGAGGACCGCGACGGCGCTGACCCCCGTGGGCTCGTGCCTTTAGCCGGGAGATCCGCAACGCCCTGCCTCTTCCGGCCTCGTCACCTGCCAACCTACCACTACTGGAGAAACGAACCCCGAGGTGTGGGCTCAACGACCACCGCCCGGGCATGCTGGCTGGGTGGCGCTTGACGACGACCGGCTCATCATCCGCAACCTCCCGCTCACCTGGGGACGGCCAGCAAGCATGGCCGAGCACCTCTCCCCGCCCGCACGATCCGCGAACACCGGTCCGATCCGTCAAGGTTTCGTGGAATCTCCTGTGCACATACGTGCGCCTCTAGAAACTGGGGACCTCCCCGCAGCCGGCCGCCAAGTCGAACGAGGCCACAAGTGACTTCATCCGCCGCCCCTCGAAGAGGTGCATTCCGAGCTACCCAACGCGGGTCGGGCACCGCCATATTTCCATGCTTCCCAGGAACGAACCGTGCATGAGCTAGTCCACGAGTTGGGTCGGAAGATGCCCCACCGCCAACGAGCCGCTCGAGGTAGTTAAAAACTTCGCCCGCGAGGAAGCGGTGGGGGGCGATCTTTTCTGCCAACGACAAGGGCAAGCGGCGACGAAGGAGACGAGATAAAGCAGCCCGCCACCCCAAGAAGAACAAAAGGAGGCAAGCGGAAGGGGAAGCAAGGCAAGAAGGAGGAGGACTCGAGGATGACCTAATGGCCGACCGCAAGACCCCGAGGCCCCCGGGCCCGGGCGCCACGACATGCTCAAGCCTTGCCCCTTCCACAAGTTCCCGTCAAGCACACCATGGGAGTGTGACTCGACCTGCCAATTCTGCGAAAAGCCCCCCGCCCGAGGACAAAGAAGAAGAAAGAGAGGAGGATGAAGGCAAGGGTGATGGATTCGGAGGTCCACGATGTCTTCGTGATCATTGGCGACCTCCCCCGAACTTCTCCCCGCGAGTCAAGCGAGCGCGAGAAGTGTTCCCCGGCGCCCCCGCGCACGCGGTACCAAAGTGGATCCGCCGGCGCCTATCACCTATGGCCTCGGCGACCACCCACGTCTTGAACCTGGGGAGATACCCATATGGTGGACCTGTCATCGACAGCGTCAGGCTCGCAAGGTCTTGATGGGCGGCGGCGCCCTCGACATCATCTATTTTGGACCCTCGACCTGGTTGGGAATGGAACGCCTCGTAATCTCGGAGCCACTCCAACTCCCCTTTTCGAGGGCATCGTCTTGGCAACGTCTTTGGCCCCTCGGGGCGAATCACCTTCCTGGCCGTTTGGGACGCCGTCGAACTACCGCAAGGAGGTCATCACCTTCGATGTGGTCGACTTCCGGGGACCTACCACGGAATCCTCTGACGTCCCAAGTGACGCAAAGTTCATGGCGGTGTCCCAAACTACACGTATCTCCTCCTCAAGATGCCGGGTCCCAACGGCGTCATCACCGTCGGCTCTTCCTACGAGCACGCCTTCAATCGCGACGTGGAGGCTGTCGAGCATGCCGAGGCGATGGCGCCCGGTCCGAGGCCCTCGACTCAGCTTTCACACGCCCCAAGACCTTTGAGCCGTCGGACGGAGTGAAGGATGTCCCGCCGACTTCTCCACCTCGTCCTGCAAGATGGTGAAGATCCGCAACTCCCGACCCTAAATAGGAAGTTGTGTTTCAATGACTTTCTCTCAAGCCGAACATCGACATTTTCAAGGAGTCCCGCTCGGACATGCCGTGCATTCCGAGGGGATGTGGCACTCCCTTGATATCCGGCCGGGTCGGACCTGAGGCAGCGCTGCGCGATTCGACGAGGAGAAGCGGGGCCATCGGCGAGGAGGTGAACAAGCTTTTGGTGGCGGGTTCATCAAGGAGGTTTTCCACCACGAGTGGTTGTCTAATCCCACTTGGTTAGGAAAAAAGAGTGGGAAATGGAGGATGTGCGTAGACTATACTAGTTTGAATAAAGCATGTCCGAAGGTTCCTTTTCCTTACCATGTATCGACCTCGATAGTCGACTCCACCTCGGGGTATGAATTCTGTCCTTTCTTGATGCTTATCATCGGCTACCATCAAATAAAGATGAAGGAGTCCGACCAGCTGGCGACATCCTTCATACCCCCTTTGGCATGTGCGCTACGTGAGCGTTGCCCTTGAGCCCGAGGGGAGCAGGGGCCATGTACCAGCGGTGCATCATGGCGTTTTGGCAACCACATCGGCGAAACCGTACCAGGGCCTACGTCGGCGACATGGTGGTCAAGACCAAAGAAATTTGACGACCTTATCTCTGACCTCAAGATCGCTTTCCGGTGTCTTAAGGCCAAGAGCATCGGGCGCTCAACCAGAAAGTGCGTCTTGAGTCCACGAGGCATGATCCTAGGGTTCATCGTCTCAAACCGCGACATCGAGCCCAACCGGAGAAGGTGGCTGCCGGTGACAAGCATGGGAGCCGATCAAAGATCCCCGAAGGCGTCGTCGTGAGTCATGGGGCGCCTTGCGGCCCTCGGCCGGCTTCATCTCACGGCTCGGCGAAGGGCTGCCCTATGCTCGCCTCTGAAGTCAGGCGCTTCTCTAGACCTCCGAGGCCGGGAGGCCCCTCGACAAGCTCAAAGCTGCCCCTCACCGTGCCCGATACTTGTCCGCCATCCGATGGCGAGCCTCTCCTCCCCGCACGGGATGGACGACGACACAAGTGGTCAGCGCGATGCATCGCTGCCGAGTAGCCGGGAGGAAGGCCACGCTCTACCCGATCTAGGCCGGGTCTACTTCATCTGCGAGTCTCTTTGTCAGAGACCAAGATTCGTTATCCCGGATCCGTGTTGCTCCACGGTCCATGTCCTAACTGGCACAAGCTCGCACTACTTCGACGCTCACCCGTAATTGGTCTCCCCTTCCCCGTAGGAGGATCCTCCGGAACCGGGGAGGTCTCCGAACGGGTCGCCAAGTGGTCCGTCGAGCTTATGGGAGAGACCCTCTCCACGCGCGAGGAAGGCCATCAAGTCTCAAGTCTTGGCGGATTTCATCGCGGAGTGGACCGACCTCCAGGCGCCACCGCCTCATCTCGGTCGGAATGCTGGACTATGTACTTGACGGGTCCTTGATGAAAACCGGGGCGGGCCCGACCTCCTCTTCGTCTCCCCCTCGGGTGCATATGCGGTGCGTAATCCGTCTCCATTTCCAGCGTCGAACAATATGGCGAATCCCAGGGGGCCGCTCAACGGTCTGAAAGATTGCCATCGAGCTCGGCGTCAAGCGCCTCGACGTCCGAGGAGACTCGCAGCTAAGCGTCATCGACCAGTGTCATGAAGGACTCGAGCTGCCACGACCCCCCCAAGATGAACGCGCGTCGACCCAAGGCGGTCGCGCCGCCTTGGAGGACAAGTTCGACGGCCTTGAGCTCAACCACGTCACCCGGGAGGCATGAACGAAGCCGCCGGCGAACTCGCCAAGATCGCCACTGGGAGCCCCTGTTCCGCCCGACGTCTTCACCAAGGACCTCGCTTGCCCCGGTCAATCTCGAAGGGCGAGGGAGGCCTCGGAGAATCGCTCCGACCCCCCCCCTGGGGCTGAAGAGAAACTCCCCGAAGTCCCCTCTGCATCCGAGACCCCCTCGTTGAGGCGCCCCCGCGGCCTAACACCGAGGTCATGGAGATTGACGGAGGGGACCCAGAGCCCGAGCCTGCCGCGGATGGAGGAAGCCATACCTCGGCCGGATCGTCGAGGAGTCGCCCCGAGGACTTCAACCAAGCCCCGCGCATGGCGAAGAGCAAAGTCCTACGGCCGTTGGCGAGGGACGACCTCTCTACAAAAGCGAGAAGCTCGGGGTCTTGCAACGATGCATCACTTGGCCGAGGGGCCTCGCGCTTAGTCCCGCCAAGATCCACGCCGGCGTATGGGTCATCCACGCCGCTCCACGCCTCCCTCGGTAGCGCCTTCCTCGGCTGAGTTCTACCGTCGCATTTTGTCACTAACGCCACCGAGGTGGTACGCACCGCAAAGGTTGCCCGGCAAGACTCGCCGACACACACGCCCGCTCGAGGGCACTCCGGACCATCCCAATCACATGGCCTTTCGCCGGTGGGGGTTTTGGACACAGTAGGACCCCCTCAAAAGGCGCCCGGGGCTTCACTCATCCGCTTTCACGCCATCGACAAATTCTCCAAGTGGATCGGCGCGTCCCATCACCAACATCCGTCGAGCAAAGCAAAGCTCTTCTTCACTAACATCATCCACCGCTTGAAGTTCGAACTCCATCATCACCGACCACGGCACCCGGTTCACGGGGCGAAAGTTCCGAGCCTTCCGCGACAAGCACCGTCTAAATTTATGCGGTCACCGGCGCACGCCCGCAGACGAGCGGGCAAGTGGAAGCGGGCCAACGGGATGATCTTTGCAGGGCTCAAGCCTCGGATCTTCAACAAGCTCGACAAGTTCGGCAAAAGGTGGCTCGAGGAGCCCCTCGGTCCTCCGGGAGCCTCGGAAACGACGACGAGCGGGACGAGGTTCACACACCCTTCTTCCCCGTGTACGGCCTTAGAAGCCATTCCCTCGCCTACCGGCTTGGAGTTCGGATCCCCGAGGCTCAAAGCCTCATGATGAGGCACGCCAATCAAGTGGCTCGGGAAGCCTCGCTGGACATGCTCGAGGAAGCAAGGGACGCTTTCTCTCTCCTACACTCGGCAAAGATACCAAAGAATCCCTCCGACGCTACCACGGCCAACGAGTTCGGACCCGAGACTTCAAGGAAGGCGATTTGGTGCTTCGTCTCCCGCCAGACAATCGAGGCCGCCACAAGCTCACGCCACCTTGGGAGGGACCCTTCATCATCGCGAAGTACTCAAGCCGGCACCTACAAGCTCCTTTAACGAGGACTGCAAAGTCCTCAACAACGCTTGGAACATCCAACTTCGTCGCTTTTACCCTTAGAAATTCCAAGCATTTGTACATACAACCTATACCGTACTTTTTTTACGCTGGGAAAACTAAGACCTTAGGCGTTCGCCCAAGTCGTAATATTTGTCCTCAATTGGACTCGAGTGAGACTTGGTTTTGGCTCACCGAAACCAAGTCTCCCTCGGGGCTAGAAAGGGGGGACCCCCTCGCAGCACCCCTCGAAAAACTTTTACGCTTTTTCGGCTATCTTTCGTAGACTCTACGTTCCCAAAGGTCTCACAGTATTTAGGAAAAGGCACGACGTGATGTCATCCCGAGGCCGAGGATGGCCGAGCCGAGGCCACCTACGCCCATGCGCTATGGTGCCTCCGCTGCCGCCCTCGGTAAAAGGAGGACTCCGAAGCCCATGAGGGAGGGTCGCTCATTTAAAAGGCAACGGGCCGTGACAACTATTTACGCCGGCCCCCTTACCCAAGTTAAAGAGCGACCCTCGGGCGCAAAGCATCCTCGCAAAACTAAGTAGCGAGTACAACTGAAAGAGAAACGAGAGATAACGAAAAAACCGTCATAAAAGCATAAGGCCTCGACGGGCCGACTGACACAAAGTGTTCCATGAACAAAAGCCAACATAAGTTTCTATTTACATGGGCACTTGAGCCCAGCTTTGCAGGGTCTATGGGGCGCCCGGCGCCTCGGGCAACAAAGATCCACGACATCGACATCCACAGCCTCGGGCGTTGCCACTGCCCTCCTCAGGTAGAGTGGAAACGACGCAGTGCGAGATGTTCGCCAAAGCTGATGGAGTTCCCCTCGCCTCGCTGCTCTCTCGACGAGTTGGGCGAGCACCTCGCTCTCAAGATCCCCATCTCCTCTCTGCCACAACGAGCCCCTCTGCGATTCGAGGGAGGTCGAGCCGGTAGTGGGGACATCGGGCGCAGCGAGCGTATGTGACACGCCCGACTCGGGCAGTGGCCTCTAGGCGCTGCGCCTATCCGGGCTGCTGGCACCGCAGCCCTGCCAAGGCCACTGCTGCTTCCGCTGGCATCCTCCGCCTCCACCGGCGTAGGCTGATACCGTGGCCTCCCACGCTCTGGAGTTGAGCCGCCTCGCGCCGAAGCCGTAGGCGGTTCCGCGACGCTGCGAGGCTCTTCTCCAGCTCGCATCACCTCGCCTCGCAGCTGTGCGCGCTCCGAAAAGTCGCACTCTCGATAATATAACGCAGTAACGATGGACAATCACGGTGCATACCTTGTAGGCCAGCGGAGGGTCACGGCCTCGAGATCCCCACGCATGAGCTCATCCTTCGGCTTGGAGTACTCGCTGCAAGGGCGTTGTTCTCATCCTCTGCGGTCTTCAGCTTTGGACAAAGCCTCGATGGAGTCTGCGCCGAACGCGAGGCTTCGGCGAGCATCGCCTCCTTCTCGGCTCCCAGCGGTCGAGGCTCGGGCGTGACCACCGCCACCTCTTTGGAAAGAAATGGCGTCGTCATGTATGCGTCGGCGCTCGGCCTTGGGCTCGAGACAAGGAGAGCCAGGAACTTCTCATTCGGCGTCCTTCTCAAATAGGGTGCGTCGTCCCGAGTTGGGCACCAAACCCTTCGGGCCGAAGGAGTCGGGTTGTTGAGGCCTACCGACGTTACCTGAGGAACTCGACTTCCCCTCGACGTCTTCGCCAGGTTCTGCGACGAGCGAAGTCTCACCTGCTTAAGTCATGGGAAAAAGTCTCTCGGGTCGACAAGGGCAGGGTTGGAGTTGCCTACCTGAGCGGGGAGGTGGGAGCTCACAGCCCCGGCCAAAACACGATGGTCGGACGGCCCTCCTGTGCCGTCGGCCTTAACTGCACCTGCCTGAGTTTTCCCTCCTTGGCGTCGTCCAGCGCGAAGACCTCCAGCTGCTCCGGTCTGGCGATCCCTCCAGGGCATCCGGTGCCATCTTGTGCTTAATGGCGTCGCCGGCCTCACGGGCGCGGCCCGACCCTCCCGGCCTCGGTGGGCTCCTTGGTAAGCGACCCAGTGCCCACCCCCGAGGCTACTTGGCGCCCGGCGATGCCTCACTGCGCCTCGTGGCCTCTTCGCGACCGGCGACACCGCCTCAGTGAGCCCACGACTTCAGCGGGGATGGGGGCCAGCGGCGCTGCTCGGCCCGCCGCGTCAGCGATGGCGACCACCGCGACTCCTCGTCCCCTCCGGCCGACACTGACTCCCACCCGGCCGATGCAGCCCCGACCGCCACCGGCGCCTCCTTGACGGGCGCCTCCGCCCGTCCCGGCGGTGCCCACACGGGACTGGCCCGCCGACCCGATGCACCACAGTCGCCCTCGGTCCCTCCCGGCGGGCGCCCGCGCCGTCTCTTCCTCCATTGCCAAAGGGTCGCTCCTCGGCGGGCAAAGACCTCAGCGGCCTTCTCCTTCTCCTCGGTCCCGGCCGCCGCCGGCAGGGCGGAACCGAGGCTTTCGCGCTCCCCGCCCCCCACTCAGCTGCTTCCGAGGGCGGTGGTCACATCTGCCATGGCCTTGCGCTTTAAGCCGCGGATGGAGGGAGAGCAAAGTCAAGAAAGGAGAAGAGGCGAACACGAAATCCAGCGACAAGGCGTGAACGCCACTTACGGGGCACCTTAATCTTGGCGCTGGGCCAGGACGGGGCTCCCGGGGGTAGGAGCCTCGGGCGCCTGCTGCCCGTGCGCCCCGGGCGTGTCCGACTGCGATCCTCCGACCCGCCTCCTAGCCGCCGTGGGTGCATCGGGGACGGGCTCGGGCGGGGGAGGGCTCGGGCGACCTCCTTCCCTCCGCTGACGTCGCCCTCACTTCTGGGGAGACGCCTGCGCTGGAAGCGTCGCGAGGCCCCAACTCCGGTGAGACCGAGACGAAGCTCTCCCCGACGGGCTCCTTCCGGCCGCTGCACTCCGACGAAGCCGCTGCCCTCCGGGCACCCGACGCCATCTCCTGGCAGTCCAAATTTCTGTAGCGGCTCGACTCGCCGTCCACCCATCCTCCCTCGCTGCCATCGCTGCCGCCGTGACTTTCGGTGGTGTTCTGACGGCGCTCTCCTCCCGGGAGGCCCTTCGCCTCGCGGCGCCAAGGCCAGTCCTCCTTCTCCTTCGCTATGGGCATTACGCCTAGCAGCATTCTCCTTCTCCCTCCTCCTCGCCTCGCGTGGTCGCTGTTAGCCTTCTTCTCCGCGGGCGATCGGGGCTTCGACGCCCTCGCCTCCGAGAGCCCCTCACAAACCTGAAGGGATCAGGATTGAGGAGGAGAGCGAGTATGCACCGAGCGGAGGAGCGAGGCTTACTAGGCTAATGAACCCCCCTTCTCCGGCCGCATGACGACCTTGAAGAGTCAGTCCGGAGTCCACCGACGCCGCTCGCTTTCGGGTCCGGGATGAGGATCTCGGCGGTAGCCCAGTCCTCGGCCGCCATCCGGTCCCTCCTGTGCGTTGCCGGGTCGCATGTCGTCGCGCGGGGCCGCACGCCCGCAAGATCACCGCAGCACACACCGCTTGTGGAAGCCGGGCGATCACCGCCGAGGCGTCCAACCCCGATCGGGTCAAAGCGCCAAAGGGAGAACACCTTCTTCAATGGCATCACCTTCGGCGATCAACTCCTTCCCGCCCACGATGGCGGGCTTTGAGTCGAACACCTTCCGGTGTAGGCCGGGAGGTGGTCGTCATCGTTATGCGGTAGAACCGCTTGGCCGTGCGGCCATGTTCGAGGAGGCGGCTTCCAGCGGGGATGTAGGCCCCGCAGCTCTTGGACGCGAAGCTGCGGCGTGCGCCCGGCCGGATGGCGGCCCGCTTCCCCTTCTCCTTCTCCTTCTCCTTCTCCTTCTCCTTCCCCTTCTCCTTCTCCGTCCCCGGCCGAACGAACTTCAGGGTGGCCTCGAAGAAGTAGAGCCACAAGTCCTGTGGGCGTCGATGCCGAGGAATCCCTCCACGGCGCCACGAAAACCACCGCGTGCGTGATGCGTTGGGGCGAGGTTGTGGAGCTCCGGCCATAGTACTCGGGAGCGCGAAAAAAGCGCCCCCACCTGCATCCCGAACCAGCGCTCATGGAAGGCCGTGAAGCTCACGACGTACCCACTTGGGGGCGGGGAACGACGCCCGGCGGCGGCACGATCCACTCCGGCCGCTCGGTGTTTGACCGAGCGCGCGAGCCCCTTCTCCACCCGGCGCCTCGGCTCCACCTCCTCCGTCCACGGAGCATGACTCCCAAATTGCCGTGCCAACGATGTCCACCCTGGGCGCCATCGGGGAGGAAAGGTTGAGCAGATCGGGCGGCGCCGGAAGTTTCTTCCTCTCTTCTCTCCCGCAAACTTGAGCTTTCTCCGCGGCGGGGGAAGGCAAAGGCGTTTGCACGAAACGTAGGAGGAGAGCCAACGTGGCCGCCGCGATAGGTATTTATACCCTGACGCGTCTCCACCGCCTCCGCCTCCCTCAGATTCAATGCGTGATCGGCTTCCGATACGCCCACTCGATTGCACCTCGCACACGCCCAAGGCGCGCAAGACACGGGCAGCCAAGTAGCCTACACGGGCTCGGGCGCCACACGCCGCTGCAGCCACAGGCACCCCTATAAAGGATCCGGGGTCACGGAGCCCGGGGCCCCTCCACCACTGCATGCGGGCCTCAGCGGAAGCCGCAGCGCAGACATCCCATCCCCTCGTGGGACCCACAAGCACGCTGCGCTGCACCGCCACCTGGGCGGGGAAAGTGGGACCCTCCACCTCCCCAAGGGCGCTCCACGCCCCCGCTGCCGCCTGAAAGGCGCGCCCACGCTCACGACGGGGCAAAAACGGGGGTTTCTTTTTCTTCTCTTCAAAGAAACCCCGGCGGACAACCCGCTTACGGTCCGAGGTTCGCGGGCGCCCATCTCGGCGTTAAGCGGCCACCTCGTGGCAACAGAGCCGTGGGCGGCTTCCGGGCGGCCTCATACACGATCAACCCCTCGCAGCGTGGGGGCGGCCCTAGCAAAGATCCGAGGCCAGCATAGCAGCGAAACTAGGGATCCCGTGGAAGAGCACCGAGCCCTGGGGCCCTACGAGGCCACGAGCCCCGCCTCGTGCATACCGCAGCGACTTTATGAAACGCGCCTCGGGCCAAATTCCGGCCCCCAACGAAGCCAGGCACGGGCGTTTCACTCTGATGCTTCCGTTGGACTCGACGGATCTAGTCGTTCGACGCCTGCCGACGATAGCACGATTTAATCCACCCTCCTTCCCGCGGAAGGGACGCGAGGTGCGTAAAAAACTAGCGATCAAGACATCGACGGATCCCCCTCGCCATCACGAGGGCTCGGGGCTTCCCCAACACGAGGACCGACTCGCGAAAACGTCAAGTAAATCCAAATTCCCATCTGACGAGCCGACGGCCCGGGGCGCTGCACCACAAAAAAATAACTTGCCCACGAGAAATAGCTAAGCCCCTCGGATGAGTGCACACATCTCCTCCGAGGCCTCTGGGCTACACCCAGGCGTGCGCCCCGCGCGAGTACCCCCGAGACAAACAAAACACGCCTGCTGACCAAATACAAGCCCCTGAGGAGTCCTAAGACTCCTCCGAGGCCTGGGGTTACACTCGGCCTGAAGGGCCAAGACCTCGCGGAAAACTCCAAAGGTGACCGAGGGAGGCGACCTTAACCTCCGAACGAGTACACTTACTCATTCGGAGGTTCGGGAGCTACCGTCGGGACCAAAATAAGGGCCCCTTTGGGAAAGCCCAACAAACACAAAACTAGGCCCAAGCAGGCCGCTTTATTGCGCAAATCCGGGCCACGGCTCCAAAGCGGCAGGGAGGGCTCCTAGCCTCCACCTCGTCCGAACCCACCCAACAGGGCCTCGGGCAGGTGCCGATTCTTCGCCAGCGCCCCGGCTTCCGCTAGGGGCCTCGGGCCGAACCTCTTTCCGTCCCGCCCGAGCCCCCGCAACTGTGGCTCGGACGGACGCCCAGTCAAAGCCGTACCATTGACTTGACGCATATGCACCGCCACTGCCCATACCAATGTCGTGGACATCCCATGCCCCAAAGAGGGATGGACACCGTCCCGTCGCGACCCACACCGGGCGCCACGCCGACGCGATCTCCACAGTGAAGGCCCCGCCCGCCACTATGGGACGTTGTGCTGCCTAACCTCGCTGCCAGGTCACGTCGCCGAAGTCCTGGAACGCTGTCCACCACGCCGGAGCGACGACCGCCGACATCACCCCCAGTACGGGGGTGGACTAGACGCCCCCTCCGGTCAGCAAACCGTCCCGCTCATGAGCTTTGAGCCCGGGATGGGCGGTTACAGCGCCGGAGCCCATCCACGGCTGTTCCAACCACTCCCCGTACGACCCCACGCTCCGAGGCTCCTCGAGCCTCGGATCCCAGGCGGGTCAAAGCTACAGCCAGCTACAGGGCCCGGACACCCCCTCCATCACGCTCCACCAACTCCGAGCAGGGACGCCCGTCATTCCGGCCAACAGGGCCAGTGAGGCGACGCAGCTTGGCCCCGTCACGTTCGCGGACAACCTGCCCACTTCGGAGCCTCGGACGAGGACACACGGAAGCCCATGACTTTGCTACGAGCACGACCACCTCTTATAAGGCCCGGTCCTCCCCTTACGGCTATAAAAGGGGAAGACGGGCGCCCATACACACGGGCGACACACAAGCGACACACACGCCTGATATTGGCACTTCACTCAATCATCCACGAGACTTGGGACCCAGGTCCCTTTCTCATTGCTTGTACACCCTACCTACGAGCACTTCGGTGCAGGATAATACAAGAACACCTCTCCTCCCACTGGACGTAGGGCATTCTCTTGCCCGAACCAGTATAAATTCTTGTGTTCATCTTGCACACCATCCGGAAGTAGGGAGCACGCACCACAAATTCACTCGTTGGTGCTAGGGCCACCAGTTCTAGCACCGACAAGGCCCTAGTGGCGTTGTAGCCGGATCGGTGCGTCGTAATTTCGGCTGTCGGTGCTAAGACTGCAGGATTCAGGGAATCCGGATCGGTGTGTCGGACTTTTCATCCAACCCCACCTGTGCCAGATGTATCATTTGGTATCAGAGCTGGGCCCTTGTTTTAGGGGGTGGAAATAATGAGGACATCCTCCACTATTACCCGCTGGCAAAGACGCAACAAAAAAATGGGCCAACCGCCCGGTTGTAGTCCGGGCGGCGACCGTGTGAGCCTCTAAACAATCCCACCTTGCTTAGCTTGGGAGGAGGAAGCCACCTTAAAAGGGATAGCCACCCTTTCCCCATCGGACGCACCCAAGTGCGGTGCTAAGGTTGCCGAGGCGCAACAAGAGGCCCTAGTGGCGTTGTAGCCGGATCGGTGCGTCATAATTTCGGCTGTCGGTGCTAAGACTGCAGGATTTAGGGAATCCGGATCGGTGTGTCGGGCTTTTCATCCAACCCCACCTGGGCCGGATGTATCACGTTTGGAACTGATAAACGGTTGCGAATCACTTCGTTTTTCCACAGCTCGTTGAATCGGCAAAAGATCAAGACATGCATGTTTGGATTCATTAGCATTAAAAATTAACACTAAAATTTCTCCGAAATTTTTGAAACTTCGGTTCTATCGATGGGGTCTGATAAAATAAGATGTACGCCAAATTTTTCTGGGATTTTCCTTCTCCAACGTAGACAGCCCAAATTCACCCGATCCACAACTTTACCCTTACTTATAATGTTTTATTCTTGTTTTCATCGGTGAACAAGTGATGTTTAATACCTCATGAATAATTCAAGTCAAATTCTATAATTTTTTAAAACAATTTGATTTTTATTTTTGAATTCGGTCCGATATTTTCGATGATATATACTATTTTTTTTTTGCGAACAATGATATATACTATGTTTATCCTATTTATGCATGACCTCCGACAAATTTTTATTTCTGATAATGAGAACCCTGCTTGTATTCAGATTTGTGAGGGCGTACGTAGCAGCATGCCGACGTCAGAATCCTTCATGTCTGCTGCGCTAACGCTCGTCGAACAGCGGCAGCAGCCGGTGCACGGCCGGCGCGGCGGCGTCACCGCCGTGCGTGGTGCCGCCGTCGCAGGGCGGCTCCTCCCTCCCGGGCCTCGAGAAGAGGCCCCGCCGCACCGACACGCGCGGGCCGCAGCGAGCCTCATCGTCCAGGCCTCGCGTCGCGCCAGAGCTGAGCGCGGAAGAGGCAGTGTGGCGCCGAGGCCTCAACGCCTGCTTCCAGGGTGGCAGTGGCACCCCACTGATGGCGTCAGGGAGGTCGTCTTCTATCCATTCCAGTGTCTTCGTCACGCCCGTCGGCGCCTCCGCGGGTGATTCCGGGCGCCAACGACTGTCGACGCCGACGGCTGCGCTGAGCGATTCCGGATCGGCTGATGACGCCGGCGAGAGCAGGAGAGCCACGGCGGCGCACACTGAGAGGACGGGAAGCATCATACGCGTGCGTGAGGCATGCATGGTGTTGTTGTCTTGCAAATCTTTGCTTTCCTTTGGAGGAATCAAGGTGAGACAGAGGGTACTTATAGGAAAGCTCCTTATAGGAACTTTTTTTTTTCTTCTTCGTAACTTGCAAACTTTAATGGAGGAAGTTTTTTTAATCCAAGTTTGTTGTAGATCTAGTAACACACTTGATGAGAAACGTTGCCCGCAGAAAACCGTTTCTTTAAAGTTCAGATGTTAACTGAGACAGATTTCAGCAGGCAGCAGCTGACGGGTTTTTTTCGCGATCGGGTTGTGCCCATATTTCATTAAGTGGAGAAGCAAAGTACACAATCGACCACGTCGACAAGAGGAAGGCGAGAGGCCTCACAGCATGCCGGAGAGGAACCTAGACTATTGGATACAAGAGTTGCAGAGCAGCTGACAGGTACATTTGTGACATCTATAACTGAGAATAACTCGTCCCATGGGAAAGATCACCTGGGATCGGATCATATTTGTTATGTATGTTAGTACAACATAACAACATTTTAATTTTAGTTTATTAAAATTTTGCCTAGACCTTACCAGGAGCACCATATTCAATCTGAACCTTCTTACTCTGCTTTTTGGACACACTGCGTCCACCATTAGGTTCATTAGGTGTACTTTCTGTATTAGTTACATCACAATCTTTCACATTATCTGTGACAGAATCTCCTACGGTTACGTCTGCTCTTGGTTTCTTGCTAACATTTTTCTTCCCTGACTCTGAACCTGAATGAAGCCTATTAGTGCTTGGACGATCACCAACCTTCATTTTAATTATCTGAGAACTCCTTACCTGCACTACTACCAGAAGCACCGTACTTGTTCCTCCTCAGCACCTCTCCATCAGATTAAACCCCAACCTCATCATCATGTTCAACATCTTCTTCACTAGAGCCTCATCTTGTATAAATTCAGCATTTTTAACCTGCCTTGCATTTTTAAATAAACATCGTTTTTTGGCAGACTATATCCTGCATGCTCCTATAATCTTCTGTGTCGCTGTCACCATCTAGATTAGATTTAGAGGCACTTTTGCTTCCTGGACGGCTGATGTTATACTTCACACCAAAACCGACCTTCCAAGAATACATTAAGGCAGATCTCATGGCTGGAAGATCTTGGGTATGCTTGGATGGCTGTCTGTTATTCCTTCAGGTAACATAATAATTTTTATTCTGTTTCATTTTTGATGGATAAATGCCTGACAGATAAATATTATAACGTATTATGTATTTATTTCATGTTGTTAGATAATTAGATTTGCATACTTGGACAACATCAGATTCAATAGTTATACCACAACCCAATTGCAAGTGCCAAGGGTTGCATACTTATACGAAAAACTAAAGAAACTAATCAAAGCAAGCAATTCTCCAAAACTGTTTTGCGAATGCGCACCACGAAGAACAGTACTCTGCACTTGCAGTCATCAATGTAATTCCCCAACCGCATGCCACTAGTACTGTCCTGACTCTGTTGCTGCATGCCCTCATGACATAGTGAACATCTCCTCCGATCCCTCAAAACTTTACACTTGCAAGTCGAAAAAATCTACACATCTCTCTTTTCTCTTCATGCTCAATCTATCTGTTACAATCTTCAAGCTTTCATGCACAATAAATCTATCTAGGCCTTGTTTAGATGGTGAGAGGAGAGAGATTGAAAAGTCCTGTAGCACTTTGTTTTTATTTGGTAAATATTGTCCAATCGTGGCCCAACTAGGCTCAAAAGATTCGTCTCGTGATTTACAACCAAACTATGCAATTAGTTATTTTTTATTTATATTTAATGCTTTTTACATGCGGCAAATCATTTGTGAGAGGAGAGAGATTGAAAAGTCCTGTAGCATTTCGTTTGTATGTGGTAAATATTGTCCAATCGTGGCCCAACTAGGCTCAAAAAGATTCGTCTCGTGATTTACAACCAAACTGTGCAATTAGTTATTTTTTATTTATATTTATTACTCTTTATATGCGGGTATAAATTGATGTGATGGAGAGAGAGTGAAAAAACTTGCAAGTTGCAGGTGCATCTAAACAAGGCCCTATTTCTCCTCCCTAATGCAGCACAGCACCTCTGCCTCTTATGAAAATATCAGACTCTGCTTGCTTTCCCTAAAGAATCAATAAATTATAGTTGAAATCAACGATTTCTATGATCCTTTAACGCTCCAAGAAATTTATTGCTTTTTTCGTGACCCTAGGCAGGTATTTAGAAATTTATTGCTTTCGCTGCTGCACTGAACTCAGCATCATAAGGATTAGGCTCCGGGTCGCTGCATATGTGGGTCTACCAGTAGGCTGGGAACCATAACAATTGCTAATGTCGATCTTACAAGTACCTGAAAAGATCAATTTCAGTTACTACATTGGTAAACTTGGCTGGTTGCAGAAAGATACTTCAGAACATCTGAAAGAATGTTCTTATAAGAGATTTAAGAGATTTTGCATACCACTGGAGAAGGCTGAAAAAAAGAATAAAAACAAGATGCTATAACATCTGAATGGTAATCATAATAAAGCAAGAGAATACACCCGAATTCTTTTCTTTGTTCTAGTGGAAGGTCTACTGGTGAAATATAAAGACAACTTGATTGGAACCTTCCAACGTGTTCGGCAGCTCAAAACCTGCTGGTGCTAGCTGCTGGTACAGTAATGTCGGTGCTAGAACTGGTGGCCCTTGCCCCGACGAGTAAATTTGAGGTGCGTGCTCCTCTCTCCCGGATGGTGTGCAAGATGGACACAAGGGTTTATACTTGGTTCGGGCAAATGATGGCCCTACGTCCCAAAGGGGTGGGGAGAACTTGTATTATCTTGCACCGAAGTGCTTGTAGGTAGGGTGTACAAACAGTGTGAAAGAGGGACCCAGTCCCAAGTCTCGTGGTGATTGAGTGAAGTGCCAATATCGAGCTTGTGGGTGCGTCTATGTGAACCTCTTGTCTATGGGCCCCTGCCTTCCCTTTTATAGCCGTAAGGGGGGTAGGGGAGTTACATAGAGTTGCCGTATGTGAGAAGCTGCTCTTTTCTCCCCGGTTCAAGGCCTCGGAGCCCGCCCGCCATCCTTACGCCGAGGCCACGGCGTGGGCCCTTGCACCATTGTTTGGCGCGACGAGGGCATGGCGCTGCCGCTGAGAGTCACATCCCCATCCCGTCAATGGAAGGAGCGGATGTCCCCGTAGGAGTTGATGGAGAGGCCGGGGAGTCGTATATGTCCCCAGTGGCGTCTTTGTAGCTTTGACTCGCCCCCCGTCCCGAGGCTCGGAGGGCCTCGGCGCCTCGCCGTCCGCGGGGTGGTTGGCACAGGGAAGAGCCGTCATCGGGGCAATCGCCGCCCGTCCCGGGCTAAGAAAACCCGGGAGGCACTGTTGCTTTGACCGGCGCCCTACTTGGCCTGACTCCTGTACGGAGGATGATGCTGGGTGACGACCCTTGGCTTGGCGGCCGCCGCCTCGGGGCCTCGGTGACTTGACCTGTCAGAAGGGTTAGACAACACGGTGCCCCACGCTGGCGTGCATGGCCTCCACTGTGGAGGATAACGTAATCCTGAGAGTCGTGATGGGACGGCTCCCATCCCCTGCCAGGGGATAGCGTTACTCTGACAAGTACCGTGGGAAGGCGGGCGGGCGGATATACGCCAAGTCGGAGGCCCGGTTTGACCAGGAAGGCGGCGCGCCCGCCCGAGGCCTCGGCCGCCAGGCTGGGCGAGGGCGGAAGACGGACGCTGGTCCGAGGCCCCGGCGCCGGGGCTCGGTCCGAGGCGGGGAATGGATTCCCCGTCCGAGGCCCCAGCCATGGGGCTCGGGCGAGGCGGAGAATTGGCTCTCGTCCGAGCCCTTGGCGGGTGGGCTCGGATGGGCCGAGGTCGCCGCTTGCTCTTGTGCCCCCTCGTCGTGGCCCGGCCTAGAGCCGCGGGAGGTCTGTTGGGCTGGACTTTGCGTTTGTTGGGCTTTCCTTAGGGGGCCCTTATTTTAGTCCCCGACAGTAGCCCCCGAGCCTCTGGAGGAGTGGGAGCACTCGTTCAGAGGCTGAGGTCGTGCTTCCTCGGTTGCTAGCGACACACTCCGCAGGGTGCGCGCGAGCGCACCCGGCGGGTGTAGCCCCCGAGGCCTCGGTGGAGTCTGGGGGACTCCTTCGAGGGCTTGCAGTTAGCCGTGCGGTGCGGTTTGAGGTTATCTTGGGAGCCGTCTCGGGGGCCGTGCTCTCTGGTGGGGGCGCGCGAGCACACCCGCCGGATGTAGCCCCCGAGGCCTCGGAGGAGTGTGAATACTCGTCCGAGGGCTTGTGCGTGTTTTGGTGGACGAACGGTTCGTGCTGCCGAGCCCCCGTGCCCGTCGGCTCGTCCGGGGGTTTGGTTAAGTGTTAGGACATTTTCCCGAGCCGGTTCGCGCGTTGGGGAAGCCTCCGTGCCCTCGTAACGACGAGGGGAACCTGGTTGGTACTTAGTCGTTAGTTTTTTACGTACCTCAGCTTCCCTTCCGCAGGGAGGAGGGTGGACTTCATCGTGCTATCGTCGACGAGTGTCGAACACGATTAAGCCCAGTGAGCTGTTAACGGGTGGATCCAAGTGAACCGCCTGTGCCCCGTTCGCTAGGGGTTGGCTGGGCCCGGAGGCGCGGTTCATAAGAGCCGCACGGTATGCCCGAGGCGGGGCTCGGGTCCCGTCCGCCCGGGTCCCGAGGGCTCGGTGCTCTCCCCCGCGGGATCCCCCTACTGGCTGCCATGCCGGCCTCTCTTTGCTGCTAGGGACGGCCCCGCTTGCGGGGGCCAGGCTGTGTATGAGGCCGTCCGAGCTGCCCCTGACTCTGTTGCCCTGAGGTGGTACATCCGAACCCTTAGATGGGCCGACCTGCGAACCTCGGGACCGTAAATGGGCCGCCGCCGGCTCTTTCGAGAAGGAACCCCTCAGATTGCCCGTCGCGGGGCGTGGACGCGTTTTTTCAGGCGGCCGGCGGGATGTGAAGCGCCGCGGGTGGTGGCGGGCCCCATGTTCTCCGCCCGTGGGCGCTTGCCGTGGCGCGTGTTCGTGGGTCCCACGAGGATGTGATGCGGCGGCCCGGCTTCCGCTTGTGACCACGCCATGCTGGAGGCCCCCTGCCCGTGGCCCGGATCCTTTGCGAGGGATGTGCGCGGCAACGTGTGTGTGGGCGCGCTGAGCTCGTGTGGCTGCAGCAGCGCCAGGCGCCGCGCCTCGGGCCGTGCGCGGTGTGCAATCGAGTGGGCGCATCGGGCCGATACGCACTTAATGCAAAGAAGGGGAGCGTGTCGGGTATAAATACCGCGGCGGCGGCGTTGGCCTTCTTCTCTCTTCTTTGCTATTCTTTGCCCTTGCCTTCTCCGCCACCAGAGAGAGAAAGAGCTCGAGCCCGCCGGTGAGAGAAGAGGGGGAAGCCTTCCACGCCGTCTTCCTAGCCCGTCCCTTGCCTTCTCGATGGCGCCCGTGCCCGACGTCATCGGGCGTTGCGGAGTGGGAGTCGTGTTCGTGACGGAGGCCGAGCCGGGTGACGCTGGGTGGAGAAGGGTCTTCTCCGCGTCCGGACCGACATCGAAGCGGCCGGAGTGGATCGCTCCACCACCGATCACCAGTACCCGCGCCCTCCGTCGGGTACGCCGTGAGCTTCACGGCGTTCCACGAGCGTGGGTTCGAGGATGCCGGTGGTGCGCTTCCTCCGCGCGCTCCCCCGAGCACTACGGCTGGAGCTCCACAATCTCGCCCCCAACTGCATCTCCCATGCCGTGGTCTTCGTGGCGCTGTGCGTGGGCTACCTCGGCGTCGACGCCCACTGGGACCTATGGCTTCACTTCTTCGAGGCCACCCTTTTCCTGAAATCTCCGCCAGGGGCGGAGAAGGAGAAGGGGAAGGTGAAGGAGAGGGAGAAGGAGAAGGGGAAGAGGCTGGCCGTCCAGAGCCGGCAGCTGCATTTGCAGTACATGTCCAAGCACCGGGGGATTACATCCCGGCGAGGCTCGCCACCTCAAGCTGGGGGCCGGCACATGAAGTGGTTCTACCTTCGCACGACGACGGGCACCTGCCCGCCTTCATCGGGAAGGTGTTCACCTCCGAGCCGCCATCGTGGCGGCAGGGCTGATCCCCGAGAAGGTGACCCCGGCTGCGGAGGGTGTTCACCGCCTCGCCGCTTGACCAAGGCGGGTGCAGACGCCTCGGCGGTGATCGCCGCCTTCCACAAGCGGGCGCGTTGCCGCTCATGCATCGGCGCTGCGCCGCTGTATGACACATGCGGCCCGGCAACGACTGGGTGGGAACCCTGATGGCGGCCGAGGACCTCAGGTACGCCGAGGTCCTCAACCGGACGAAGTAGGCGGCGTTGGTGGAGCCCTCGCAGCTGCTCAAGATCCCGATGCGGCCGGACGAGGATTACATCAGATACGGTAAGGCTCGCCGCGGCGCCTCCGTTCCTCTTCTTCTTCTTCTTTATGTTAATCCCGATTATCTTGCAGGAGTCGCGGGGAAGCTCGGGCGCCGAAGCCCCGACGCCCAGCGGAGAAGAAGGCCAACCGTGACCGCGCGGAGGCAGATAAGAAGAAGAAGGAGAGCAACGCGGCGCGGAACGCCCGCAAGCAGAAGGAGAAGGAGGACCTAGCTCGGCTGCGACGGTGCCGGAGGCGGGGAGAACCTCCCCGGGAGCCGACGCCGCCGGACACCACTGAATACAAAGGGCGACGACAGCGGACGACGAGGTGGAGTGGGATGAGGACGAGCTGAACCGTTGCCTAGGGTTGGATGCCCCAGAGGTGACGGATTTGGGGCCGCAGCGCCCCTGGGCCAAGGGCGTCCCCCCCGGGAGGAAGCGCGACGTCGCGAGGAAAGGAGGCAGCCGAGCCCTCCCTCGCCGGGTCCGCCCCCAGCCCGCCGCTCGCATCGGCTAAGAGCGGGTCGGAGGGCTGTAGCGGGCACCTCCGGAGGGCGCGCGGTTGGCGGGGCACCCGAGGCCCCCGCCCACGGGAGGGTCCTGCCCGCGCCAAGATTAAATTGCGCGGGTAAGTCATGTCCACGCCTTGCCGTTGTCCCCGGCGTTCGCTTCTTTTCACCTGCAGATTTTTTTTGCTTGTGCCCATCCACAGCCTGAAGCGCCAGGCCATGGATGCGGCGCCCCCTCGCCCCTCGGAAACAACTAAGGCGAGGGGGGGGGGCGGAAGCCTCGGTTCCGCCCGTTGAGACAACGGCCGGGACCGAGGAGAGGGAGAAGATCGCCGAGGAGCCACCGTCCACGGAGCGGTCCTCAGCCGACGGAGGCAGAGGCGGCGCAGGCGTCCGCCCGGGGACCGAGGGTGCGCCGTGGCGCCCCCGGTCGGGCGGGCCGGTCCCACGGGCACCGCCCGGACGGCGGAGGTGCCCGGCGAGGAGGACGACGTGGTGATCCCGGCCGTGTCGGCCCGGGTAGACTCCTCGGTGTCGGCCCGAGGTAGCGGTGGAGGAGCCCGCGGTGGTCGCTACCGACGACGACGCTATGACCGAGGCAGCCCCTGCTTGGCCCCCTCACTGCCGTGGCCACCGAGGCGGGAGCCGCCTCGGGGAGGGAGGAGCCGAGGAGGCGCAGGTGACCGAGGCGCCCACCGTGGGTGCCACGGCCTCGGCTGAGCGTCCCGTGTGAGCAGCCCGCCGGGGAGCCTACCTTGTCCGAGAGGCCGCCACCGGGGCCCCGGGAGAGGCGAGGGGCCTTTGCGCCAGACGACGCCAAGGAGGGAGGATCTTGGTGAGCGTGGCGGATCGCGGTCGACCGCTACGAAGGCCGCCCGGACCATCGTGTCGGGTTGTGCCAGAGAGCTCCTTGCTTCGGGTGAGTGGCCTTTTCAGCACTCTTTCCCTCCGGAGCGTCTTCCCAACCGATCGACCGGGCCGGAGAGCGCATGTTGCGTGATTTGCAGACGTCGAGCGGGAAGTCGGAGGCCTTCCCACGCGTCGGCCGCCTTCACGACCCGATGCCATTCAGCGAGGAGGGCCTGGTCGCCCACCGACGACGGTCGTGTCGAGAGAAGGACGCCGAGCTCGAGAAGCTCCGCCTTCTGCCTCCCCACCGGCAGTCGAGGCCACGACGCACGCGAGGACGCCACCCTCGCCAGGGACGTCGCGGGCGGGCCACGCCAGAGCCTTGACCAGCTCCGGACGGAGAAGGGAGGCGGTGGTCGCCGAGGCCTCGCGCTCGGGCGGACTCCCATCGGGTCCCCCGGGCCGAGAAGCCGGGGCCTTAGGCCGAAAGCGCCGCCCCGGGCGAGGAGTACTCAAAGCTGAAGGGCGCGGCCTGCAGGGGATCGGCGAGAACGAGACCCTCAAGGGGGCCAGCTGCGAGGTAAGAACTGTGGATCGGCCTCGTGCTCGTGTTACACCGCCCCGAGCCTAACTCTCGGGTTCTGCACTGGGCAGGCAGGTGGCAGAGTGGAGGAGAGCCTCTCTAGGTCGCAGGAGCTTACCAAACTTGGCGCAGGGCGAGCTTGAGACCCTGACGCGGGAGGCCACAGCCGCCTGCGCGCCCGCGGTGGAGGGGCGGAAGCCGGCGGCAGCAACTTGTGTCGGTCGGGCGACGGTGCCGCAGCCGGGTGGAGGCGCTGCGGCGCTGGAGGCCCTCCGAGTCGGTGTGTCGACACGCTCGCGCTGACCATGTCCCACTACCGGCTCGACCTCCCTCGGATCGCCGAGGGGCTCGTCGTGGCCGAAGAGGAGATGGGGCACGAGACTGATGTGCTGGCCCAACTCGTCGAGGAAGCCGAGAAGAGCGGGGCTCCCGCCGCACTGGTGGCTACTTTTGCGCCCGCCGTCGTCTCCACTCCTCCGGAGGAAGCTAGTGACGCCGAGGCTGTGGTCGCCGAGGTCGTGACCGCCGAGGTCGCGGATGCTGGTGCCGGAGACGCCGAGACCACGGATGCTGCGGCCCGAGGCCCCAAGGCCGTGGATGTCGCCACCCAAGACGTTGGTGGCCCGGACGCCCCCGCAGAGACCACGCAGTCGGGCCCAAGTGCCCATGTAAATAAAAGTTTATGTTGATTTTGTGTTTATGAAACACTCTTATGTGAATCGGTTCGTCGAGGCTTTATGCTTTCTTGCGCTAGTTTTTCCGTTGTCTCTCTCGTTTCCGTTTGCGCTCGTTACTTAGCTTCGCGAGGACGCTTTGCAGCCGAGGGTTGCTTTTTAGCCAAAGGTAGGGAATGCTCGGGCGTAGGTAGCCTCGTGGCTCGGCCGTCCTTAGCTTCGGGATGATATCGGCCGTGCCTTTTCCTAAGTACGCGAGCTTTTCGAACGTAGAGTATACGTAAAAACAGCCAGAAAGCGAAAAAGATTTTTCGAGGGTGCTCTCCCAGGGGGTTCCCCCCTTTCTAGCTCCCCGGGGAGGCCTCGGTTTTGGTGAGTCAAAACCGAGTCTCCCTGAGTCCTGCCGAGGACAAATTATTGTGACTTGGGAAAAAACGCCCAAGGATTTAGTTTTTCTTTAGCGAGGGGTACAAAGTGTATGTACAACGCTTGGAAATTCTAAGGGTAAAAGCGACGTAGCTGTTGGATGTTCCAGGCGTTGTTGAGGACCTCGCCAGCCTCGTTGGCGAGCTTGTACGTGCCCGGCTTGAGGACTTCGGCGATGATGAAGGGCCCCTCCCAAGGCGGCGTGAGCTTGTGGCGCCCTCTGTTGTCCTGTCGGAGACGGAGCACCAAGTCGCCTTCCTTGAGGTCTCGGTCCGGACCCGTTGGTCGTGGTAGCGCGGAGGGACTACCGGGTATCTTGCCGAGTGTAGAAGGGCCGCGTCCCTAGCTTCCTCGAGCATGTCCAAATAATCCTCCCGAGCCACTTGGTTTCGTGTTTCATCGTAGGCCTTGAGCCTCGGGGACCCGAACTCTAAGTCGGTGGGCAGCATAGCTTCGGCACCGTATACCAGAAGAAAGGCGTAAAACCCCGTGGCTCGGCTTGTCGTCGTCCCCGAGGCTCCGTGAGGACCGAGGGGAGCTCCTCCACCCACCTTTTGCCGAACTTGTCGAGCTTGTTGAAGATCCGAGGCTTGAGTCCTTGCAAAGATCATCCCGTTGGCCCTGCTCCACCGCCTGCTCGTCGGGGGTGCGCGAATCGGTGACCGACGATGCGTATCCGATGCTCGCCGCAGGTTTCAAACTTCACCCCTCGTGAACCGAAAGTGCCGTGGTCGGTGATGATGGAGTTCGACTCAAACGGTGGACGATGTCGGTGAAGAAGAGCACCACCCGCCGAACCGAATGTTGGTGACGGGCGCGCCTCGATCCACTTGGAGAACTTGTCGATGGCGACGAAAGGTGAGTGAAGCCCCCGGGCGCCTTCTTGAGGGGTCCCACCAGTTCAATCCCCACACGGCGAAAGGCCATGTGATGGGGATGGTCTGCGCCTCGAGCCGGCCAGTGCCCGGGCGAGCGTAGTATCGACACCCTTCGCAGTGCGTACCACCTCGGGCGCCGGCCGCGGTTGGGCCAAGAGAACCCTTTGTCGGAAAGCGCCACCGACGAGGGGAGCGGGGGCGGCGTGGTGGCCGCACGCACTGGGCCAGGATCTTGGCGGACGGTGGGCAAGGCCCTCCTCGACCGTGATGCATCGTCAGGGGACCCTTGAGGGGCTTCGTTTGTAGAGCCCGTCCCTCTATAACGGCAAAGCACTTTGCTCTTTCTCGTGATGCGCCCGGCTCGGTTGAAGTCCTCGGGGAGGACCCCTGACGATCCAAATCGAGGTATGGCTTCCTCCAGTCCGGCTTGGGCTCGGCCTCTCGGTCCCTTCCGTCGATCTCCATGACCTCGGCATCCGACGCCGAGGACGTCTCGGAGGCCGAGGGAGCCTCGGATGCGCAGGGGGGCTCCTGGCCTCCCCCAGCCCCGAGGGAGGTTGGGGGCGTTTTCCGAGGCCTCTTCTTGCCCGCCGAGGGCGACAGAGGGAGCCGCGAGGTCTTTGGTGAAGACGTCGGGGAACTCGGGCCCTCCCAGAGGGCGATCTTGGCGAGTTCGTCGGCGGCTTCGTTGTGCCTCCGGACAACGTGGTTGAGCTCGAGGCCGTCGAACCTGTCCTCCAGGGCGGGTCGTGGCAGCTCGAGTCCTTCATGACTTGGTCGATGACGAGCTGCGAGTCCCCTGACGCCGAGGTGCTTGACGCCAAGTTCGACGGCGATCTTCAACCCGCTGAGCGGGCCTTCCGTTCTACGCCATATTATTCGATGCTTTGGGGAAGTGAAGGCGGATTGCGTACCGCATGTGCACCCCGAGGGGGGAGACGAAGAGGAGGCCGGCGCCGGCTCCAGTCTTCATTAGAGACCCGTCAAAGTACATGGTCCAGCATTCCGCTTGAAGCTGGGGTGGTGGTAGCTGAGTGTCGGTCCACTCCGCGAGGAAGTCGGCCAGGACCTCGAGATTTGATGGCCTTTCTTGGCGCTGTAGGAGAAGGTCTCTCCCATAAGCTCAACGGACCACTTGGCGACCCGCCCCGAGACCTCCCGATTTTGAGGATCTCCCCTAACGGGAAGGAAGAAACCACCGCCACGGGTGGGCGTCGGCAGTGCCGAGCTTACGCCGGGTCGACCACCGCGTAGAGCAGCCTTTTGATCTGCGGGTAGCGGACCTTGGTCTCGACAAAACCTCGCCGATGAAGTAGACAGCCTCCGGATCGGCAAAGTGTGGGCCTCCTCCTCCTGTCTTTCGACGACGATGGGCGCGCCGACCACCCGGGTGGTCGCAGCGACGCATAAGAGGAGGGGTTCACCTTCGGCAAAGGGGACGAGGATCGGGCGCCGTGAGGGCGATCTTGAGTCTGCCGAGGGCCTCCCCGGGCCTCGGAGGTCCGTGAGAAGCGCCGACTTTCTCGTGAGGCGATACAGGCACCCTTCTCGCCCGAGCCGCGAGATGAAACGGCCGAGAGCCGCCAGTGCCCCCATGACTCGCCGCACGCCTTTCAGTCCTTGATTGGCCCCATACCCATCACCGCGGTCACCTTCTCCGGGTTGGGCTCGATGCCGCGCTTGGAGACGATGAACCCAAGGAGCATGCCTCGGGGGACCCCGAAGACGCACTTCTCGGGGTTGAGCTTGACGTTCTTGGCCTTGAGACACTGAAAAGCGATCTCGAGGTCAGAGATGAGGTCGTCGGTCCCCTTGGTCTTGACCACGATGTCGTCGACGTAGGCCTCTACGGTTTCACCGATGTGGTCGCCGAAGACGCCTTGCATGCACCGGGCCGGTACGTGGCCCCCGCGTTCCTCGAGTCCGGCGGGCATCGTTACGTAGCAAAGACATGCCGAACGGGTGATGAAGGACGTCCGCGAGCTGGTCGGACTCCTTCATCTTTATTTGGTGGTAGCCGGAATAAGCATCAAGGAAGGATAAGAGCTCACACCCCGAGGTGGAGTCGACTATCTGATCAATGCGTGGTAAGGGAAAGGGACTTTCGGACATGCTTTATTTAAACTAGTGTAATCTACACACATCCTCTATTTTCCACTCTTTTTCCTAACCATTACAGATTAGATAACCACTCGGGTGGAACACCTCCTTGATGAATCGGCCGCCAAAAGCTTGTTCACCTCCCCGCCGATGGCCCCAAGCTTCTCCTCGTCGAATCGGGCGCAGACGCCGCTTCACCGGGTCCGACCCGCCCGATATCAAGGGAGTGCTCGGCGATATCCCTTGGAATGCCCGGCATGTCCGAGGGACTCCACGCGAAAATGTCGATGTTCGCGCGGAGAAAGTCTATGAGCACTGCTTCCTATTTGGGGTCGCGGGAGTCACAGATTTTCACCGCCTTGCCGGACGAGGTGGAGGGGGTCGAGCGGGACCTCCCTCACCCCGTCGGACGACTCGAAGGTGTCGGCATGGCGCTTGGAGTCGAGAGCCTCGGAGACGGCCATGGCCTCGGCGTGCTTGATGGCCTCCACGTCGCAGTTGAACACGTGCTCGTAGGAGGAGCCAACGGTGATGACGCCGTTGGGACCCGGCATCTTGAGAAGGAGATAGGTGTAGTTGGGGACCGCCATGAACTTCGCGTACGCGGGACGTCCGAGGATGCCGTGGTAGGTTCCCCGGAAGTCAACCACGTCGAAGGTGATGACCTCCTTGCGGTAGTTCGATGGCGTTCCGAAGACGACGGGGAGATCGATCTGCCCGAGGGGCCAAGCACGCTTGCCTGGCACGATCCCCTGAAAGGGGGAGTTGGAAGGTCGGAGGTGCGGACGCTCCATCCCCGTGAGGGTCGAGGGTTTCGGAGTAGAGGATGTTGAGGGGGCGCCATCCATCCATCAAGATCTTCGTGAGCCGAACGTTGCCGATGACGGGTCCACCACGAGCGGGTACCTCCCCGTGGTTCGGCGCACGTAGAGCGGTGGTCGTCGATGCCATAGGTGATGGCGTCGGCCGACCACGGCAGTGTACTTGTGGGCGTGGCGGGGCGCACCGAGAACACCTCTCGGCGCGCGCTTGATCTCGGCGCTGGGATAGGTTCTCCGGGAGGCCTCCGGCGACCATGAAGACATCGTGGACTTCCGGGAACCCGTCACCCCCGCCTTCGTCCCTCCTTCTCCTTCTTCCTCTTGTCCTCGGGCGGGGGAAGTTTCTCGTAGAACCGGCAAAAAGCAAGTCACACTCCCCCATGGTGTGCTTGACGGGGAACTTATGGAAGGGGCATGGCTTCTTGAGCATGTCGTCGAACGCCCGGCCCCGGGGGGTCCCGAGTGCCTTGCGGTCGACCGGCACGCGACGAGGTCATCCTCGAGCCTTCCTCCTTCTTGCCTTGCTTGCTCCTCCGCTTGCCCCTTTTTGTTCTTCTTCGGCTACGGGCATTCGCTTGCATCGGCTCCTTCATCCTTCTGCTTCCCCTTGTTGTGGGTACCGCGGAAGATAGCCCCCATTGCTTCCTCGCCGGAGGCGAAGTTCGTGGCCACCTCGAATGGCTCGTTGGCGGTGGAGGGCATCTTCCGCCCAGCTCGTGGACCAGCTCCTTGCGGGTTGTCCCGTCTAGGAACGCTTGATAATGGCGGCGCCGGCCACGTTGGGCAGCTTCGGTGCACTTCTTGGAGAAGCGGCGGATGAAGTCGCGGAGTGACTCGTCGGACTTCCCCGGCGGCAAACAAGGAGGTCCCAGAGTTCCTGTGGCGCACGTATGTGTGCCCGGAAATTTCCCACGAAGACCTTGACTAGGTCGGCCCGGGCAAAAGATCGTGCGGGCGGGAAGGTGCTCCACCATGCCCGAGCGGCACGCCCAGATGAAGAGGAAGGTTACGGATGATGAGCCTTGTCGCCGTCCGCCCCGCCTACCGGGCAAGCCAGCGGTAGTCGTTGAGCCAAACTCGGGGTTCAAGCTTTCCCAGTATTTGGTGAGGTTGGCGGGTCATGGAACCAAAACGGGAACCGAAAGGCCAAGGATTGCCCGGCCAAGGCGCGAGGCCCTGGGTCCGCTGCCGCCCGGTCTCGCCGATGTCGCTACGCTGCCACCCCCACGCGTGGGCTGGCGGTCTCGCTCGTCCCCGCGCTCTTGCCTCCCGACGATGTTGCGCTGCCGCCGCCGTTGAGGCTACCGCATGTTGTCTTGGATGCGCTCACGAGCCGGCCTTCGCGCGGGATCCCGGTGGGATGAGGCCTCGCGTTCCTCCCGGGGACGCCCGGGGTTCCTCGCCCTTCAACGCCAAGGCGTGAGGCCGAGCTCTCGGCCTCGCCGGGCATGCGGTCTCGATGTAGCCCCGCATCTGTCGCGGATGCGGCGCCTTCCGAGGTGGAAAGGCTCCGGCATTGCTCGGAGGGAGGGGCTGCTGCGGCAACGCTCGCTCGGCCATTGGAAGACGGGAGGATGCTCTCCTCCTTCATCGCTGACGATCCTCTCGTGGACGCCGCGGGCGCTGCCGCCGTGTCGCTGGGCTCGTGTTGAGCGCCGCGGTTGCCTTGCTCGAGCGCGTCGATCTTCCGCTTCACCGAGACGGCCGTGGTCGAAGCTTGGCCCTAAGGTCGCGGATCTGCTCCACGGTGTGTTGGCGCTGCTCGCGAGGCGTGGCGCCGCATCCTCCGCCCTTGGAGTGGCTGCGGGCGGCGGGTCCGTCGCTCTTGACCCGGTGGACGGAAGCACTCGATCCACCGGGTCGCGACCACCGGGCGGTCCCGGCGGCATGCCTAGGGTCGCGGTCCCGATCTCCGTCGTCGCTGCCGCGGCCTTTGGCGCCGAGGTCCCGAACTTCCACGTGGAAGCATTCGCCGTCGGGTCGCATATGTCGTCCCGGGGAGTCGGAGTCGGGTAGCCGGCGCGGCGTGCTCCGGGACGAACCCCTGGGTTCCGTATCCTCGAGATAGCGCCGGATCGGGTGGATGTAAGCGTGTCGGAGTAGCGTCGCTGCTCCTCCTGCCTGACCAGGTACTCCTCGTAGGCGTGGTTGGATCCGTCGGGGACGTCTGCGTCGGGGTGCTCCGTGGAGCGCCACCGACGGTGTGGATGCCTCCTCCGGGCTCCCATGGTGGTGGAGACCAATGCTGCGCACGTAGCAGCAGCGTTGGCCATGCCAAATGGCTGGAGTGGTGGCGACGGCGGCTGAGCGCCTCCACAGGAGGTGTCGCCCGGTACCGGCACCCGCGAGGTCCTCCCTCCAGGGCCGCCGGCGTCATGGTGCGTCCGTCGTGCACGGCGGGAGCGAAGCGTTGGGCGCCCCGCGGCCGGGCCGGGTGATGGGTCCGCCGGGGCCCCGTCGGGAGGTTCCCCGAACTCCAGCCGGGAGGAGCTCCATGTCGCACCGACTCCGTCGACACGAACTCGAGCTCACCGAACTGCATCAGGGTCCCCGGCCCAACGGCCGAAGTGGAGGAAAGTTGGGGCCGAGAAGCCTCCCCGAGGTGTCGACGCGTCTGGCTGGCCATCCGAGGTTTGGCGGGAAAAGAGACGAAAACACGCATGCCCCCTACCCGGGCGCTCAAACTGCCGGTGCTAGAACCGGTGGCCCTTGCCCCGACGAGTAAATTTGAGGTGCGTGCTCCCGCTTTCCCGGATGGTGTGCAAGATGGACACAAGGGTTTATACTGGTTCGGGCAAATGATGGCCCTACGCCCAAAGGGGTGGGGGAGAACTTGTATTATCTTGCACCGGTGCTTGTAGGTAGGGTGTACAAGCAAAGGTGAGAGAGGGACCCAGTCCCAAGTCTCGTGGTGATTGAGTGAAGTGCCAATATCGAGCTTGTGGGTGCATCTATGTGAACCTCTTGTCTACGGGCCCCTGCCTTCCCTTTTATAGCCGTAAGGGGGTAGGGGAGTTACATAGAGTTGCCGTATGTGAGAAGCTGCTCTTTTCTCCTAGTTCAAGGCCTCGAGCCCGCCGCCATCCTCACGCCGAGGCCCTGGCGTGGGCCCTTGCACCGTTGGGCGGCAGGGGCATGGGCGTGGTCGCGAGGAGTCACATCCCCCGTCCCGCTCAATGGAAGGAGCGGATGTCCCCGTAGGGAGTTGATGGAGAGGCCGGGAGTCGATATCGCCCCCCCGAGTGGCATGTCAGTAGCTTTGCTCGCCTCCCGTCCCGAGGCTCGGAGGGCCTCGGCGCCTGCCGCCGTACGCGGGGTGGTTGGCACAGGGAAAGAGCCGTCATCGGGGCAATCGCCGCCGTCCCCGGCTCGAAAAACCCGGAGGCACTGTTGCTTTGACCGGCGCCCTACTTGGCTTGACTCTGTATGGAGGATGATGCCGGGTGACGACCCTTGGTTTGGCGGCCGCCGCCTGGACCTTGACTTGACCTGTCGGAAGGGTTAGACAACAAGGTGCCCCACAAGTGGCGTGCATGACCTCCACCGTGGAGGATAACGTAATCCTGAGAGTCGTGGACGGGACGGCTCCCATCCCCCCGCCAGGATAGCGTTACTCGACAAGTACTGTGGGAAGGCGGGGCGGATATATACGTCAAGTCGAGGCCTGATTTGACCAGGAAGTGCGGCGCGCCCCGCCCGAGGCCTAGCCGCCAGGGGCTCGGGCGAGGCGGAAGACGGACGCCGTCCCGAGGCCCCGGCGCTAGGGGCCTCGGCCGAGGCGGGAATGGATTCCCGCCCGAGGCCCCCGGGCCTGGGGGGCTCGGGCGAGGCGGAGAATGCTCGCCCCGAGCCCTTGGCGGGTGGGGCTCGATGGGCCAGAGGCCGCGCGCTTGCTCTTGTGCCCCGGCGTCGTGGCCCAGCTAGAGCCGCGGGAGCTCCGTTGGGCTGGGCTTTGCGTTTGTTGGGCTTTCCTTAGGGGGCCCTTATTTTGGTCCCCGACAAGTAATTTTACGAGAGCATGTACCAGCAGCATCAGCTCAACCAGCGCAACCAACCAGCCGCGCCAGCCGAAAACCATTGCAGAAACTGAAGAAAATATTTAGCAGCAAACGATTTGTATAAGAAAATAAAACATAAATTAAAATAAGAACTGTACAATGCATGTTAAGATTTCCAGCGGCAACCTGTATATCATCACTGTCCGTGGTGAGTCATCTGCATCTTGGTGTTCACCAAATCTGCCTAATCAATGATCATTTTAATCTATGTACAGTCTATTGCATAGTGATACATTACCCTTAACTATTGTACAGTTGCATATGCGGGGACTGCTGAAACTGCCTGAAACCTGCAGTCCAGTTGAATCAGTCTTATACTGCAAAGGAAGACAAAAGCAACACACCAACTGGAAAACTGGATAATAAATTGAATTATGTGGGTTGATTGGTAGACACAGATTCAAAATTTGTAGCATATGTGTTTAAAATAAAAAAAAAGAAAGCTGATATAATTGTGGTTGACAAGAGAAGAGCTATGACCTCCTCCTCTGCATGCAGTTGACAATTCATCAAGTCAAGTTGGCCTGCGGATGGGATCCAATATGGGTGGGATCGCGGGACAGTCAGTCCCGAGCTCCGAGAAAGAGGTATCACCACCGGAGCCGACGTCCGCCTGGTGTAGTAGCAGATGAAGAGGAATTCCAGGCGACGCCGCAATCGATCGGCAGAAAGAGCATTCGCTTTGGAAGAAGCCTGTCCACGTCCCCCCAGGATCACTGGTCACAGACATGTAAGCAGGAGGCCGTCGCCGCTGCCTGCCGTCCACAGCGCTCGTGTTCATGACCGTGCGCATGCCGGTGCAGCACGCAGTCGTGAGCGTCGGCGTCCTGTCGTCAGCGCCAGTGAGGAAACGGCCGCAGCTCTTGACTGCTGCGAGCGGGGCGAGGCAGCCGGTGGTGGGGAGCAGCGTCCTCAGCCCCCCACTACCGGCTGCCTCGCCCCGCTCGCAGCTCTCAAGAGGTGCGGGCCTTTCCTTGACAACAGGATGCCAGTGCTGACGAGTCCGTGCTGCACCGGCATGCGCACGGTCCGGAACATGAGCGCTGCAGATGGCGGCAGGCAGCGGCGACAGCCTCCTACTTACATGTCTGTGTCCCGCGATCCTGAGCACGAGCGCTGCAGACGGCGGCGATGGCCTCCTGCTTACATGTCTGTCCGCGGCTGGTGTTAGGAGCAGAGGCAGAGGCGGCAGATTTTTACGTACTGTGGCAGGAAGAGGAAGAAGACGTTGGATTGCAGTTGATGGGTACCGCAGGTACAATATAACAACGTCAACGGAGCACAACAAGACTCCAAGAATTTTGTCAACAGAAACAACGAGCTTGCCAAGAGCGCCGACTCATTCTGGTAACGTGGTTGGTCGGCGCTTTCTAGAAGTGTGACCAACAATCCTCAGTTTAGGTGGTAGATGGACGGCCGATGGCGACGGGGTATGTCCACCTCTATTACATACATACATTAATTAAACATATTGTACTCCCAAGTCTGATGATCATGTGTTCAATCTCCATGGTTTTACTCATTTGATTGACATTTGGAATACATAAGTAAAGTAACACATAGTTCCTCTTAGATACTATAAGAATCACAGTTCGTTGTTAGCTAGTGCTGAACAAGGTATGCAGTTCATTGAACATTGATCACATCAACCGAATCAGAGAGTGACTACAAGGAATTATTTTATCATATAGGATATACAGGTTTTATGCCACCAGCAAAGTCATGCAGATAATTAAGGCTTCTATGGTGGTGCGTAATTGCATTGACGAATATATGAATGAATCATCATGTCCACGTACTGTCCAAAGGTGCCTGAACTGGTTCATACCGATGTCCAGGCATGACTTCATGTTTCAGTTGAAATGCACAACAGCAGCACACTATAATACTGAGATGATGACTATGGATTAAAGATAGTTTTGGTCAAACTCGAGATACTTTGACTCTCGAAAGTTGGAACAACTTATAATTTGGAATGAAGTATAAATCATTTTGCTCACTTTCTGAATTTAGAATCAAAGGCCATATGGCAGCATCATGTTTGCTTGGTAGAAATGCAGAATGTAGCAATGTACTCCCATGTCCATAAAGGAATGTAATTCTTGCTTTTTGAGAAGTTAAACAGTATGAACTTTGACTAAAAATCATATTAGAAGTACTAATATTCATAATACAAAACAAATACCATTAGATTATTTCTAAAATAGTATATTTTCATAATAAATATACTTGGAGACATGTGCTTGATAACTTGACAAATGCAGATAAGTTCTGTGCTCACGAAACATCATTCAAGTCACGATGGATACATTCTCATAACATCATTCATGATTGTATAGCAAACAGCAGATGTTCTCTGCAGTGAAAAGGTCGGATTCATCTATCAGTTTCCACAAAAGTTCCCTTACCAAGCATATGGAAAGAATTTTAAAAACCGGAATGTTAACCTGACACAGATTTCAGTCCACAATCCTAAGGATTCAACAGGAATGGAGACAACTAATTGACTACTATCACTAACTCTTCGCTAGCTTACATACTCATCTAAAAACAAAGCACTTAAAGCATCATGTCTGCCATAAGGCAATGCACTAACAGAAGGTTCATCATCATGAAATGAATGGATCCCAGTGTTCTCATCATGGCACTGGTGGTCAGCCCGTAGCATGATCTGAAAAGCCACAGTTGATAAACTCATAAACATGCCATAGCTAAGATTCCAACAAACTGAGACGTGATATTTCAAAAAAATTAATGTGTTTGGGTTCTTTTGTGGGGTGTGCTTGGGATTGGCCATAGAGGAGAGTACAGATTACAGGAAAAATTGGATCAGTGCCAGAGTTTCAAGTTAGAGGCTGACTAAATCATATTAGATTTTGATAGCATTCTGCATTCATGACCTCGATTCTCTTGAGTATCCAGTCATCCACAATTTTCTTGTGACAAATTTTTGAAAATCACAACTAAGCAAGAATGCTGTACAGGGCTACTAGAAATTACCTGGAGTATAGAAGCTCATGTAAGGAATGACAAAGTCGGGCCTTCTGCTGGACATCTTCTTGACTTGGCCTGACTCCAGATTAATCGCGAAGACGCCAGCACTTGTCGTGACGAAGATGACGCCGAGGCCCTCCGCAAAGCCAACCGCCTTCACCAAGATCTCCGTGAAGTCAAGCGCAGTTGGTTGGTTCAAGGGAACACGACGATTGGGCAGTGTGTTGAGTTCCAAGACCCTGCTCGGCGTCCATGCCGCCGCAGTTCTGTCATCAGAACCGGTCTCTCTCGACCACAGGTAGAGGCAGGACCCCCGCACGCCGGGCGAACCCCTGCACCACCGCCCAATGCCGGCATGAGGATGCCGTGACCTTGGTGCGCTAACGGCGGTCCACAAATGCGAAGTTTTTCGGCAACCCAGTGTCGCACTCCACGATGATCTTGCTCTTCTCACCCGGGAAGTAGATCCTATCTCCCACAAGCGCGGTGGGATCCATCGTCATGTCCATTTCCGCGTGGGTTACCGGGGTGTTGTGCGTAGGCCGCGCCGCTCCAGCGCCGGTCTCCGAGGAGTAGACGCTGGCGCCGTCATCCCATCTTCGCCGGTGTCCACGAACGCGACGAGGAAGGGCCCGCCGTGGCGGTCGAGGTGGTCGCAGCCGCAGCCCCTTTATGCCGCTGCCGCAGCAGCAGCACCGCCAAATGCCCAAAGAAGTTGAGGCCGCCGGGCGGCATGTACAGCCCGCACCGCCACCCGTGGCGGGCTCCAAACGAAGAGGTCATAGTGATTCTCCTCGCCGGTGAGGTTGCCGAAGAGGACGCGTCCGTGGCGGGCGCCGCGCACGTGGCAGCCGGGCGTGGTCGAGGGTGCGAGGGCGGAAGGAGGTGGTGCGGACGAACCGCGTGAGGATGCGAGACTTCGATTTTTCCAGCAGAAGAGGAAGCCCAAAGATGGGAGGAGGCGCCTCGTGGAACGCGCGTAGCGGCGGCGAAGAAGGGGGTCGGTGAGGAGGCGGCGCCAGGCTTGTAGACGGCCGAGCAAATAACGAGGCACCCAAAGGTCGTGGGGCGGGAGGCGGAGGAGGATCTCAGGGATGAGGTCGCCGGGCAGATCCTGCAGCTAGGGGCCGTATGTGCGTTTCGGGCGGAGGAGGAGGCGTGGCCATGGAAGCTGCCGCCGCGGGCGTTTGGGGTTTGGGGACAAGAACAGGGAGAGCCCGACAGCTTGCCGGCACCCGGCGCTTCAAAATCAGTTTGAGAGGACGGCCGATGCCATGGGGTGGGGGATTTTTATATATTTTAATCCTTCCTTAATTAATATTTCAAAAATAAACGCACCCAAAAAATATTTGCACGACATAGCCCTTTTGGTCGCGCCAACGACCGTGGCGTGACCAAACAACGTTGTCGCGCCACATGCATTGGCGCGGCAAGATACGGCACTTTGGACGCCGTTTCCGACGTGGAAAAGCTTGTCGCGCCACATGCATTGGCGCGACAGTACAGTCTTTTCGCGCGCCGGCGGAACGGCGCGACAAGACTGAATTTTTAAAAATCATAACTCTTCAATACTACGTCAGATGGAGATGATTTTTATATGAAAATTATAGCCCTCGACGAGATCTACAACTTTCTAGTTTTGAGTTTTTTCATTTGAAGCCGTTACAATGCTCAAAAAAATTATATAAAGTTTCAACACCAAAATAATCACATATTAGTGCTTGATTTTCAAAAAATCATAACTCTTCAATACTACGTCGGATGAAGATGGTTTTATATGAAAATTGTAGCCCTCGACGAGATCTACACTCTAGTTTTGAGTTTTTTTCATTTGAAGCCGTTAAAATGCTCAAAAAAATTATATAAAGTTTCAACACCAAAATAATCACATATTAGTGCTTGATTTTCAAAAAAATCATAACTCTTCAATACTACGTCGGATGGAGATGGTTTTTATATGAAAATTGTAGCCCTCGACGAGATCTACAACTTTGTTATTTTGAGTTTTTTCATTTGGAGCTGTTAAGATACTCAAAAAAATTAAAATTTCAGCACCAAAATAATCACGTATTAGCGCTTGTTGCGTCATACAAATAATATCTTGTGTTGCGCTATCAACGTGTCGACGCAGCACAGGAGGGCTCGGCACCGGCCTCCACCGCTGCTGCTCGCTGCCCAGGTGGTGAGGATCTCGTAGGACTACTTATGCTCGGCCGGGCGCCCGCCATGCCGAACGCCGTGGCAACGGGCGTAGACGCGAGGATCTTGTGCTCCCCCGTCGTGGGGGCGTGCCCGAACACGCACGCCGACAATGCCTCGTTGTCGCCGCGCACGCCGGGGATGCCGGTGATATCGCCCGGGCCGGGTCGAAAGCACGCCGACGGCGGTCGCGTGCCGCCCGTGCCGACGAGGCGGCAGAAGGCCGCCGGCCACGCCCGAAGTGGCCGTTGCCTTGCTCGTCCCAGCCCACGCGACCGTCGCGCGGCCACCACGCCTACGAGCTTGAGGTCGACGCCGAAGATCTTGGCATTGGCGGTGACGCAGACGGCGGCGGCGAAGAGCGATTCGCCTTGTTGCTTGGCCGCCCCACGATGCGCCAGCAGCCGAGGAGCTACGTAGGCGGGGTGCAGCTGCCCCACCGCCGTTGGCATCCGTGGGGAGGACAGTGCCGACGGCCCTGTTGCTGGGCGGTGCCGTTAGCGGATATACCATCGAAGTTGAAGCCGAAGTTAATACCAAAAAAAAATATAAGTTTTCAACATGAATATGCTATATTATTTCCCGAGCTTTTAATGACCTCAAATATAAAAACTCAAAACTATAAAGTAGTAGGTCTCATTGAGAGCTACAAATTTTGTATAAAAAGTATTTTCATTTAAATTCATACAAAAAAGATATATTTGTATGACGCGACAAGCGCTAATATACGATTATTTTGGTGCTGAAATTTTATATAATTTTTTTGAGTATCTTAACGGCTTCAAATGAAAAAAAAACTCAAAATAACAAAGTTGTAGATCTCATCGAGAGCTACAATTTTCATATAAAAATCATATCTATCCGACGTAATATTGAAGGGTTATGATTTTTTGAAAATCAAGCGCTAATACGCTATTATTTTGGTGCTGAAACTTTATATAATTTTTTTTGAGCATCTTAACGGCTTCAAATGAAAAAACTCAAAACTAGAAAGTTGTAGATCTTGTCGAGAGCTATAATTTTTATATAAAAATCATCTCCATCCGATGTAGTATTGAAGAGTTATGATTTTTTTTTGAAAATTCAGTCTTGTCACGCCGTTCGCCGGGCGCGACAAGACAGTATCATTGTCGCGCCAATGCATGTGGCGCGACAAGCTTTTCCACGCCGAAAACGGGCGTCCAAAGTGCCGTATCTTGCCGCGCGCCAGACATGTGGCGCGACAACGTTGTTTGGTCGCGCCACGGACGTTGGCGCCGACCAAAAAGGCTATGTCGTGCAAATATTTTTGGTGCGTTTATTTTTGGAATATTAATTAAAGAAGGATTAAAATATATAAAAAAATCCTGGGGTGGGGAAGGGATAGTAGATTAACCGGGCCGCCTGAGTTTCTTGCCGTGTCGGCTCGGATGACTATTACTACTGTGCCGGCCCAAACGATTTTGGCCCATCCGAATTCGGGTCACGGCTAAGTTTGGCCCATTCTACTACGATCCATTCGCATTGATTGTGTGTCCTACTGCTACTACCTGCAACGGGAAGGCGGAGAAGCCCGTCGTCGTTCATCCGCCCGCAGCTCTATCCAAAAACGGCGGGCAACTTCCTCCTCCCGCTTGGCTTCTTCAATCCAAAAACCAAATCGCACCATTTTCTCCCATCCTGATGCTTCGCCTCTCCATCGCCGGCCTCACCTCACCTCTCCTCCCCGCCGTCCGACCCCATCCGCGTCGCCTACCCGCCTCCGCGTCCGCTCCCTCGCCGCCGCCGCCGCCGCCTCGCTCTCGCCGTCCGCCCGAAGCCTCCGCCTCCTGGAATGGGACAAGGTCTGCGACGCCGTCGCCTCCTTCGCCGGCACTGCCCACGGCCGCGACGCCACAAAGGTATCGTGCTCCGTCCTCCCAGGATGTTATTTCTCGTTGCCGGAGTACCGACGAAGGGGTTCGTCTCTGACGCCAGGCGTCGTATGCGGGTGCAGAAACAACTGTGGGGGGGAAGATGTGAGCTATGAGCAGAGCCAGAGGCTGCTCCAGGAGACGGAGGCGGCCGTGTGGTTGCTTGACAACGCTGGTGGGGCGATGGATTTCTCGGGGTTGGATACAGTTGCGGTGAGGACTCAGGCTGCTTTAAATATTTGCGGGTTGGCAGTATACATCATAGAATTCATTAATCAAATTTGTGTACTGCTTCTTAACCATGTTAGGAACCTTAGAGATCAGTAGAGGTAACTGCTAAACTGCTCCCTATGCACCATTGCTCTGTGTCTTGTACTAGTTAAGTTCTGTAACCCAGACACAAGTTCATTCTGAACTGTTTTGTTACTATGATACTGCTCCATGTCTTTTATGTTTATTTAAGAAACAAATGTACTACTGTATCCATGATATGCCAATATTAAATAAAATTTAGTACGAAATGCGCCAAGAATAACTCACATGTTTCTGAATCTGTTTGTGGTCTCGATCTTAATTGTTAATGATGACATTTTAATGGCACTGTTCTTAGCTAACATTTTGCTTTACATACTTAGGAACAAACATTTTAGTTGTAGATACACTATTGATTCTTTTGTTTGTATGTTGACCTGAAGATAGAGTCAGCAATACATTGTGTCTCTGGGGGTGCTGTGATAAAAGGCCTGGGCGCAATGGCAGTTGCTAGCCTGATGCTGTTTGTAGAATCCTTGCAAGTAAATATTAAAGCTGCCATAAAGCTGGATGAAGGCTCACGTAGTCGATTAACGACACTTACAGAAACAGTAAGTGCAATTGCTATCTGTCATCTTTTCATCACTTATTATTTAATTTCAAAAGAACTTTCATGGCAGTGCACTGTGCTGAATTACTTGTTCTGAACTGCAGATTTTAGATGCTGTCATTAACAAGTCACTAGTGAAATCCATACAAGATATCATTGATGATGATGGCTCTGTTAAAGATACTGCAGTTTGTTTTTTACACCCTATTTTTAATTCCATTTTCTTCTAGTGATGTTATGCTAGTGTCTTATTTGCAGATTTATGAATGGCTTTATCTGACCAATACCGCAATTCTGTTTATTAAATTAATAGAGGTTAAACATGAAATTTGGCAGTCATCCATATTTGAAATTCCTTGTTATCAATTGACATGGCATCGTAAGATTAATCTAGAGGCATTCAGACATGCTTACTCATTTTTCAATTTCAATTTATCAAGTGACTTTATGAATCATATTATTGTTAGTAGTTGGTCTAGGTGTCTACTAAGTATGTAATATTTGTTTGCTGTAACCCATACCCCTTGTCTTTTGTGGTTTTCTTTTCTTATGGTTCTTTATAACTTATCCTGACTATTATTTTTATGGCCTTGGCGATTGTGTTCCTATGGTTTATGTTTTCTTAACTCGAATGAATTCTTTCTTTTCCAGAGCCCTGAGCTAAGACGGTACCGAGAGCAAGTACAGCGGCTAGAGAGCAGGGTAGGTGGATACCCTTTTCTTTTTTATCATTTCCGTAACGCTTGACTAATTTGCCAGCTCCATGGGTATGCTGCATGAAGCATAAGTTATCCTTCTAGACTATTTTTTCTGACTGAGTTACCACTATGTCACCAATATAACTGTAGCATAAAAGCTATGTTGCTACATCACTATCTAAAAGCTTGATGTTGTCATATATGTTACTGGACTTAATAAGGCATCCTAGCTTACTGTCCATATTTTTGCCCTAGTTGCATTTTACAAGGCAGATTTTACAATCTAAATATGTTTGCTTATTTTATTTAAGGGAATAAAGCTAATTTTTCATGAAATGTTGTTGACTTGATTAACTCTTAAAACTTACGTGTTTTTAACTTATACAGTTATATCAGCTTATGGACAAGTTAATGCGCAATGCTGATGATGAAGCTTCCTTGTCGGTATTGTTTCATTTAGCTCACTTATTGCTAAGGAAACAACATATTCAATGAATTACAAACTATTATTTTTTACAGGAAGTATGCATTGTAAATGGAAGATGCTGCATTAGAACCACCATGGATAACTCTTCAATTTTTGATGGATTATTGCTCTCCAGGTGTGTCAAACATTATAGATTCTTCATTAATGACAATTTCCTCAAACCATTTTCTGTTTCTTCTGACTCATATATATTTTCCTGCTTTGTGGTTGACTGATTCCAATAAGATTTGGAGATTTGGATTTTTAAATGGTTTTGCAAAATGAGTTGCTAAATTTTTGTTTGCTTTACTCGTCTAATAAAAATCCGGCAAAGCTCTTGCCACCTTTCGGAAAAAGAACTTATTAAATTTTACTCAATTCATTTGGAAAGCTGGGTTTATTTCTATATCATTTACACTCATTATCTGCTTGAATGCTTGTCAGTAATAACATCTGCATGGATGATTTTTTTTTTGACAGAAGAATCATGTGTGTCCCAAACCCCAAAAATTAGTTAACAATTTGTGACCAATGTGTAAAAGGATCATGTCTATAATTCTATTTTGATTTGGTAATTCAAGAATATATTTTGATAAATATTCATATGTGTACTGTAGCGGGTCAGGTGTTGGAAGCATGATAGAACCAGTTGCTGCTATTCCATTGAACGATGAGTTGCAGGAATCAAGAGCACTAGTGGCTAAAGCTGAACTGGATGTCTTATCAAAACTTACTGATAAGGTTGTGAAAGATGGCCTATTTGATTTTATAATTTCTTGTTTTTCTTATGTTTGTTTTCTATCTTTCGTTTGCAGATTCTTCTTGATCTTGATAGCATTCAGAATTTGCTTCAGGAAGTAATTAAACTTGATAAGGTGTGGTTTGTTCTTAATCATTATTTTGTATGGATCTTGAATTTTAATACTTCATGTCCGAAGTATTCAGTGAAAAATTGACAAGGAACTATGCACACATGTATGAACATAATAAAATTTCTATGATTAAATTGCAGTACTTAAATGCTTGCAGTTATAATTTCCTGAGTTCTATACTTGTTTCTGATGGTCATTTTGTATTATTGAGATAAAATCAAACTCTTTTGCAACGAACAGGCTTCACTTATTTATTTTCATTCTTACACATGCTGCCATTAGTTGATAGTTGTGAATTGGTTTACAGGCACCCAGTGAAAGGTTTTCATAATTCTTATTCTTGACTAATGATACATTTCTTACTTCCTAGCATGGAAATATCCTTACCAAACCCATGCTAGAATTCATAGCCAGGCCGAGGCAGCAGGATGAGAAGCATATAGACTGATCTATCTAGTCATTTAAGTAAAACTGGATGGCATTATAGAATTCCAGCACGTACTGTATGTCTGGCAGAAAATTGTGTACCATTATCTGCTATCATATACTCTCTCCAGGCAGAAATAAATGATGTTTTAGGATTGTCTTAAGTCAATCTTTCCAAACTTTGATTACAAGTTTTAATGTTTGGAGGTGATAAAGTAGGTCTTTATTGAAAGATAGTTTCATAAAGATATAGAAGTACATTTGCTATATTTATTGATATATTATAACAAAAAGTAGTGGCCAATGTCAGATAACAACAAAATGTCACTTATGATTGGAAAGGCTAGTCACACTTCGCAGTCCACCTAAATGGTAGAGTTGGCGTTATGGACTGTCAAACTCTACTAAGGAATCTGAAACCTGCTCTATTCAAATCTGGGTCTTGAGGGCTGGGTCAATTCTACTTTTCTTGCAAATAATGTTGAAAACTTTTCTTGAGAGTTGTGTCAGTTCTACTCAAACCATAGATTTTGCACTGTACAAAATTATTTGAGTTACTATTTAGTTTTGGAAACCATGGAATTGTATTTCTGACACATGTTTTCCTAAGTTTCTTTGACTCATTATTTTCACCACTTGCTTTACAGATCACAGCTCGTGCAAAATACAGTATAGCATATGATGGAACATTTCCTGACCTGTATTTGCCAAACTTTGAGAATGAAACTGTCACCAGGGCTACAGGTGGATCTTCCGAACAAATTTCCTCAGCTCAACTTCCTAAGAAGGCATGGAAATTGTACATGCCAAATGCATACCATCCACTACTTCTTCAGCGGCATCAGGAAAATATCCATCGTGCCAAAAGGGATGTAGCAAGTGCCACAGCGGTGAGTTTATCTGGCTCCAAGTTATTCTGCTTTTTTTTTTTATTTTTTTTTTTTCATAACAAAATTTTGCAAAAAGGATATTGGTTGAAATTGAGGATACATCTATTTAATTCTGAATATACCCTTGAGTATAAAATGGTTTCATTTGCTGTTTGTCAATCAGTAGTCATTTTACTTTCATGTTGTAGGAGATCCGTAGGAGGAGGATATATGGGCAAGATATTGCAGAAGAAGATCAATTGGCGTCAGACCTTGATTCCATGAAACTTAGGGTTAGTTTTTGTTTGGTATGACTGATATTGCCGTTAGTTTCATTGGATAATTTGTGTGTCCGTTTTCAGGTTTCCCAACTGGAGAAAGACCAGCCAGTACCAGTAGATTTTATGATTGCTGAAGAAACTACTGTCTTGGTCATAACTGGCCCAAATACAGGGGGTAAAACAATCAGCTTGAAGACGGTTGGCCTGGCATCATTGATGGCTAAGATAGGTAATGGAGTAATCACATGCATATTGTTTCACTGTTACCGATGTGAGCATTACCGACTTATACAGGCTTCTGTAGATTATGCAGTTTCAGACTTTCCTTAATGTTTGGGATTTTTGTCCGATTGATGCACTCAACCAACTGCACATTTTGTTGCAACGGAAACCAAAGATAATACTTACCACCTACATTTCTAAGTGTTCTCTCTTTTTTTCGAGAACATGCATTGCATATGTTTCGTTAAGAGAAGGGGAAGCACAACAAAGTGTCCAAACAAACAAACCAAAAGTCTGAAGTGTTTGCAGCTGGAATATCATGCATAACATTGTCCATTCTGCTGCAGGTATATACATTCTAGCTTCTGAACCAGTAAAAATTCCATGGTTCAATGCTGTTTATGCTGACATTGGAGACGAGCAATCTCTGACCCAATCACTCTCTACATTTTCGGGGCATCTGAAGCAGATTGGTGTATGTTTTATAATTTATTTTAATTAGTTCTACTTTTAAATCCTAACTCTGTAAAATGGTTACTGCATGCACATACCATTACACAAAAGTGTTCTGCCTCATTTATAGTTTCCTACCTGTCTTGAACCTAGCCTATCAATGTGAAATTCAAACCTTCCTCTTCTATTAGGCCATTCGTGCAGAGTCAACTTCAGAATCCTTGGTCCTTTTGGATGAGGTAAGCAGTTTAACTACCATCTTGATAGATGTTAGATGTATCTTGGTTCCTATATAGCCTATTTGTAAGCATGAATGACTTGCTGGTTATTTTTTTCAACATGCTCTGTGTGCAATTCATGTCTCTTCTGTTAAACTGTGATATTCCCTGTATTATATCATTCATGCAGTCATGCTGCAGAAAGCTAAGATTTAAGAATGCATGTTTCTGAATTGTGGATTATGACAAATATCTATTGCACATAGCCACATAGGAATTTTTTGTGTTCTAAAGTACCCCATAATGCATTGGTGTTTATATTATGGTCATGTCATAACCAGAACATCATGCTGATAAAGGACTCATGATCATCCTGCCTAAAGTCTTAAAACATTGGTGGTTTAATATTTATGTCTGTCAGATGTGACAATTGTTTGTATTCTAAGATTCTCAAAATGCATTGGTGTTCAATGCTGCCAGGAATTTTTTTGCTGAAGGACTGTCTCGTGATTCAATCACCTTCTGAACTTTACTCTTCAAAAAATTGTGGTGACATTTTTTTAGGTTGGTGCTGGGACAAATCCACTTGAAGGAGCCGCTCTGGGGATGTCTCTTTTGGAGTCTTTTGCTGAAGCTGGCTCCTTTCTGACTCTAGCAACAACTCATCATGGAGAACTTAAAACACTAAAATACAGGTTCCTATCATTCCAAGCTCGAAGTTATCTTGTATTATGGTAGAATAAATTTGTGACAACTTGTTCTTAAATTAAGTTTATCTCTTAGTCTCCCATTTTTTTGGTGTGGATCGAATTAATTCCTAAGCTTTGGTTATATCCCATACACTATGCACCAAATGGAATGATGTTACAAGGTATAAATTATGAGCTCTTTCTTCTTTATGCACCCAGCACCAACTAAGACTAAATTTGACCAGCCATGTACTTGACCAATATACAATTTCTTCTTTTCACTGTTTCCTTTAAAGAAACATTTGAACCACAGAATAATCCATCCACCAAATTTGCACTTCTATAACACCAATGATGCAATGCTGCCAACATCAGAACTAACTCTGGCTGGTCCAAGTGCAAAAATGAATGATTAGTAGTGGCTTGGTTAGTCCGTGTTCAACTATACTGTTATGCAGTCATGATAAGACTTAGATGCAGGTTGAGTGAATTACTGCTTGTTAGTTACTGGCCAGGATCACATGTTTTACTTCTAAGGTCTGCTTGGATGTTGACTGGTGCGAGAGGGATCTCCTTGTTGGCCTTTGTCCCTAGTGACTAGGTTGTTCCAGGTCATCTGTCCTTGTGAGAAAAAGGCGCATATGTAATTTGTGAACAACCTATGGGTGTGTGGGTGTAACCGGGGTTTGTTACCCTTTCTTTTTCTTCTTTAATATAATGATGATATACAGCTTTCCTGCATGTTTGAGAAAAAAAAACTTTCACAAATCGCAACTGAAAGAACACAGCTGTAAAACCCACTACTAAGTCTTGTGGAAGTTATTATTTGTGAGGCGATACCACTTCATGGTTTCTTACCGCTTAAAGCAATGAAATAAATATTTTTGCATGATTTTATGGAACATTTCGCTCTAAGGATTCATAAAAAACAATAGTAAATACAAACTAGTTGTTGTCTACCTAATACTAATACTAAATAATGAACAATATTGATTTTTTGGGAAACATAACTTGGTGTTAGTACTTTCAGCAATAACTCATTTGAGAATGCATGCATGGAATTTGATGAAGAGAATCTAAAGCCTACATTCAAGATACTATGGGGAATACCAGGTTCCGTTATGTTTCCCTTTCCCTTTTTGAATCATTTATATATTCAGATTTGCTTGGGCACTCTATGTGGTCAATGCCATGGAACTATTTAAGCCTTAGGACACAACTCTATGCTGATGATGTCATTTTAGTCTATCAATCTTATCTTCGTTCTTCCCTAATCAACTAATGGGACACTTCATATGCTTGTAATATTTGTGACCATCCATCCTTATGTTCTCAAACCTTCCTACTAGCTGAATGGCTTTATGACTGTTTTTTGCACTTGGGACACTTCATATGCTTGTAATATTTGTGACCATCAATCCTTATGTCCTCAAACCTTCCTACCAGCTGAATGGCTTTATGACTGTTGTTTGCACTAACACCTGGTCTTATATTTCATTATTCTTGAACTTCTTTTGTGTCCACGCTTCATTACACATGTAGGTCGCTCGAATGCAATCAATATTGCTGAAAGGCTGGGTTTGCCTTTGGATATAGTAGAAAACTCCAGGCGTTTACTTGGAACAGCTGGTGCAGAGATAAATGCTGTATGTTTTTTTGGGCACTTCTCTGCACTTAGTACTTGCACGTGGTCAAATTGTTGTCCAAAATATCTTGTTATGAACCTAAGATCTCGAAGTTCATCTTTTGCAGTTGATAATGGACATGGAAAGATTCAAACAAGACTATCAACAACATCTTCAGGAGGCACAATATCTTCTTATGTGAGAATGTCTTTATACATAGATTTGTGTACTCCACAGTTCTACGCTTGAGTATGCTGTGATTCCCTTTCCACTCATCCTTGCTTTTTTCTTTCTTTTTACAACAATGTTATGTTCAACCTATACGGCTATACCTTCTTTTGGTACATATTGTGCTGCCCCCTTCTGTGGGTAGTTTTTTCTTGGCTGCATCTTTGGTGTGCAGCTGCTGGTGGCTTAGGGGCTTTGTTGTTCTGTGGGGGAGGTCATAGTTTTATCTGTTGTGGGGCCTGCAGGGTGTTAAGTTGTATGGTTGTTCTGTATTTGTTTTTCCTTTCCTTTCCTTCTAATGTATTGCCACCTCTTGAAAAAAATAAAAACACATATAACAGACTTTGAGGAATGCCTGTTGTTCAATCATTGCTTTCTATGCCTTCTAACTGAACTTTGAGTCCATATCTTTTCTCAGTTCTCTCATGCCTGGGTGTGTAAACTGCTTCTGTAATGTGACTTATTCATGAGGTAGAACTACTTCAGTCGAATGATATCTTCTATCCATTGATGTTCAGGCAGTCCAAGGAGCTTCATAACAACTTGGAACTGGCACAAAAGAACATTGTAGACCACACTTCTGCTCAGAGAAAACGAAAGGCGAGAGTAATTTCAGAGTATGCTGTTATGGCCCGTTCTATCATTCGTAAGAAGTTTCAGCAGTTCCAGGAATCTGCTATAGCTGAAAGAGTGAAAGAAGAGAAGGCTGTGAATGATGCCAAATCTGACAGACTGAAGGATCCTGTGCCGGCAAATACTTCTGCTGCTGGGAAGATACAGAACATAGATATCAACTTGGGCATGACAGCCAACGGTAAAGTACTATATGGAACTCGTTTTTTTTTATATATTACTATTAATCTCCACACCTTCTGAAGACTCGTTAAACTGCCAAGGTTTCGTTCCTTTTTTTATTACTTAGATGATGAAGATGGGGTCCCGGAAGTTGGAGATTCAGTCTATGTTCCTAAGCTCAAGAACGAAGCTACTGTAGTCAAAATAGATTCTTCCAAAAATGAAGTACAAGTCCAAGCCGGTATGATGAAACTCAAACTAAAGCTGAAAGATGTTAAGGTTCAGAAGCGGAAAGTATCCAGATAGAACACATTTAGCAGAGATTCAGCTAAGTATGCATATGCTGTTTCATCCAGTTTGTACCATTTCGCTGGCCGCATTTTTCAGCAATAATAATATAATCTTTCAAGTGAAATATAGATTTATTATCTGCATTTAATTCTTAGCAAAATACTTGTGGTACTATAAAACCTTCAGCACAGTTCCAGAACAGCTTCAGATTTATCACTTTTTAGAAAAGGAGCTTGAGATCATCACTTGTATATGCAATACAGTTCATCACTAATTTATAAATGATTGGCCACACATTGTAGAGATCTTTCTGTGCTGCACGTGAAATTATATGGGCAATCAAGTTGACTCATCTGTTGAAAGAACTTCCAGTACGGCGCATCCGTATCGGTTGCCCAAACAAAGAATAGCTTCGGCACCGGGTTGAAGCAACCAACTTCTCTATCTTGTGTCTTCAGTTTGTCATCTGAGCTTGTGGATAATCTCAAGGAATCCCACAGTAATCTGGATAAATAACTTATTTTCGCTGCGGTGGTCTGGCAAGCCATGTGCGCCTCAACGAGGAACGTGGTAAGTAGGTGTTGGACACTGTTGTCGGCGTTATCGCAACGCTTCGAATTTGGACCTGACCCACAAGGCCACAACACATGATGATAATGTCTTGGGCGAAAGCTATCACATTAAAAAAAAAAAACAAAAGAAAAGGCATTGGTACTTTTAAATGGCTTAAAGCATCTTGGCGAAGGACGAGAACTGCTCGTTTTTGCGCCGAAGTTATAACTCTTTCATTCATGGATGGCTCTTGACCCTCGTACGCATAATACTAGCTTTATCCGCACTTTTTAAGAAATAGACGTGCTTCCTCTGTTTTAAAATATTTGTTGTTTTCACTTTTTATAAAATAATTTTGAATAAATATATATTAAAAAATGTTAATATTTACGATACATAATTAGTATCATTGATAAAATCTTTCAATCAGTTTTTTAATAAATTTATTTAGAGATGCAAATGTTGTACATATTTTGCAAATCAAGTTAAATTTTGTTAATAAAAAGTTAAACTAGGATTGTTTTCATTACAAATCAACTTTCAATCAGCTTTGTTTTCTAAGTCAAACTTTCCTAACTTCTAACATGTATACCACATTAAACAATTTTGTTAATGTACTATGAAAAAAATGTTTATGTAGTTCATTATGTTGTATTATGTTGTTGATATTAATATATTATTTACTTTTATAATTTTAGTTAAAATTAGAGAAATTTGACTTAGAATAAAGTGTTGTGTAATTTAGAAGGTACTAGTATGGTCATGTTCGGCGGGAATTTATAAGGCGATTGATAAGTCAAAATGGGGTGTTAGAGAACACAACCGATAAAGTTAAAACAAACAGGATCATGATCAATACCATGCCATATGAGATTAGTTATAGGAATGTGGTTTTGCCCGTTCAAGAGCATGCTTCCCTCTCCCATCCCTTGCCCGTGGTACGAACTGTGCTGGCTGGAGCGGCCAGATTCCCATCGGATGGCCATGCGCCCTTGCCGCGTGATTGCTGTCATCAGGGATAGCGACAAGTCGACAAGGCATATGGACGAGAACGTCAGGGTGCAGCGTGGACTTCGGACTGCCGGAATGGAATGATTCGCGCAATCCCGCATCCAATGTGCAGCACGTGCTCTCTGCAGGTGGGCCCCAGGCTCTCTGTTCTTTTTTGAACGCGTCGCCGTTCTCCTTTCGCTGTGCCCGCTGGGAATTCTGAGGTTCAGCACTTGAGCTGCCTGCTGCTACTCCACCTAACCTTACCCATCCGCGTGCGCCTGGTCACCCTCTCTATGGCAGGTGGGGCAGGGGCAACCCTCTCACGGTCTCACCCAACGGCCACGGCCGGCCCCACATCTCTTTTCGTTGGGAGCAGTATTATCCTCTCCACGGAATTCGCGGCGAATAATAAAACTAACTTTACTTGCTGCCGGTTGAGCCCCCGTCACGTGGCTGGTCGCAAGGGCGCCTGCACACGCGTACGGCTCCCATTCGTGGGCGGCCAAGGTGCTGAGCTGAGCTGAGCTTCTTTGCTGGCTTATAGCCGGCTCAGAATTCGGCTCGGCTAGGCTCGGGATCTACGACTTCGCAACTAACCACTGCGCATCCGCTTTTGTTTGCGACCTGCGAGACAGCGAGGCCTGAGAGCGAAGTATCTTGCGAATTGCTATTGCTACTAGTACGTATTGCAGTGACAGTATCACAGAAGTCAAGCGAACTGAATCCACCGGTGATTTTCATAGAATCCCTGCGTATCAAAATTAAGCAAAAAGAAACGCAGGTATTTGACTCAATCAAAAGCGAACTCTTCTCAGAGACCGCCTGGTTGAGTCTAATCCTGATTGACAGTCAAAAAATCAGATGGGATGAAACAGCGACGCTGGACTGGATTATGACGCGTTTCCACCGTAACCTTTTAGCTGGGGCTTTTGCGGTCTTCTAGAACGTAGCCACTAGTGTGGCACCGCTGAAGTGGAGCTGGTAGGTGAGCTAACACTCGATTGGAGGAAGCCACCTTGTTGATTGGAGGAAACAGTAACGATCGAGGACGCACAACATGGAGCGCACTAGGTAAAAGGTGAGGCAGGCAAGCAGCTGCCTTCTATATTTAGTAACTGTCCTTTTGTTTTTCTTAAACACACACGCAAACACCGTCCGATTTTTTTTTTTTAAATGGTACGTTGTTTTGTTAAATGATACATATTGTTTTAATAAATAATTGTAGAACTATTTTAGATAATAGAAAATAGTCTTCGGCCTCGCCTCTCTGCAAGCGTACACAACCAAGTTCTTACAAAATTTTCAGGTAATTGCCATAAAAAAGGGAACGAGAACACAAGTAGATCAAAGTGATAATAAGCCAAGTCTATTAATGTTCCTCCATCCGGTCTTGCCGAAAAAGTCCATTGCAACAACTACTTGTGCTCGGCTCGCTAGTTAAATGATCTCCTTGCATCCTCGACAAAGCCCAAAACCGCAACCAGTATATTTCTCGGATTGTAGTCCAAAATAATTGTAGAACTAGAAAGGCGGCAAATAGCCGATTTAGTCCCTAAATTATTACTCGAGGCTCTTTGATCTCTGAATTTTTAAAAACGACCGTTTTAGTCCTCAAACTTTACTTTTAGACTTAATTTCATTCTAAAACTATGAAGATGATTGTTTTAGTCCTTAAACTTTACATTTTGGGCTCAATTTTATCCATAAATTACCAAAGTGCATTTTTGTCTTTAAACTTTTATTTTTCAACTCAATTTTCTTTCACAAAAATCTTATAGTCGAATATGTATAGAGAAATGGTACTATTATAAGTTAACATTAAAAAAAAAAGGTTGAAATTATTAATGGCAACTAAAGAGTTTTTGGATGAATATTATTTTTCTGTCTCCAACCACGGGTGGTGTTGAAGCTGGCCAAGTGCAACAGTACAATGTTCCCATTCAACATCATAGTCAAAGTTCAGGGTTGAACTTTGAGGACTAAAATGACCGTTTTAAAAGTTCAGAGTTGAAACTGAGCTTCGAGTAATAGTTCATATGGACCAAAATGACTATTCTGCCAACTAGAAATTACAAGCACAATTGTGTGAACATGTCAACAAGACTGGCTGTTGAATTGCCAATATGTCTATTGACCTTTTAGTTGTCCATAAGACATGTCATGTATGACACATCAATCTAGGTAGAAAATTTTATGTCAGATAGACCTATCACTATCAGGTTTTTTTTGAAAAGCCGAAGTAGCCTTTTCCTTTTCGTGTGTACACTCATGTGGTGCACCTAGCACATATGTGAATCGTCATGTAGATAAGAGAACGAGCCAAAATTATCTATTGGCCACAGGATGACCGAAAGGCCTATTGGCTTTTTGAGCTGCTGAAGAGCAAAGATATTTTTGACAGCGACACAGTAAAGTATCTCTGTTTTTATTCTTTACTTGTATAGTAACGTAGTTAGCATTGCGGTAAGATTGTTAGAAAAGGCAATGTAGTACTCTCTGTTGCTTTTTATTTGTCGCTATAGTATACATGTTGATTAACCTTTCTCAAGTTTGATTATATATCTAGATATAATGTATTTTTAAATGTATGACAAAAACTATAGATCTAGAAAATCCAAAAAGGGTTAATTCCATCATGCTTATAACGCATGTGTATAACAAATTTTTTTGGAAATATAAATGTTGCAGACGTATTTTCTATAAATCTAGTCAAATTAAAAAATTAACCTACACGTGTTTCATAACAACTTTCTTTCTAGGATGGAGGGAGTAGGTTGACTAATAGATCCCACATGTTAGATTTGTGGTCCCAAACCCTTTTTCCCCAAACCAAAACCAAGGACCATTCTATCCCTTTAACTAAACACAGAGCAAGATCATTCCATCCCTAAAAACTAAGTTTATCCTCTCCTTCCGTGTTACAATCATTGTGTTTGTTCGCTTCAGCTAAAAAAACCATTTCAGCTTATTAGCCAATAATATTTTCTTCTCATAAAAAATCACATGTTTTAATAGTATTTTAACTTATCAACTATCTTATAAGTCCTGCCGAACTTGGTTAAACTATTCTGTTGATCATGACATGCGGATCCCCCATACAACGGTCTCATCAACAAAGTCCATTTGTCATGTGGTTGCCACGAAATAACGGAACAAATTGCTTGTTGTAGTAGCTTGCTTCTTAAAAACTTCCGGAGACACCAACGACACCAGGCGATGTCTATATCGTCTGGATAGAATGCATAAACTATCGGAGGCAGGGTCCAGTGATCGAGCCGTGAGCCGAGCCAATCTGAGCCGCCGCTCGTGCAGGGAGCCAGGGACACTGCTGCGGAGTGCCGACTGCCGAGTACACTTGCGACTGAGCTTCGTGTTGACATTTCAATTCCCATGTGTGGGCATTTCGGTCATTTGGCCAAGGCCACAGATCCTATAAATCAGGCCCCCTTCCTCCTCCCCGGCCGTTGTTGCTGGCTGCGATTTTCACGGGCGCAGAGAGAGAGAGAGGAGGGCGAGAGGGAGAGAAGAGAAGAGGGCGAAGCCCTCCGCGTCGTCTCCTCCTGTTCCTTCCCATCCCTTTCCTGCCTCGGCTTGCACCTTCAACCTTGCTGGTAAGTTCCATCCCTTCTAGCCTTTAATTACTGGGGACAGAGGCTTTTTGCTCGCGAATTCGCGAATATTTTGGGTTCGAGCAACGAAGATGCTCCGTCTTGATTCTGGTTTGGTTGTTGTTAATTAATCTGAATTTTTCGGTTACGTTTGTCGTGGATTCGGACGTCGAGGCGCCGCTATATGAGGAATTAATTTGATTTTATTGCGGATGATGGGGGTGGTTGTCTGTTGGAGGGTTTTACCGTTCAGATCTAGTAAAATTGCAGTGGTGAAGGGAGGATAGGAGTGGGGCAGTTAGGTTTCTGGGTCCACGTTTGTTTATGTTTGGTTGAGGATGGTTTCTGGTTCACCTAAACGGTTGAAAGGGACGCGTGCTTGACTTGGGAAGGTCCATCAGTTTTTGTTTGTATCTGCGAGATTCTACATGTATCTACTTGGCTAATTTTAAAATCTTTTAAGGTGCAATGCCAGCTGTACTACCCACAACTCAGATTTGGGTTTGGTGCCATGAACTTTTACAGATTTGGCCAAACTGCATGAAATTCAGTGGATTGTCATATTATAGAGTCAGTCGCCTGAGTGAACTTTTACAGATTTATTTATGACGTGGAGAATTGGGTAAAATTGTTGCGAAATTGTTTTGCTGTAATTTATTTCTGATTATGCTAGGTTACAGCACTCTTAGTTAATCTGTTCTTATCCCAACACAATTGCCAATGCACAGTGGTCTACCTTTCTTGCACATATTACTCAAATGAGTTGGCTCAGCAGTAGAATCAAGAAATAGCATATTGTGGTCATTTCCAATAGCTCCCAAACAGAACTCTGAAGCAAATTTTTGTTTTGGGTTGCAGAAAGTTCTGACCTCAAACTGAAAGGGGCCTGTGAAGAGTTTTCTTGCGACAGTGCAATGGAGGTATTTGGCAAATCTGTGATTGCTGAGCCCAGCAATGTGATTTTCTTGTCCGCAATCCTTAACACAGAAGGGTCAAACCCTAGTCACAAGTGTGACAAGAGGTGCCAGAACGAGCACATTTTTGGGAACATGTACCGTTGCAAACTGACTGGAACCACTCACATCTGCGACAAAAATTGTAACCAGAGGATCCTCTATGACAACCATAACTCGCTCTGCCGAGTGAGTGGCCAATTTTTTCCGCTCTCTCCACTGGAGCAGCAAGCAGTGAGGGGTATCCGCAGGAAGCATGAAGTGGACAGCAACGAAGGCTGCTCCTTCAAGCGCAGGCGTGGTGCACAGCTGCATCCTTCCCCCTTCGAGAGGTCCTACTCTGCTGTGTCTCCAATCCCGAGCCAGGTTGGAGATGGCATGGACCTGAGCTAGAGCTAATGAGACTTCCTTTTCTTCGGCCAGCCACCTAATTCCGTTCTGCCTACCCCTTTTCCCTTCAATTACAGGATGGAGCTATAAGAGCTTCCTTCTTTGTAGACTTCTATGAAGGGATATGATGAGACTCCTTAGATGCACCGAATAAATGTCTATGTAGTATCTATTCTGTTTCATGGGACCTTGTTGTAACTCGTGAACTTTGATTGAGCGCCAATTCTGATTTAGTGGTACTTTCGGACAATCATTCACTGCTTCTCTCTTTTTTTTTTCACACTTCGGGTTTAATTATTTTGTGTTTTTTACTTTATGTCAACCAATTTTCCTTACTATGCTTTTTCTAATTTTGATTCTCCGATGCAATTAAATATAATTGAGCGGTGTACATTTGTCCATCAATGTAAATGTGTGAAGGATTCTTTGGTCCTATAATCCAGGCACAGGGAACTGACTTGCTTTTGCTGACTGAAGTTTTTGTACAGCTGTTACTAATGTTTTGCTTGACAAGTTCCTGATCAAGCTTGAATCATTTACGGTTTGTTCTCATATAGCTCGATTCTATCTCTTGCTTAACTCTTTTTTACAGGTTATGTTTCTAATGCTTAATGTTTTTCTCCTGTTCTTTTGTCTTGTTTTCCCCCTTAACATTTTTTGTATGCAGGACCATCCAGGTTCTAAACGTTTTTGGGAAATGTTTTGTTCTTTATATATAACTATATTGCCAACTTAATTTCAATTGTTAATTAATTTGCTTTGTTTTGTTTTTGCAGTTGAACATCTCTGATTTTATTTCCATCATTGGGTGGCAAGAAGAAACTAACCAGGAGTCTCTTCTCATTCCTGCAGTGGAGGACTGTTTAGCTGCAGCTGAGCAGCATGCTTTCCAGGTAACTGATTAGCCATATGTAGCAGTGTCAGAACATGATTACATATGACATCTTTGCACTAGGCTCAACTGCTATTGATACATGGATCTCCTCCTCTTTTATGCATTTAATTATGAGCATGTTGCATATTAAGTGAAAATAAAAGATATGTAGCATACTAGATGATTACGGGAAAACCTGACAGCCATCAATGACATTTTCAGGTCCATGTCAGCATGTCAGGAAGTTAGTTTCTTTTGCTGTCATGCCACAACCTCTGTTACTGGAAATAATAAGCCATAAATCAAGGCAGTCTCTTTGCTCATGTTATACAGATGATGTTCTTGCTCTATGGACTGAGTGAGGAGAGGTGGTTCTTCTTTGCTCATTCTGTCCTAGTATGCCAACATAAAGTATTTTTGCACCTTGAGATTTTCCACAACTGTCTAGTTTAGGCCTTAAGGGTTGTTACATCCAGTATGATATGTGCATTTCTTTTCCACTTAACTGGTGATGCTTGAGATTTTCTGCAACTGCCTAGTTTAGGGTTGTTACATTCAAGAATGATATGTGCATTTCTTTTCCACTTAACTAGTGATGTTCAGGTTCCCTGCTTGACAAGTATATTTGTTCTGTATGTCGTTCAGAACATAAATTGGTGGAAGAGAAGTTTGATGCTACCACTCTTTGCGAAGAGAAGTTTGATGCTACCACTCTTTGCAAGGAGGACTGAGCGAGATACAATAACATCAAATTGAAATACTTCAGTTTGCCAACTTTTTCAATATGGCAGATTGAAGAGCAGCAAGATCAGCTTCAGCTTGAACAGCTTCCGTTTGCAGTTTGAAGAAATCTTTTTAAGGTCTCAGACCAAAGGAGAATCCTTCCGGAAATCTTGCCTTTACCCCAAGCATACCTTGTAATGCTTGTAATGATTGTAGTACTTGACTGTTGTTATCAAAGTCATGGATGCTTTTCTTTCGCATGAAGTTTTGTTGGTACCCACCTTGTCTCTCTGTAAGGTAAAAATGTTATATGGTCAATGGAATTGCCATTTCTTGCTATGCATCCTGAGAATATTGTCAATTCTTTTTATGAGATGAGAAAATCGTCAGTAACTCAGTATAAAGGATTTTTGATCGTTTAGTATTTCTTTGTCATGTTGATTTCTGTACGTTATATAATCTGCTAACGGTAAGCGTCAAAGCGTGTGTTAACGTAAGACGAAGGCTGTCCAGAGAAGGGATTATTCCCCATCCGTGGACTTGTGGTGTAACCTCTGAAAGGCCCAAATTGCCGTTTTAACCGTAGAAGTTGTTAATCACTCTGCGGGCCAAGGAGCTAAGTCAACGGTCATACTCTGCGGGGCCAAGGAGCTACTCCTTCCGTACTAAAAAATAAATAAATGTCTCACTTAGTATTGATTCTCAGGAGACACCAATGCAGCACCAAATGTCTTCGTCATCAACAAATTTCTAGCAGCCGGAGTTGTTGCACACAAATGTTTGAGTAAGCAGTACAGGATGTCCAGTCATTTAACTAAAAAAAAGTGACTGCATGTCTGTATACTCATTAAACTCACAGCTTTGTTATTGCCAATCCCATGGCAAGTGGCTTCTCCACAGATGTATAGGAAGATTCGGCCATTTGGCGCTCGGTAGTAGTCGAGAAATTCGTGGTAACGCTGTTTGAATTAGTGATGGTCCTGCATATAAAAAGCATAAAGTCCTCGTCCATACCATGGATACAAATACAATAAACTACTTTCTCCATCTTAAATTATAAGATATTTGACTTTTTTGCCACTAAATTTGACCATACCATTTGGAGTAAAAAAAATCAAACGTCTTATAATTTGGGATGAAGCAATATTTGCGCAAATTTAGGATGAAGGAATATTTGCGCAAAAAAGTCAAACATCTTATAATTTAACCATATTTGTGCAAATTTTATCAATAAAAGTTCTTCAAGAAGCATGTCTGTGTTTTCTTATGGAGTACAATACCACTGAGATGACAATAGCAGGTTACAATCAAAGCTCCACAAGATTGTGAGCCGTCGGATCGAAAAGATACCTACATATTCTGGTCGGGCTTCCGCCCCCGTAGCCGCCGCCGCCTTCGTAGCCGCCGCCGCCTGACCCTGTTCCTCTCGCCTCCGGCCTCCTGCAGGTGGAGAGGAGGAACGGGGGTCCATCGTTTTAGTCGATCTACTGTTTCGTAGAGTCTGAGTCGAGTCCATCTAGGTCTAGGGTTTGCTCGCCGTCGATGTTCGGCGGCGGAGTTAGGTTTTGGGAGGAGTGCGACTCCTTTGCGGCTTGTTTTTCCCGGTGACGCCGGCGATGCGGAAGCGGCAGCAGCGCGCAGGGAATAATTTCTTCCAAATCTTCCGTTCTCCGATGGCGATCTACTCCGACGTCAACGGAGAGGCCGGGGAGACCTGTCCAGAGTCGAGGGTCGGTGCATCGTTGTCTTCTTCGGTGGTGATGATGGTGTTGACCCCGTTAATCTCGAGGAAGATGTTCTTTGGTGAAAATCGAGCTTTGCTCGGGTTGCCGGCGATAGAATCGAAGGATGCGTCGTGGGTGCGGGAGTTGGCCGATGCGCCCGGGAGGCGATGTCGGCCGATTCACCTAGAAGTAAGTCCTCCTCTGCGGCCTCCACCTTGTGGAGTTTGGCTCTCGTGGCCGATGACGTTTGGGAAGCGGTTTCGATAGCGGTGACGAACGGATCTCTGAAGGCTTTGAGGAAGACGAACAGAAGTTTTGAACTTCTTTGTAATTTTCCTTTTTTTTTGGAGTCCTATTTGTAAAAGAGCCGGTGTAATACGCTAAGATTAATACATGTTCCTTCTAAAAAAAAAAGATTGTGAGCCGTCTGTGTCTGATCGCATGGATCTTTTTCTCAAAACTATATTTAGCGAACTATATCCTCTCCTTTCTAAAATAATTTACAACAAAATTTGACTAATAAATTTATAATAAACGAAATCAATCTATTTGCACCCCTAATCAAATTATTTGAGTTTAAATGAGTTTTAAAAAAGAATAGTAATATTTATATGACACAATATATACCATCAAGCGCTCCTTCAGTCCAAAAATATCGTTCTAATTGTAAATTTAACACTTGTAACACCAAATTAATATAGCACAAAACTATATTTCATGACAAATTTGTACTAATTTAGCATCTAAGTATTAATATATTTATTTAAAATTTAGTCAAACTTATAACATGTGGACCTAGATAAAACTAGAATAACATTCTTGGACTTAGAATGAATGTAAAATACCATCAGTTTAAGTTATGGCATCATAAATATTAAATTTAAAATTGTATTTTCTATTTAAATTTCATTAGAATTAAAAATTTGACTCAATGTTGTACTATAATTTTCTAGAATATTTTCTTTGTCTTAAATTATAAGTTGTTTAGATTTTTCTAGGTATAATGCTTTTTGCTATTTATTTTGATATATCGTATATTTGGCTAAGTAATAATTGAACGTCTTCAACGGTATTTTTAAGCTCACTCTCTAGACCTAATTTGGAGAGTTATTTAACAAATTATTTCTATATCTTTCCACCCTTAGCAGCTTCTTTATATAGCTAGTAGGAAGCAAATGACAATATTTAGAGATCTAATAAAAAAGTTGGAATATTTTTTCCAGCAAAAGCTTTATTTTTGTTAATATGGTCCAAGGTTCTGAATACAATTTTTTTTAAAAAGATAGTGAGTTTTGGAAAATATTGGAGAACTCAACAAATATACATCCAACTTTTTTTAGCTATTTGAAGAATTCATTGATTTACCGATTGTTTTTTAAAACTATTAGAGATGCTCTAATCTGAAATGAAAATTCTGAATAAGAAAATACAGTAATTTTCTTGAAACTGACATATGGGATTGCATGCACTCGAATTGGGGTGTGACACGCTGACAGCCCATGTACGCAGATGAGGGATGTCAGGAGTCAGGACTCAGGAAGGCGAGAGGCAACAGAACCGATCCGCGGCTGTGCCCGTGCCGCGCTTCCTAGAATCCAGTTCAATCCACTCGCACGGAGGAGCAACGCGGAGCAATGGCGCTCGCCGCCCCTTCTTCCCTCCGCCGCCTCCCGACCACGCCACCGCAGGCGCCGTCTCTGCCCTGTGCCTCCCGCCTCCGCTCGCGCCCTCTGCGGGAGCCCCGTCGCTGCCAGAGACTCGTCGCCGCGGCCGTGGCGGCGGCGGCGGCGGCGGCCACGGCTCCACTCGCTTCCTCGCCCACAACCGTACGTACTCCACGAGCTCCTCCCTCCTTACGAAGACCCGACACCTTCTGAGTTCTGACGCTTCGGTCTCGCAGGCGGACACGGAGCGGAGGAAGCACGAGCTGCTGCGCGCGGTTCAGGAAACGCGGCGCGGATTCGCTGCGGGGCCCGACCAACGCGCTGCCATCGAGGAGGCCGTCGTACGTACGAGGCCTATAATCGGCCGCTGTCGAACAATTTGCCCTCACGCGACGCGGCGGCGTCTGTGACGCTGTGCTGGGTTTGATTGATTTTGTGTGTCATGTGCAGGTGGCCGTGGAGGAGCGCGGTGCTGGGGAGGGAACGCCGCTAGATCTCGCCGCGCTCGATGGCACCTGGAGGCTGTGCTACACATCGGCGTCAGACGTGCTTGTGCTGTTTGAGGCGGCTGAGAGGCTTCCACTCTTGCAGGTAAAACAACGTGTGTTCAGCGATCTGTCCTAATTCGTCGTTGCAATTGGATGCCTACTTAAAGCCGCCACCTAGCAATCAATTACAGATGCCAGCGCATTTGAGATCGACTGAAAATGTCAGTAACTTGCCAACCTCCACGTTTTCAAATGTTCATGCTAGAGAACTATTGCTAAAATATGCAATACACGTTTGTTATTTTTGTCGTCTCTCGTTAGGTTGAGCACTAGAGGTGATGAGTTTAAGAGTTTATAACCTCTCGTACATCAACAAGATACTTTCTCTGTGTAGTGTATGTTTCGTTTTCCTCTTACTGCTTATCACTGGTGTGTTTGAGCAATTGTATTTGAGAAATTTCGGGAGAAGGGTTGGAGTCTTGTGATCATGGTGGTTTTTTGTGGATATATGCAGGTGGGGCAAATATACCAGAAATTCGAGTGTAAAGATCGATCAGATGGTGGAATTGTGAGGAATGTTGTAAGGTGGAGCATTGAGAACTTGCTGGAGGTAACCATTCTATGGCCGTTGTACTTCTTGGGGGTCTTCAGTTTCTCGATGCCTGGAGACTCTCTTTTCTTTCCTTCTATATCTCTCATATCAATTAGAAGGGTGTGGCTCCTGATCGCTTCTTGCGGGATGTCAACCGTGTTGGTAATCTTGCTCCACCAATCGAGCGCCAAATCGCTTGCTTGCCATTTTTCTGGTTTCAGGTTCAGTTGAGCCGTTCAGGAAGGCTGCAAGGCACCAGACCCTTTTGGTTTACCTGCATTCAGTCACAAGTTGATGTGTGGTTTTATTTAGATGTCTGCCTGCAGATAGGGCACATTGACTGTTTGGTCAACTGTGCGGGCCAGTCTGTCCTAAGTCCAAATGCAATTTTGGATAATGAGCCAAGTGTAGAATTTGCACTTGGGTGGAGACCAGGCTTGCCAGATTGAGCAGATTTCTGGAGCTTTGTTGCAGCCAATGAATTGAGCTTGATACGCGATGCCACTGAGTATTCACCAGTTGGCGATAGCTTGCGTTCAGTTGATCCCAGATAATATTAGAGTTGCTTGAATTACAACTACTGTATTTTTCTGCGGTATGAATGTTATTCGCTTTGCACAGACCACATTCTAAAGAGTGCCTCCCTTTTTAATTGTGCTTTTATATTGAGCTGAACACCTTGACATGCTTGATTATTCCAGCTACACCTTGAATACTTACCTTTAATTAAAAATAGAAAGAGTGAACTTCATATAAATAGAGTATCTTCTTTATCTTGACAGCACAGCTGCTGATGTACTTACAGCACAGCACTGCTACACCTTGTAATATATAAAGAGCATGGTAGTTGGAGGTGTGCTGTTCGCTCCATATGATCATAAAATGCTCACCAGTGTAACTTCTTACTTTGACATATTTCACATCTTCTAAGCTTAGCTTCCTATTCTTTGCATGCTATGATGTACCATATTTATTTTTCAAACTTTGTCCCTCATGTTTTCAGTTCTTTCATTTTTGATTCTTTTAGCGATCTCTATAGGAGCAAGAAGGTGCAACACTGATGGTCTCTGCAAAGTTTGTTGTCCTGTCTAAACGCAAATATCTTTCTTCAATTTGAGGAGGTAATATTCCTTTTCAAGAATAGCTAATATGATTACTTTATAAAAAAAAAATGCAAAGTGAAGAGTTTCTATTTCATGATGAGACATTCAATTTCCAGTGTTAGAAGAACAGCATGAGAAATGATGTATTTGCTTGTTATATACTCCCTCCAGTCCAAATTTTAAGACATTTTGACATTTTTAGATACATACATAGCTTTTGCTATGTACTTAGATATACATTATGTCTAGATACATAGTAAAAATAATGTATCTAGAAAAGCCAAACAACCTTATAATTTAGAATGGAGGGAGTACGCGTGTAAGACTCTTGTATCAATGATTAAGCTACATTGTAAGTTAGCATTCTCCATGACCCTGATTCAATTAACATGCAAGGAGATATTCACATGCAAGATGGTGCTATGTAACCAGATTTTTTTTCTGGGGCTGACTTGGAAATTTCTTCCCTTTTTTGGTTATATCATCCACTGTCTTAACTAAACCCTTTAGAGCATTGTTCTTGCATTATCATTTGAATTTGTCACTAGTTTTCTTAGGTCGTCATTAACAGGGGTTTTGAGCCATGGCTGGTCTTAGATGTGGCTTTTGTTTTCTCTGTACTATAATGCTTAAACATTTGACGCTGACTTCTGTCCCAAACTCATTGTTTCAACTCTTCAGCCTTCTTGAACAACAGCGATCTTGCCCTCTTTTGTTCAAGAAAAACAGTATCTATCTTCCTTTTCTATTGTGACCTTTGTTTTGAGTGTTTGTTGCTAGAACTAATAATCATCATATAACAGGTTGCTGTTGAAAATATCAAGATTAGCGAGCAACTGCAGGCACTGATAGCTCCTGCTATACTTCCTCGGTCATTTTTGAGCCTTCAGGTATATGCCAGCTTGCAAGGTCATATCAAATAATTGATGGTTGACTTGCATATTGCCCTTGATTTAACAAAATCTTGTTAATTCTTTTTGGTCCTTGACAAATATGTGCATTGCTATACATTTCATGTGTCCCATAATATGTTTCTAAACTCTGTTAGTTTCAACTTTCAAGAGCTGCTAGTTCCTGTAGCATGCCACATGTCATCACTTTTGTTGTTTACTGCCAAAAAGGAGATATAAAGTGAAAAACGTTATATTTATGATTAACATTTGCAATTTCACCATGTTTGTTGTATTTCTTTAATCTTTATCATCTAACATAGGACAGGTGTTTGAGATTTCATAGTGAATTTGTTTGTGCAGATATTGCAGTTCCTTAAAACCTTTCGAGCTCAAGTTCCTGTTAGTGGTCCTGAAAGGTAATTTTCCACACTGCTTAATTTTCCTCATTTTGTGCTCCATCTTTTGTATTTACCAAACTGAATTAAATGCCAGACGATCACCTGGAGGATTATATTATCTTTCTTACCTTGACCGTGATATGCTCCTGGGTCGTTCAGTTGGTGGTGGGGGACTATTTGTTTTCACAAAGGCACAACCTCTTACATAAAAGTTTTCCGTCCTTGAGCTTGCCAACTTACAAGGGGTATGTATAACCTGGCAATCTACAGTTCTTTTTTTATCATGCAAATATGTGATCATCATCTCACTCTAGTTTTCTTAAGAGATTGCCATGATCTACTTTGTGTTTTAAGAGATTACATGCAACCTGTTTTCTTTTACACACTAGTTGTGAATATGTAGCTGTCTAGTGGTCGTGGATATATAAAGTAAAGTTTCCTTGATAGTTCTATTTCATTTGAATGTTGTACGAATACTGGAACTATACCAGTTGGATTTTCCAAAAGTTTGGTCTCTATTATTTCAAACATGAATGTTAAGGTATCAAATAAAATGGGACTATTGATCTACTGGAATAGATGCTCAGTGGGTGCCTCTGGTAATAAATTCTGTCATGTAGCGTAACATGGACACTGGCACATTTGGATAGTTTTTTTTTTTTTTAAGAAAAAGATTTGAGTAACTTTAGGTTTGTGGAGGTGGAGCTTGCCAGTTCCTAGAAGTAAGAGAAGATTTGGAGAATTTCAGGGTTTGCATTGAGGAATCATCTTTGGAAAGTCAACATGGAAATAGACAATTTGACAGTATAATGGGACAATTAATTTGTAATCTAACAACAATGATAACAACAAAACCTTCAGTCTGAAGAAACTAGTGGTACAATGAAGCCCAACAAGAGCTAGACAAATTAAAGACAAAGAAATAAAAAAGGTTGAATACAATACATGCACTATATTTTAATCTGGTTTCCCCGGTTTAGTTGATGTAGAGCACTACTGCCTCTGTTTGTGACCACAATTGGACGTTGGCGCCCCCCCCCCCCCCCAACAGTCTGGAGAGACCCTTTTTACATCAAGGTTACATGGAGTCGTGGACCTGAAAACGTAACAGTTGTTAGGCAGGCAGCAGGCGGAAAACTAGGATGTCTTGTTTCCTTGTTTGATTTATGACTGAAAATTTCAATAACTATAACTCAGATATTAAGTTTGGGACTGGGAATTGGACACTGCTACTTTGCCTCAGTTGACTTATGCTACACTGTTGTGGCACCCCACGCTTTGGCCATTTTACATTCTGATAAACCATGCCGCTCTTACTTCAGAAGTTCAGAGTTCGTTCTACTCCATATAAACCATGCTGCTCCTACTTCAGAAGTTCAGTATGATGTGTGTGACAGGTTTGCCATTAAGACTAGCTGAAATATAGTTGATTATTATTTTTTTTCTTTTTTGGATTGACAGCACATCACATCTGAGGAAAAACCATAGGTCAAAATTTCGTCTAGTTGTGCCAATAAATTTTTAGGAGAATATTCTTTTCCCAATGCTAGGATATTCCCTCGACTGTGACCCTTGGTGCTCTGGCAATCTCATTTTCATGATATGGTTCTTTACTGGTGAGGTGCATGTGGCAAACCCTACACCACATAGTTTTTGGTCATGGTGGGTCCTCAGATTTGTTATGTTATGCTTTCAATCCCGTAGACCCCACAAATAATTTTGATCCGCCAAGTCCTTTATTACTCTATTGAACATATTAGACTGCCGGGGCCTTTATATTTCTTAGTATATGTAAATGTGCTGTTCAAGATGTACCAATCATTTTTTGTTTTTCCTAGAGAACAGGGACATGACCTTTCCTCTTTCCAGGAAATCCAACAAGTAAAATCATATCTATGCTTTTTTTTTTTTTTTCAGATAAATCATATCTATGCTGAATGACAAGAAAGTGGTTTCTGGGGGGGGTGGTTGGTTCTAATACAACTATCATATACAATTAATTTCGATGCCTTTGATGAAACACACAATTCTTTGCGATTTTATTTTTCAAAATTACCATGTCCAGACGTAAGTTCTGTTAACGCTTTGTGTTTGGACATTTATTAAATATTTATTTGTGACAAAATGTCAAGTTGGCAAATAAATTAATATGTGCCGTTTATAAACGTGTCATTTTTTCTGGTTATTGTTTTCTAATTCAATTTATAGCATTCTTTGTCTACTATATCTCCTCTCCGTTATCTGATTAATAGGCGTCTCACTCCTTTGGCATGGTGTAATTCACTCCTCATTTATAAGATATCTCTATATGTCAAATGTACTAGCATGAGCCATGAGGGGAGTGATTTTATGAACTAGATTTTTTTTCTTGAAAACATAGGAGAGCTGCGCCTCATTAAATTGAGAAGAGAATAATGGGCAAGAACCCAAAAAACACCACAAACACGCCAAACACACGCACCCACGCCCCAACAGTTTCAACTATTGTCCACTAACGTATGCTACTTGCTGTTTAAATTTAAAAAATGAAGTTTTAAAATTAAAAGATCAGGGCTATGTGTATATTCTACTTTTGAGTTGTGTATGACCACAGACTAGCCCACCTGTAAGTGACACAAAGTCACTGTGACTCAACCTAACTGGATGTTGACGAATTATTTCCGCATTTAGGCACGGTTGTTCCTATGGAAACGGAAAAATCCATATCCGGCGAATGACTGCCCATCTCTGTCCCCGCAGGGAGGAAAAATTCCTTTCATCTGTCCCTGCAATGCAAAAGCTCATGGGGGAGATTTGTTCTCTATCCCTATCCCCACTCTGGGAAAGTCCATGGGGATCCTCGTCCTTGCATTGATACATCTTGAATATAATGGAAATTCAAATTTAACTTAAAATTAAGTAATAATTTTTAGTGCAAGTTTATGATTGATGAACTGCAATATACATATATTCATCGTTAATTCTCTTAACAGAAACAAAAACAAAACAACACATTACACGACAATTACATTACAAATTTTAGTGATATATATGTGCATATATGAAAAACAGGTTGGGGATATGGAGACCTCACTCATTTGGTGGTTCACATGAATAAGTTGATTTGGACATAGGAAAAGATTTGTTGGAGATCAACTCTTTTAGAATAATTCCTGCCTTGCTCTGGGACCAGATCAGTCTGATTAACATGCGCCGACGCTGACGCTGACCCTGACGCACAGGCTGGTGACAATGTGACATGTTCCACCATTACTCCGCAGTTTGTTTGCTTTCTTGCTTAGTGCTTAATGTAGCAGCTGGTGCAGTCGTTTGCCATTAAAGTCAAAACGTGAGAGGAGAAGTCGCATTTCAAGCGATGTCGCCTGTGTGCTGTATCGCCGGTGAGTCCGGTGACTTGTCTAGGCTCTCCTTTAACCCAGCCATGTAATCGAAAAAAACCCCGTGTACACTGTTGAAAGTGAATGTAAATGAACAGTGATTTTGGTAACAACTAATTACTTCATTGATCTCTTTAGATTATATACAAGTGGGAGGTCGCGTCGTACGGACGTCGTACGGACGCGACTCCTTGGTTTCATGTACAGGAAGAGCAACTGCTCTGGCCGAAAGGACATGCCCCTTCGGATGGCATGCTAACTGCTAACACTTAACAACTAGGCTAACTGCTAATCCTATTACTAGATGAGATCACCGATCAGATGAAGAGGTGTCTCTTAGGAAGAGACATCGTTTCACAACACTCCCCCTTGATCGAATCTTTCTTGAGATCAATGCAGATGTAGCTTGGATTCCTCGAAAACCCCTGTGGGAAAAATCGAGGAATATGTATATATAGATATGCCATAAAAACTCCTTTAAACCTTATAGGAAAATAAGGAGAAAATAGCATATATGAGTGTGATTTAAATAAATCACTATGTCATTGGTATCCCATTAAAAACCCAAAGGGGAAAAAAATATTGGAGATACAACATATAGATTACTCCTCCAAAAAACCTTTTCAGGAAAAATATGAGGAGAATATAAAGTGATATGTCGCTAAAACTCCTGTAAAAAACCCAGTAGGAAAATTTAGGAGAAAATATGACGACATATTATTGATATTGCCTCTTGGATAACTCACATAAAAAACCTTTTCGTGGAAAAACCATGAAAGAGTTGTGAGGGCAATACGTGTCTTTGATATTTCCCACAAAAACCCCAGTGGGGAAAATAGAAAATATGACACATGCTTGTATTAATATTACCTCATTAAAAACTTAAACAAGAAACCTCATGAGTAAAACTTGTGAAAGAAAAGAGTGTAATATAATGCTGGTACATGTAGCATCTAGGAGATTTCTCCCCCTGATTCTTGCAAATTTCGAAGCCGCCGCATACCAATTTCATGTACAAGTTTTTGAAACATAGAAGTTGGTAAGGACTTAGTAAATAGGTCAGCGAGATTATCACATGACTTAATTTGCAAGATGTTTATCTCCCCCACTTTCTTGTAATTCATGGGGATAAAAAAAAGACTTAGGAGTAATGTGCTTAGTCACATTGCTCTTTATGTAACCAGTTTGCATCCTGTAACACAAAGCAGAAATTATCTTCATAGATAATTGTAGGTGATTCTATTGAACCAATACCACATGACTGTTGTATGTGGTTGATCACTCTTGAAGTCATACGCATTCACGTGATGCCTCGTATAGTGCAATAATTTCGAGTGATTAGTAGAGGTCGATGTAAGAGTCTGTTTTAGAAGACTTCCATGAAATGGTTGTACCTCCATGTAGGAATACAAATCTGTTTGGGATTTGCCATTATGGGGATCGATAAGTAACCAAAGATCCGCGTATCCAATCATATTGGGATCATGATTTTTCTTAAAGAATAAACCAAGATCCTTTGTGCCATTAAGATATCTCGAGGATATTCTTTGCTCCCGGCCCAATGACGTTGAGTTGGATCTCGCACTATGTCTAGCAAGCAAGTTAACTCGCAAATGCAATATCGGGCCCGGTGTTATTTGCAAGATACATAAGTGCTCCAATGACATCGAGATATATGGGACCTCGGGTCCCAAAGATCTTTTCTCCAATATCCTGTGGTCTAAAATGGATCTTTCTCCATATCTAGAGAACGAACAACCATCGGTGTTTTGGAAGGATAGGATTTGTCCATATTGAATTTCTCCAATATTTTCTGGGTATAGGCTGATTGATGCACTAATATTCCTGAGGGAAGGTGCTCAAGTTGTAAACCTAAGCAATATTTGGTCTTACCCAAATCCTTCATCTCAAATTCCGTCTTTAGATGATTGCGTGCTTCTTCTATATCTTTTGGATTGCCAATGATATTTAAATCATCAACATATACGGATATAATACAAAATCCCGTTAGAGATTTCTTAATGAAAACACATGGGCAATCATCATTGTTTGTGTATCCCTTCGCTAGAAGGAACTCACTCGATCGGTTGTACCACATTCGTCCCCGACCGCTTTAAGCCATATAATGACTTTTGTAGCTTTACACAATACATGTTGCGATTTGCGCTTGATTCGAGTTTGGATTCCATTGGGAACCTTCATGTATATGTCCGAATCAAGTGAACCATATAGATATCTTTGTCACTACATCCATCAACCGCATAGATAGATGATTTTGAACTGCCAATGATATTAAGTATCGGAAAGTAATTCCACTCATTACCGGAGAATAGGTTTCATTGTAATCAATGCCAGGTCTCTGCGTGAACCCTTGTGCTACGAGCCTCGCTTTATATCTCACCACCTCATTGTTCTCATTCCGTTTTTCGAAAAACCCATTTAAAGCCTACAGGAAAGACTTTGGAAGGTATGGGCATTGCTTTTGTGAATACCCCTCTTTTAGTGAGTGAGCCTATCTCAGCTTGAATTGCTTCCTTCCATTGAGTCCAGTCCGAGCGCTTTTTGCACTCTGCCATGGTCTTGGGATCTGGATCATTTAGGAATATTTCTGCAATTGCTGCGGAGAAGTACATGTCGACAACTGTAGTCTTACGGTCATATGATTCTCCAGAATCAGTGTAATTGATGGAAATTTCTTTCACCCCATTTAGTGACTCTTCATTTCCCAAAATTATGGAGTCAGGGTGTTCCGATGTCCCAGGATCAGAATTTGGGTTTGAAAGTGAATGTAAATGAACAGTGATTTTGGTAACAACTAATTACTTCATTGATCTCTTTAGATTATATACAAGTGGGAGGTCGCGTCGTACGGACGCGACTCCTTGGTTTCATGTACAGGAAGAGCAACTGCTCTGGCCGAAAGGACATGCCCCTTCGGATGGCATGCTAACTGCTAACACTTAACAACTAGGCTAACTGCTAATCCTATTACTAGATGAGATCACCGATCAGATGAAGAGGTGTCTCTTAGGAAGAGACATCGTTTCACAACATACACCACCTTCGTATATTATGGTCCAATCGTTTCGTTATCCTTGACATGATATTGTTTATTGCCAAATCCTTTCCGGAGAACTGATTGATGTAAACGTCCTTTGCAATCTGACAAACGATGATTGTTACAAATTGGTCTATTTTTTTTCGAAGGGTAAAGGATGATGCTACACCGGGAAATGGGATGTGCAAAATCTCTTTGATTGGTTTGCTGTATCCGGCTTGGCCAGACCGGCGGGATGCAAAATCTCTTGCGTGGAGTAGGTAACGGCTAGCCCCGGTGATGCAAAATCTTCGTGCAGTTTTTGTATTTTACCTATGTGTTTAAAGTGGAAAAGAAAATATATTCAGTTTGTTTTGTTTCAAGATCATCGTAATTTCAGCTGCTCTATTTACCAGCTTCGATGAAAGTAGAAGAAAGCCGATGCCATTTTAGGTTTAAGTGTGGAAGCAAGTGACAACTTGGTCGAGAAGAAACGGCCAAACGGGAGATGTGACATCTCTCTCGAAAGAGTTGGCATCGTCCTTGCTTGCTTTGTTGAGTCGCGCGCGCTGCGGCTTCGGGTGGGTTCTGGACATCCTTCCGTGTAGAAAACTCTGATCCGGTCGTGGCAATTAAGGTCAGCTCATTTGTAGTTTGTTCCAAATTTGAAGTTTCATTGCTAGCTGAGTGAGTCTAACTCTCTTCCCTTTCTGTCATTCTGTATCGCCTTAGACCTGGCATTCTTTCATCAACCTAAAACGTAGATGTTTTTGCCCAACATCGAAGCCATCTTGCTGATGCTTGGTGAATTTTCGCTATCCAATCTAACTAGTTAAATCCCTTTTCTAGTTGCACGTTGAGTTGCCGGCCATCAAAGCCTGTAATTAGATCAGTCGCAGGATTTTTTTAAAAAACAAAATTGAAACAGAGGGCGGCAAAGACCGATCCAATTTTATAAATTACAAATGTACAATGAAACCAGCGAACTAGAAAGCGGATCAGCAGCCACTGATTTACTACCCTGTCTACATCTCAAGCTAATATACAACTCCAGACAGTGTACACATCTCACACATGAATCAACGTGGGGGATATAAAAAAAAACAAAATGTACAGCTCTACACGTTGGATAATAACAGTACCCGTTGATCATCCTTGAGGAGCAGCCAGCTTTGCCGGTGATGATTGATTGATACACCGATCGATTGTACATACAGCTTGATCGACTGATCAATCCGTTCTCGTGACGCCGGCGGCGACGCCAACGCCGACGCCCCGGATCCCGGACGACCTGATGACGCCGTCGACGAAGGCGAGGCGCTCGGACAGCGCCCTGACACGCTCCTGGTACTCGATGGCCTGCGTGACGGCCTCGGCCTCCAGCTCGCCGAGCTGCACGCACAGGCGCTCCTCGGCCTCCTCGGCCACGGCCAGCCGCGCCAGCGCCGCCTCCAGCTCCCGCCGCAGCCGCTCCTCCCTCGCCGCCGCCTCCGCGACCGCCCTCTCGAGCTCGGCGTTCCGCCGCCTCATCTCCTCCGCCTCCCCGCCGGCTGATCCCGCGGTCACCTGCTTCCTCGTCAGCAGCATGGCCACTACAATAAATGTACTCCAACGTTATGATCAAGCTGATACTCTTCTTCAAAGTTCTCTCAGGCTTGGTGGGTTGGCTTAAACTTTGGACCTCTCCTTATATAGGCCGGAACGGCAAAGCAATGACCAGCGAATGAGGCCGTCCAGGTTCAATGAACCAATCCGAGAGCGGAGAGCAGAGGTGTCGGTGTACGGGTACAGCAATGATGATAATAAAAAAAAATATATAGTTACGTACTCGGTGACAGCATCGTCGCCGAGAGCCATGGAAACTTTCATTTGTTGCCCCTACGTTTCTCTCTCTCTCTGAAGTCTAGATTCATTACGCGATCGACGTGAATCGGTGAGGGTGACATGATAGCGGGGCAAACGCTGGGCGATCGATGGAGCTACCACTGGAACGGGTCTCTGGATTGACGACCCATCGTTGTTTCGTTTGAAACAATGGGTTACAAGAGACGACGAATAATCCACGGCTACTTCGAATTAATGGCATAAATCCTTGTGCTTTTTATATGTGTGATGTGAAGTCAAATTTGGAATAGAAGTAAGGAACAACTAAACTTCTAGTCTAGATGAAAAGTAATGGGTTAAATTTCCTTTTCGGGTGTAATTTTAGACGATGGTGAAATGTGAAATGTGTTCACACGCTATTCACGAGCATACTATGTTAATTCTTCTTATGATGTACTACAAAACGAAAACATGCCTTATCGTACGAAATGTTTTGGAGCCATGCATGGGCCTAATTTTTCTCGCGTTACAAGTTGCTAATTCACTATCATTGTATTTTATATTATTTGTTCGAAAGATTATGTTGGACAGACGGCCGGTTCAGAGGGATCTCCGCAATGGTGATGTTCTGACTGATCTGACACGACCGTGATGTAGCTGACGTGCAAATGCAAGATAGAGCAAGAAAGTGAAGCAGCCAGGACCCAGGAGTATTAGACGTGCAAATGCAAGCGAGAGCAAGAAAGTGAAGCAGCCAGGACTCAGGAGTACTATTTTTAGCAGCGTGACAGCAAGGAGAAACCCGCACATTTCATCTTCGCCCTAGTTCAGGGCTTGTTTTGATAAGGAAAGGAGAAAAACAAATTATATTAGGATATGGAACTATGGTTGTTTTACATAATAAATTTCACACATCCAGCTTCATGCTCAGTCATAAGTGAAGAGACAGACCACATTATTATTACAAATAAGTTCTGTATTATTGGTAAAATAGATAAAAGGGAAAACATAGTGGAAATATAAGAGTAGGTGTTTGTAACATAATTAGAACACGGAATCCAAATTGTATTCACGTCAACAGGGACGGATCCAGCGGGCAGAGACAGGGGGGGCTGCCGCCTGCTGCCAGCGCGCGTGCTGCTCCACTAGTCCGGTGGCTGTAGGGGGGGCTCGAGACCCCCCCCCCCCCCACCGCTAGGTCCGTCGCTGCACGTCAAATAAAAACAAATAAATTACTAAGATTTGTACTCAATAATTAACATGTGGTTTTTCTGTGAGCTAGGCTAATAAGAAGTAGACAACATAATGGTGAGCCATTGAATGCATTTCGGACCGGCTTTAGTGAAGCCTGGCTGAAATGATACGATCCAGGCTAGGCATAACGCATTTGGTTTTCATCTCCCTCAAGCCTGCATCGATGCGAGGGCCAGGCTCTGTATCTTTGACCATGCAGCATATAGTTGTTTGCTTGCCTATGCTCGTAGGACTTGGATTGACGGAGCCTTGTGTACACTGGAGTAAGCGGTGGCCACCGCACAACATGCGTCCCGCGAGCTAGGCCACGGAAAAGGAGTCACATTTTCCTTTCCCGCGAGCCTAGCCAGTGGTCACACTTGCACCCTAAGAGCCTAGCGCAGGGGCATCCTAATAAACTAGAGTTGCATCTCAAAGTCTGGCCCATACAAAACCGGGCATCCAAACAGGCCGAATGAACCAATCAGCCTATATATTGCTAGGCTCTATTTTCAGGATTTATCGGCGTTATGCTTTAAGTGGTAAGCGATATTCCCGTCGACGACGAGACGCCAGTGGTGACTTTGGGAATCTCCAGATCTGCCAGCTCAGTCCTTCGGAGGTGCTCATAGGAGTAGGGTTTGCGTGCGTGTATTCATAGGGATGAGTGTGCGTGTGTGTTGTGAGCGTTTGTGTTGTACTGTGTAATTCTCAAAAAAAAAATGTACCCTCAACTCAGAGAGTTGGGATTTTGGTTTGTTATTTTCTCTAGCACGAAGTATCAGCTCGCTGCCTCGCCGGACATGGTCGATCTTCCTTCCCCTCTCCTAAATCGTCCTCGGCGGACGAAGTATCAGCTCGCTGCCTCGCCGGCTGGTCTCGAGCGCGCATGGCTTTTCGCTGTTTCACGCATGGCGATTGGCGGAGTCTTCTGTTCGCCTGGTGTGATTCGTGGGACAAGAGAAGCGCGGGCACAGTGACGTCACCCCGGCCGCCGCGTCCCACATTTTTGCTCACTACCCGTCCGTCCGGCTGGCTCTTCCGACGTTCGCAGGGATAATATGGATGGCGATGTCAGCGGCCCTTGATTGGAGCTCAAGCCGCGCGAGATGGCGATTCTTTTCCTCTCTCTCTCTCTCTCTCTCTCTCTCTTTTGTTTTGGATAACTGAGATGGCGACATTTATGTCACGTCTCCCGCGCTACTCACTCAGCTAGGAGTACGTGCCTACGACATGTGGGCCTCGCCTAATAATCCTATCATGCGGTGCTCCATCTCCGGCCAGTCTCCACCGTCCGTCCGGCTTTGTTTTGCTTCGCCTGTGCTAGCTGTGCCAGCGCCGGCGTGCCGCAACAGCGGCCTTGCGAGGCGGGGCCTCGCCTCTGCTCGTCTCATTGCGACGCGACGTGAGACATGGCCGGCGCCGCCAGGCGCACCCGGCCGGGCCCCAGGCCCCCAGCCGGGTATCGCGGCTACGGCCGAAAATGATGATGCCTACAACCTTTTTGTCGACGATTTCAAGCTGAAAAAACACTTGCGGATCTTCCTCGCGTACGTACTGGACCGGTTCTGCGTCATCGAGACGGACTGATCGATCGATCGAATTGCCTTCTCACGACGTGGGATGGGATCGAGTCGACTGGAAAACCGGAGATAATTATTGTGTAAATATCATGTGGACGTAAGGATGCTACCTACCACGTACCACGTACACAGGTTATTATTATTATTATTATTATTATGCCTGTGTGATAGGGGTTAACCGTTTGTCTACGGAAGCATGATAGTCACTGCCAAGTGCCAAACGAAACTTTGTCCTGAAAGAAACGGGAGAATCTCTGCAAACAATTTAGAGTCAGAATTACAAACATTTCTCAAATTCCCTACTTTATAGTATACTAGGCAGGGTCCGAACATTTCATTTATAACTTTTTGATCTCCTAGAATGCTAAGGCATGTTGTATTGAATTTTTCTCTATCTTAATCTTAATTAATATAAAAGCAGGGTTATCTCAAACGCTAAATGGTAATTGGTAAACAATCGGTCACCTGCTGTTTAGTTCGTTATCCAAACAAAATAGGTGTTTAAATGGACAAAAACGATCAAAACGACAAGTTAAGTGGAAATAGTGTGTTCGCACAGTGTACCATCATGTAGTGTTTAAACGGTGCGTAAATGGGGAAAACGATTGTTTAGGTGAACAACGATACAAAGACGTGCAAAAAAATTTGTATGTTCGAGAAAAAAAATTAGATTTCCCTCCGAGTCTCTATCCTAAATTTAAGTTATTCTAATTTAAGTTATTCTAACTTTCTTGATGAGTCAAAATATACCAAGTTTGACCTTACTAATTGTCGGCAGCTTATGGTTTAGGAATCCAAATACTAACGGTACTATTTTCTCTCTCTCTTGAGGAACTCTTTTTACATTTTTTTTATTTTTTTTATTGTTTTTATTATTATCATAGGATGTTGCTGCGCTGCAATTTTATTTGGGCTTAACTTTTGCCCAAGAAATTGTCGGATTGTCCTCTTACTGGGCCGGGCAAGACATAACCTAGCGGCATGATGGGCCGCTCAAAATGGGCTACACTGATCCATGGCAGGGGCACTCCTGTCATTTTTTTTGTGACCCCGGCAGCGAAACCTCAACCTCTGGTTAGGGTTCCCTTCTCCTCACTCCTATAAAGACAAATCGAGCGAGGGGACGCAGCGAGCATCTCTTCCGCGCCGCACGGCCACACCGCGGCGTCGCGCCTATTGAGATCATGTTGTTTTTCCTCGATTCAACCCGCTGCCTATTCTCCTTTTTTTTCGTTTCTTTGTTTTGCTGCGTCCGATTCCCCTTTTGCATCAGTTCAATCTCATCTCGGAAGGAGGGACAGATTATCAACGAGCAACGATTCAGGCAGCCCCTTTGTCCGATTTCAATGGCAATGGAGGTGTTGCGTTGCTCGGAAAAGAAATCTTCTTCTCTTTAGATCGGCTGAGGGGGGAGGTCTCCTCCCCTCGTTGAGGCTGGTCTAGTAGTCTTAAGAACGTCTGTTTCTTTGTCTCTGAATCTTTCTTGTGCTCTTCAATTAAACCCCCTTTTGCTATCCAAATTTGGACGATTTGCTCCTCTCACGAGACAAAGTTTAACATGTCAACTGCAGTAAAGAATTTGCACTGGAAAAGAAAATAACAGATCGGCGTAACATCCTTTCTAAGTACCTCAGCCAAATACTGAAACTGCGAGAGGAGTATATGCGATTTGTGTTACTGGATTTACTGCATAAAAGAGTCAATACTGTTTATTGGAACAATCGAAAGATGTAATTGTGACAAACATAAAATCAAATTGGATCAACAAGAACTGAATTCAGAAGGTTCTTGGAGCCTGATTGGTTCACATCCAAAATTTGCCATGCCGAAGATTTGATAAACCATAATTTTGGCTAGCACTTGGTTGGCTATCAAAATTTGTCAAATTTCCACATTTAGCTTGCTAAATCTATGGCAAGTTTTTTACCTAATTTTTGATATGGTAAAATTTGGATGTGAACCAAGCAGTCTCTTCAGATCAGCTGAGAGTAGAGCTTGCCTTTCTCACTTCAAATTATTTTGAGGGCAAGATATTTTGTAAAACCCATTGCAGTGACTAACATATCAATTTCATTGCTAGTACAAAAGCTAATTTCTGATAGCATCAGAGTGGTGCACCATCACTTTACGACCTTAGTACCTGTACCTTCACGACGATTGATTGAATACTGAAACGTACATAAAAACGATAATTGCTCGATCGAATATTGAAACTGTGAATGCAGTGCACAAACAATCTTACTGAAACTGTGAAACTCTGGCTGATATCATGGATCAACTTTCAACAGCAATCTAATGATGACACGGTGGTGGTGCTGGATATGGTTGTGGCCGACGAAGACCATGCTGTCGATGGCGGTGGCGGCGGGTGCTTTAGCCGTGGTGGATAATTGTGTTTGATGGGGCCAGATTTCGGCGTTGGGGGCGCCCTGCCCAGCCTCCCCAGCACAGCAACGGGCCATGTCACAGCGAACAGAGCAGCCAGGATGGTGAAGACAGCGAAGAGCTTCGCCAGTCTCATGGTAGTGACTGCGAGCGTTTGCTCTGCGTGATCTGGTTAGCTGAATTTATACTAAAACTTGCTTGGTGAGTCAGGGTTTCTGTCGGCGAAATCACAGAAAGAGGTCCCTTGAGATCCGAACGAACACATGGATGCCATCAGTGAGCTGTTTGCTCGGTTTGCGCAGGTCCAAGGCATGCTAGAATAATGAAATGGCAAGGATGGTAAGCAGGCAACAAGGAAGCTGGCAAAAAGTAGCGCTTAATTTCTTTGTCTCTTGAACTGAGTTCTTGTAATCTTTGTTACCTTTGCGATTTTGATTTATTTTTACCAGTAGGGACCTCCTGCTCTCTAAAAAAAAAAAAAAAAAAAAAAAACCCTTCACTTCGTTGGTGAATTTCAGAAACTATGCTTTGAGCTCAGTTCACTTCGTTTGTTATATTGTGTGAAACAAACTATAAATCAGGATACAAAACTATGCTTAATGATCCAAGTGGAAGCGACCAAGCGGATACGAAACTATGCTGCATCTGGATGAACTGCAGGATTTAGTGGTGGCACGGTGGTGATGCTGGCGGTGGCGCTGAACTTGAATTTTTACACTGTCACCGGCTTCCTGAGTACGGCAATCGGCATATTCGCGGTAAGACAGATAAGGAGGATGGCAAAGAGGCTGAACAATGTCCATGGTAAAGCCTGTTCCCTGTGATCGGGTGAACATGAATTTACACTGAATCTTCGAAGAGTTTTAGTTCAGTTACTTTCGAAGATCTGGCGAACAGAGTAACGGTGATTTCTGCTGAAAGCAGTAAAGCACTACCCAAGTACTACTAGAATGAACCGATGACCAATGGAGGTTACAGTTACACAGTTGGTTGGAAACTCGAACCGAAGAACACCACAACGGTGAACAGGTACAGGAAATGAGACTCCATTACGCAAGAAAGAAGAAACCATTCTCCCGCATCGACATAGCTACAGCCTACAGCTACGAGAATGGCGGCGGCGGCGGCGGCGGTGACGGACGAAGCCGACTCCGCCGTGGAGTTGCCGACCTCGGCGGGGGCGGAGCCGACACCGGTGTCCTCAAGCCAAGAGGCCTCAACGGCACCGGAGCTTCCGATGTGTGATCACGAGCTGAGCCCATCGCGTTGGCAGTGGCAGCCCGCCCGGTGCTCCTCTCCTGTGCGCTGGAAGAGAGAAGAGCTAATGCCAGGACCAGGAGAACGCCGGCGTTAACCAGGCGAAATGGGAGTGCCATGTTGGTTGCTCTCCTTGTCCTGAACTCGTTATGGTTGTCTGATTGTCTCTCGCTCTCTAGCTGCATAATATCTCGTCGAACTCTGCTAGCACAAGAGAAGCTGATCAGACTGACCTCGAGTCCAGGGAGTGCGACAAATCTGACGTGTCCCGTTGTTCACTCACGGCTCACGGTCACGGGGGTGCTCTCTGCTTGAACGAGCTTGAGCTCGTGTGCCATGACCATGACCTCGGGAGGTGTGGATTAAATAGTCGTTGCTGGCAGACCAAATGCATCTAGCACTACTGTATTTGATAGTATTACTAGTAGTAGTTTGATACACCAATCCGAGGTTTTTGTGTGTAAACAAACACATTGGAGTTAGTGCGCACAACGAAATTCAGTCAAATGCCTTCTGCAGACTCTTGGGGTCGAATAAACAAACTGCTTTCTTCAAGTAATAAAAATAAAATAGCGGAATGGGACGGAGATGTCAAGCAGAGCAGGCAAGACGATGAAATACTAGTATTGATATAGTACACGGATTGCTTCAGACTGCGTGTGCATCGTGCAAGAGGGCAAGAATCCTACCATGTGCTTCATGGACAGAAGGACAGCTACGAGCATGGCGGCGGCGGCGGCGGTGGCGGCGGCTGGTGAAGTGGCTCACTACGACCCCGTGGAGTTGCGGAGCGGGGTGGCGGCGGCGCTGCCACAGGTGTCCTCAGGCCAAGGGGTCTCGACGGCGGCACCGGAGCTTCTTCGTCTTGACGGTGACCATGGCGAGTAGTAGAACCTGGCGGCAGCGGTTGCTGTGGCACTGGCAGCACAGGTGATGTGTGGCAAGCCGGAGGCAGCCCCTGCCAGCTGGTCATGGCGCACCTCAGGTCGGCAGTCCATGAGACTGAGACCAGAGCGAGCGCTAGGACGATCACCAGAGCTCGGGCAACGAGATGATACGAGGGCGCCATCGCCGAGTCCGGAGTACTGAGCTCCTGAGACTAGGCTCAAATTGGTTTTGTTTTGGACTGTGGAAAGTGTGATAAACAGTAATGGCCCACAATAATATATCCCTCTGTTCCTGGTGACCCACCCACCCAACCACCCACGAGGGTGCTCTGAATGAGGCGTTTAATAACCCGTACGGGTACAGACATCACGGCGTCCATGCTATTGACGTGCATGCATTCGTGTTGTCATTGCCCCTCCCCCCCCCCCCCAACCTGTCGTGCTGCTCTGATCAGTGAGGTGAATGCACCCCGTTTCACGCACGCAGCTGTAGAGCATCGGCATATTTTTTTTTTTAGAAATGTCAGGTGGTACAGCAAAATCATAATCTACGATACGACATATACTGCTTGTTAGTAGTAAAACCTCAGGCAGAGAGCCCTTGATATTGGCACGCGCACATGGAATTCGGATCGCGCTGCTGCTCTGCTTGCGTAGAAAATTCAGCAGTTACCACCACGGTTTTTTCTACCGTTCGGTAACCGCCCGGTTTGGCGGTTACCGACCTTACCGGCGCGCCCGGTTCGGTTTCGGTCGGTTCAAACCGGGGGGTAATTTAAAATTTGAAATTTGAATTTAAAAAAAATTCTAGAAAAATTCCTAAAAATAGTTCATGATTTATAGAATCGAATGGTGTCAAATTTTTTTAAATTTGAGTTCGTTTAGTATTTTTTTCGACGTATGGAAGTTTGAAAAAAAAAGCCGCGGCCCATTTAGGCTCATGAGGCCCAACTAGCCCCAACGGCCAAATATTTCTTCCGGGGCGGGGGGGGGGGGGGGGGGGGTCGATCCCATCGCCCGAAAACCGCATCCGCCCTCCCTTTCTCCCTTCCGCCAAGACGCCGCCGAACCGCCCGGACGCTGCGACCAAACCGCCCCGAAGCTCGGTTAGCCGCTCGGTAGGAGCGGTTTCGGCCGGGCCCCAGATTCTGGTGGCGTCTGCGAGGCGCTGGAGCGATAAGCCGCTTCGGTAGGAGCGTTTCCGCCCGTCGCCGTCGGTTTCTGCCCGAGGTGAGTTTGCTTTTTTTTTTTATTTTCTTTTGTATTTAGGTAGGATTTAGGTAGTTTTAGATAGGTTTAGGTAGTTTTAGATAGGTTTTAGCAAATATTTGAATTAGGTTCATTTGATTTAGGGTTTACATAGGTTTTAGGAAACATTTAGTTTAGGATTTAGGTTGGATTTGATTTAGGATTTAAGATTAGAGGTAGGATGTAGTTTATTTTGCTTTAGGATTTAAGATTAGAGGTAGGATGTGTAGGTAGGTATTATTTTGTAAATGATTTATGTATATTGTTTACCTACATTTTATTTTGGTGTGACATTGTGTACATTTTATATATGTGATTGTTTTTTTTTATTTTGCATTTTCGTTCGTAGGTGCACAATGTCGGGAAGACAAAAAGACATTGTATGGGAACATGGCGTGAATCTTGCTCTGGATGGCGATGCAACTATTGTCTTATTCGGAAATCGGTGGTGGTTGCACAAGATTGAAACAACATTTGGTCGGGCGAGGGAGTGAGGTGGTGCATTGCAACGGGTGCCACCGATGTCCTGGGAGTATTTTCACGGGATATTGATAGGACTAAGAAGGCAACTTCGGACCAGGGCTCGAAAGAAGTTGGCAGAGGGCGAGAGGCGGCCGGAGGGAAACACTCCCCTCAATGATGATGAATATGAAGCTCGGTTGCGGGAAGCACTCCGCCAAATCCAAAGAAGAACCGGACTACCGACGGGGGGTGGAAGCGAGAGGAGGTATTTACGAGCGAGGAGGGGGTAGTTCGCGGGGTGGTGGTTCGCGTGGGGCGGAATCCTTTTGGGAGGCTCTTTGGTAGATCAGGTTCACGGAGGGAGAATCCCGTGGTGGTGGAGGACTAAAATTTGGCAAATGGTGGGAGGAGAGGAATGGTGCAACCAAGGATTGATATGGGCAAATGGACGCAGAGGGGTAGGCAAGCGAGGGAAGCTATTGGTACAGGTTGGGCAAAGTGGTTCCATTTTGCGTGAATCCCGACGACATGCGGATAGTCCGTACTTTGTAAGTGCGATCGAGAGACACGTAAGTGGGGTAAGTAGCTATACTTGGAGAACTTGTTGCATTACGTTTGTTTCTTTAATCTAATGATTTGGTTATTTTTGCAGTGAAGGGATCACGTCACCCAATTGGAAGGGAAACCGATGGCAAGTACCTTGATAGGAACGAGCGGGACTTGAAGGCTAGGTTCGCAAAGTTCCGTAAGGATTGGCCCACTTTTAGTGTCACGTTGATGTGTGATTCTTGGGTGGCCCGACTAGAATGAGTGTGATCAACTTTCTCGATATATTGCAATGGGGTGACCTGGTTTCACAAGTCTATTGATGCGACTAGAAAGAGTCAATCGGCCACATACCTCTGCTCGGTAATTTTTTCCCCACACGCGCTTATTTTTTTCGACATGTGTCGATGAATTTTTGGGAATTGCACATTCTTGCCACGTTAGTAATAAATGTGCCTATTATTTTTAGGAGATTACTAAGGTGGTGAAGGAGATTGGATCGGAGCATGTCGTTCATGTGGTAACTGACAACGGTGCAAACTACAAGAAAGCATGCAAACATCTTACGGATGAGTATCCGCACATTGCTTGGACACCTTGTCTTGCACACACCATCAACTTGATGTTGAAGGACATTGGTGAGAGGTTGGAACATTCCGGTATAATCACGGTTTGCAAGCGTATTTCAACTAGGTTGCACAACCATGGTTCGTTGAATGACATGATGAGGAAAGCTATCGGTGGTAAGTTGGTCAAGTGGAATGCCACTAGATTTGGGACCAACTACATGTTCCTCGAGAGCTTTTACCGGAAACATGAACAATTCATACAGTGGATGGGATCTCTTGAGTTTTTACAGAGCAAGTGGGCAGGGACTGAACAAGGTCGTTATGCTCATACAAGGTTGTCAAGTATACAATGGTGGGAAGGTTTGAAATACATCATCGACACGGCGGCCGGTTGTACAAGTTCCTTCGCTTTCTTTGATCAAGATAAGCGGCCGAACATGTGTGATGTGGTGTATCGCTTCGGATGGTCAAACAGAGATGCAAAGAGTTCTTCGCAAATAATGTACAAACATGGAGGGAGTACAAACAGTTCTCGAGTCTAGGATTTTGGATGTCTACGTAGGCACCTATGTTCTTTGCAGGTATGATCATGCCTTATGTTTTTACCAAGCCGTTTTTATTCAATATTTAACGTATGTTGTTGTTGTTCAAATACCGCAAATTCTTGTTCTTAATCCGAAGCTTGCATACAAACCGGATCCCACTCGAAATGTTCCTAGGATTGAAGGATGCATTTTCAAAAGCATGGTGGATGTTGAAGTAGCAAAGGCAGGCATTGCGGGGAGGCCGAGGTATTTCGACAGAAGCTTGGTGAGTTTGGGAGCGAACTGGCAATTAGAATGGCGGAAGACCCAAAGACAACCTCATGTAAGAATATCTCCGTACTTATGTTTTTTTCCTCTTCTTTCTATGTGCACCTAACATAATGGGTTTCACTTGCGGCGGCCCGGTGGATGCTTGTTTGGTAGAAACACGCCGTCGTTATAGCGCGTCTTGCTTTGCGGCTTGTTGCACGCAGTGTGTTTCCTCCAGTGGATGCGAGCGGAACTGGAGCACCTTTGCCTTGCTCCATACGAAGGTTCGCAATCGGTTGTCGCACAAGAAACTAAACAAACTTGTGTATGTCAACTACAACCTTCGGCTACGGCTTGCGGAGGTCGACGGCCCGCCAACGCGAGATGAAGGTGATTTTATTGACCAGTTTGCGCATATTTCTTTCTATGATCGGGATAATCCGGTTCGGGAATGGATGGAGTATGGGAGATCGAACGCGGATCCGAGTCTTGGATGAGGATGATGATGAGGTTGATGTCCCGTTGCCTTCCCATCTTGTCGGGTATTTTTTTTGTTCTTGTTTCAATTAGCCACTTATGTAGCACAATTTATTCATGGCATTTTTTGTTTTACAAGTTACGAGACCAAATAGACCACAAGATCTACGCTAGGTCTGCGAGGGATGATTCCATCGGTGATTGGGCCCAGACATGTGGGTGACACCCACCTAGGAAAGAGGAAGTTCCGGGGGCGGACCAAAGCAAACTAACCCCAAGAAAGGAAAAAAAAAGAAAAATAAGTACAAGAAGTAGTGAGCAAATGACGCCAGAGACGATGATGGGGTGGCGTAGTCCACCGTATCGAGTCTCAAGATAGCAGCTTCTGGCTGACGATGATGATGACAGTGATGGTGACGGTGGCGGTGACGGTGGCGGTGACGGTGGTGGGTATGGTGGTGGTGGTGATGGTGGTGGGTATAGTAGTGGTGGAGGAGGTGGTAGTGGTCGTCGTCTTGTGGTGGTGGTGGTGGTCTTCACTTCACAGGTATCAATTGCACCTACTTACGTATATTTGTTTCTTTTATGTGAGTTGTAATTATGGTTCATTGCAGGCGAGTCGTATTTCACACATGCTACTCAGGATGAAGACCATGGACAGCCGGCTTCACAGAGGAGATCCTATGCACCGACGGACTACGATACTCCACAGTACTCTTTGTGGCAGAACATTCTAAATTATATGGCCCACAAGCACCTGACATTGTCCTTAAGACCTCCGTCGGCTATGCTTGTACACCACATAACTCAAAACGTTCCGTCGGGTGGATCCCCGATAAACCACAATTACTCGGGATCGATACTTACAGAGACATCACAAAGATTACAACGGTTTTCATATACAAATACCGTAGTAGCGGAAGACTTACAATAACTTAATTTACAAACCCTTTTCAAAACTTATACAAACCGTAGTATTATTATTACAACCCAAATGAAGTATCATTATATAACTTTAGTACAAACCACGCAACAAAAGTTGCCCTGCCCAAAGGCCACTCAATTTACTCTTCATCGGTTACTTCTTCGACAACCGTCATGCAACAAGGGCCGTAGCACTCTTGTCCATGCGGTTCACCTGCAATGTGGGTCGAACTAACCCCGAGTACAAAAAGTACTCCGCAAGACTTACCCGACCAAAAATTGGAGAGAAAACTCAGGAATGCTGGCTAATAGGAATCAAGGTGAGGCTTTAGCAAGATCAAAGACTCTTTTTGCTAAAAAGACTAAGCCAATCCTTAATGTATCATTCACTTGTCAACCATATGACGAATTCAAAACCTTTCCTTCTCACTCTTTCATGGTTACTACGATGCCGGGACTCGGATCACGGCTCCCATATCGTGGAGCACACGACGATTCGAATCGCTTTATATACCCAGCTGGGGCTTCCTAGCCACACGATGTATGCAGGACTCAACATCTTACATACATCAACTCAACGCTTAGATTTCTCCATACTAGAACGGGTGTACAGTACACCACCTCACTACGGCCGCTTGGTCACTTCGGCGGTGCGCATCGTAGGATGGGTACACGCTACTATCTGTTCTAGTAACGAATAGTCCAAGTGGAGCTTACCGCCATTAGCATGCGACCAGTACTATCCAATAACCTCATGATCCCAGCGCCAAACAACGGACGGTCCTTAACCGACACAAGTGGACGACACTACATCAGGGCACTAGCCCTTCCTGATGCAAGTCACTCCACCGACATCTCGATTTACTCATCATCATGTTCTTGTGGTGTACCCTTGACCCCGTCGGAACAAGGGTAGACGACAAGCAACATCGAGTTTTTAAATAAATTCCCTTCGGGGAGTATTGTTATCACACTTTTTAAAAGCAGTTTATCAAAACCCTACACTAGTAGCAGGCTAAGCGTAGCTAAGCATTTCGAAATCAAAACAGGTATACAGGGTAACATATCAAGGTACGGTAAATGCATCAAAGTAGGATAGCACACAACTCCTACACCTAATGCATTATATCATCACATGAAATCATAAAACTTTCGAAATACAAGGGCGGGTTTGAATGCATCCGGGGCTTGCCTTTGGGCTCGACGAAGTGAGGATCGGCTACCCAATCACCAAGATCAGATCTAACCTCCTCACGACGATCACCTTCTTCAAGAACAAGAGTTGGATTAACTCCCTCCGCAGACGGCACAGCTACACGAGTGGAATGCATGATTACGATGCAAAGAATAAAAAAGAGCATACGATAATGATGCAACGATTGTTAACCTATCTTGAGTACAACTTTCCTTCACGGTATAGTTGCACTAAGAAGGTATAGCTAGCGTCGACGACGACGGACTAACGATACGCAATCAACATAAAATGCCGAAGGTCATTAAGGTTAATGACCTAGAGTCATCACTCAATCCCAAAATCAAGCAATCCTAACAGTGATTAAGGGTGATTACTAATTTATTAACCATTTTTACAGTTGTTGAAAGCCGCTAATTAACTTGCTAATTGGAGATTAATTAAACCCTAATTAATCAAAGAATTAACTAACTAAACATTAATTAATTAAGGGATTAATTAAGCATAAGACAAAAATTAGTCAATACATGATCAAACTTCATAATTAAGATCATTATCATCTAATTAGCATGCAAAACAAATTTCATAATTTTTGGACTTATATTTTAATTATTAAAAATCATGGAATTTGCATTTCTTAATTAAAAGAGAAAATTAAAGCACAATTAAATTTTATTGGAAAACCAAAGTTAGCATTTTTCTTGGACAGAGCATATTACAAGGAACACATACATATTTTTGTTATATTTTTATTTGCCCAAAAGAAATTCTAGCAAAAAGATGAAAACTATACTTTGAAAATTTATTTGGAAAAAAAAAACCAAACCCTTCTGCCGGCTGGCTCATCATGCGGCCCAAACAGCCCGCGGCCCGGGCTGCCTGCGTGTGCGCCCCCGCTTCGGCTTCGCTGCCTGCCCTCCCTCTCTCTCTCCCGGCCCGACAGGCCGGTCCCGCTGTCGACCCTCTCTCCTCCTCCTTCTTCTCTTCTACCGAACAGAACGGGCGGCGACGACGACGGCGGTTCTCGCCGTCGGCGATCCTCCGAAGTAACCAACTGCCCCAGTATTCCCCTCACCGAGACGGACTCAACAAGGTACTATACCCCCTCATCCACCCATTTGGGACACCCATACGGCGGCCATGGCGGCTTCGGCGCTTGTGAGCACGTCGGCCACGGTGTTCCAAAAGCTCAGACGGGTAGCGATGGAATCGAAACGCGTAAAACGATCGAGTATCTCACCCCGAGCACGGTGCTCTTTCTCTCTTGAATGGAGATGGACCGTAGATGGCGTGATGGTGAGGCGGTGCTCGGCGGCGCGACACAACGGGCGAAACGGCGTTCCCGTGGCTCCGGTGCTTGACCGAGGAAACCAAGAGGCCGAACACGGTCGGTGACTCCAGCGGCTAACACAACAACCGGTGGAGCTTGAAACGCTCTGTAGAGCGCCGGCGAGGTGAGGGAGCTCACGGCGGCGGTCGTTGGCCGGAAACGAAGAAGATGACGTCGTCCCAGCGATGCAGACGGTCTCACGGCTCGATCAAAGGCTCGGGGCGTGCGCAAGCTAGTTGCGGAGTTGGTGGCTAGGCGAATGGATGGGGAGCTCGGGTGGAGCACGAATTCGGCAGAGGAAGGCGACGGTCGGCCGCGGGAAAGAAGAAGAAAAGTCGGCGGTCTTGGGCGGCCCGTGGCTTTTTTAGGGCGAGTACCGGTCGGACAGGTGGAAGGAAGCTCCGTGACGACGTTGAGCTGGTTGGCGGCGCGTGAAAACCGGCGACGATGCGAGAAGGCCACGGCGGCCGGCAAGAACACCGGCGGCCATGCCATCCCCTGTCTGAGCAATCGTAGCACCGAGACACCTATTTTTCCAATTTCAAAATTAATCCGAAAATTTGAACTGTTCACAAAAATCTACCAAAATATCAATTGTGTAACTTTTTGTGCTCTACAATTTTGCTTAAAGGAGTTTGGTCAGAATCAAGCTAGTTTTTTGAATTTGAGTTTCAAATTTGAAAAGGGACAAAACCCTAACTTTGGGAATTTCAAAATTACTTTCAAATTTTGAATAAAAGATGAAAATCTCCAAAAATAAAAGTTGTTCTATTTATCAATATCTACAACTTTCATTTAAGAAGTTTTTCATGAAACTAAATAATTTTTGAATTGTAATTTGAAACTTAAAGAGGATATTTTACAATTTAAATAACTTTTGAAATTAATTCAAATTTTGTTCAAAAACTTGAAAAACTTTATATACCAAAGTTGTAGAGCTCAAAGAGATGCACAAACTGTATTTTGGAAGTTCTCCCAAATTTTGAATATTTTGAGGTAAAATTGTAAAAGGGGCAAAAACACCTTGAAAATCTTCCTTTTTGAAAAGTTTTTCAAATTGGATCTTTGGGCAAATAAATTATGATGATGTGGCACTTTTCAAACCCAACCAATAGTACACTTTTCAAAGTACAAAGTTCATACTTTGAAATAGTGCCATTGGTTAGCAACTTTTATTTATAAAATTAGTTATGGTTAGCTCACCAAATTTGAAAGTGATATTCAAAATCCAACACTTAGCCACTTGAGCTAGGGTTTGGAATTTGAATTCCAAATTCAAATTTGATTCTTTCTTTTACACCATTGGCTTTAGAAAACTTATTTGATGTGTGAGTCGGGGTTAGGCAAACACTTGCAAGCATCGGGGTTGCTTTTAATTGATTGCTTTTATTATTAAAAGTAAACATGTGAGTGAGATTTAAATTATCAACACAAATACATGTGATATAAAAGAGCGCAAGCAAAACCCTAGAATTGTAAACTTATTCCAAGGGTTTGAATTAGGGTTTTCTAATGCTGAATGCTTATGCAATGATGATGATGACATGTCAGGTTTAGGCTAACGTAACACCGGGGTGTTACACTCTTCTTCCTCCTACAATGATACCTCCACGGGCCCCTTACAACTACCCCCCTGTTCTGATATGACCATGCGCTTCCGACTAGATGGGTCTATGAATGGGAGGACCCTCATTTTTACACTTTGTTAGTTCAAGAATGGGAGACAACGGCGGCATGGGCGGACCAATCTTGGCAAGAATTCAAGGCCGACCTCCTTCGAGTGCGAGGTATCAATCTTATGTCCACCGCCCGAGTATGAGCAAGGGTGCGAAATGGGGATCTTTCCATTCCTATCACAGCGTTGATATGTGCATGAGACCATGTATTTGTATCGGACTATTTGTTGTTTCGTTGGTGTGACTTTGTTAGCCGCCCGGTGGAGTACCGACTAATATTTATGCACTATGTATTTGTGTGACAATATTTATTATGGCTTTGTGTGCTCTTGGACATGAATTTCTGTAAAGGTCATGCCAAAAAAATAATTTTTCTACCCCAAATAAAAAAAAAAAAGACACTTCGCCGGTTTGAACCGGTTACCATTCAAACCGGCTCGGTAACCGGTTCAAACCGACCGGTTTACGGTCCTTACCGAATGACTGCGGCGTTTTGAAAAATCAAATTCGAATTTGAATTTGACCGGTATCTGGCGGTTACCGGCGGTAACCGAAGCCAGGTATCCCGCTACCGGTGGCCGACGGTTCGGTTAGCCCGGGCGGTTAGCAAAACCCTGGTTACCACCCACACGTAAAAGCGAAAGCCAACCAACACACGCCGAATGGGTGAATACCACTACCAGAAATGTTAATGTTTTTTTTGTTGCCACTAGAAATGTTAAGGAATTTGTTCAAATTTTTGTGTCAACAACAGAAATGGATGAGAATGAAAAAAAACTGATAGCTGCCGCTGATGGGCACTTCTTTGCCGAGAGTCTTGCCGGAAGTAACAAGAGGTAGTACTAGTAGTATGTGAGCAAGGCGGCGGTGGCGGCAATATTGGGGCCCCAACATTCACCGCCTGCCCGGCGGCCGGCGAGGGCGGAGCCAGTGCGGTCCTCTGCACAACACCAAGATCTCTTGACGGCAGCACCGGTGCTTCTTCTCTACGCCCGATCTTGGTGACCAGGGGCATGGCGATGGCGGCGGCGGCAACACGGACGGAGGCGGCACCTTTTCTTGGCATGGTGGGGTGTCCGCCCACGACGATCTTGACCGGAGCCCATCGCGTTGGCGGCGTCGTAGCGCTGAGGGGATCCGCTGCTCGGCGTCACGAGCGGGCCGAGAGACCTCATGTTGCCGGGATCACGAGAGCTCCGGTGACCCGGCCGGTGCGCGAAACTCCTCCTTTTTGTCCCGGATGTCTGGTTTACTTCTTCCAATATACTAAGTTCGAGAAGGCATCGAGGCCATCGGCCATTCCGTGAAAGTTTGGTGATTCTTCAAACTTCTCACGGGAATGGCCGATGACCTCGATGCCTTTGAACTTAGTATATTGGAAAAAGTAAACTGTTATCCCTACAAAAGGAGGAGACCAGACAGCTCGCACTCTCGGAAAATGTGGCAAATTCGGTGAATGACACGCCCGCTCGTGCGGCATTGACATGTAAGTAACTCTTGTCTTGTGGTGCCGCATGAATGCAGTTCGGTGATTACGCTCGAGTGCTTGTCATCCTGGCTGCTCTGTCTATATCGGCCATGCAGCCCGTGGGCGGGCCCGGCACGAGGCCCGGCGGATTGGCCCGGCACGAGCCCGGCCCGGCACGGCTTCAGGCCACAGGCGGCCGCCCGGAAAGCGAGCCGTGCTGGGCCGCCACCCGGGCACGTGGCACGGCCGGGCACGGCCCGCTAAAGGGGCGGCCCGTAGCGGCCCGCCAGCCCCCAACGTCGTATATAAGCGGGAGGCGCCGGGCTCGCCCCTTCAACCCTAACACTAGCTTCATTCCCACGATCCCTTCCCCCCTTTGTGCCGCCCCGTCTCTCACTCTGTCTCTCTCTCTCTCGCTCGGCGTCGGCCTTCGGTCGCGCGAGATCTCGTCCGCCCCTTTCCGTGACCTCGCCGTCGGTCCTTGAGTTCGATAATCATCTCCTTCTCCTTCTCTTGCCTCCTTTCCCTCCCCTCCCCCTTCCTCCCCGGAGTACCATGTGAGTTCGTTGTCCGTCGGTCGTTCCGCCGCCGCTCACTGTCGTTCTAACCTAGGTGTCTGTCTACTCCTCACGGTTGGATCCTGGCTCCACTGGCCTCTTCTCCCGGCCTTTGGGCTCGGTGGTATAGGTGAGTCGGAACTTCGGAACCCTAACCCTAGATCTAGGTCGCTCTCACTCTCGACTCGGTCTCTCACTCCTTCTCCTTGTTCTTCGTCTTCTTCGCGGGTTGGTGCGTGGCCAGCGTCGTCCTCCTCTGGGCCAGCGCCATGGCAAAGGCCGCCTGCGTCTAAGCGCCCCCCCACCGTCGAGGGACGATCTTTGGAGCTGTTGGTAGGGGGCGGGGCCGACCGTGCCCCTCTAGCTCGGCTGTATGTGACCATGCCGGTGGTGGCGGATGTCTATTCGCACCACGCTATTGGCGACACCCCGAGCCCGGGAGGAGGCTGGAAATCGGGGCGACGGCGACATCCGCGAGGATCTGGCCGGGTTGTTCGGCATCGATCTCGGTGACGGCGAGCACCCGTCGATGTCGATGCCGGCGGCGACGGCGTCGGGGTGGGCGCCTCCACCGATACGCATGGTACTTCATCTACCGGTAAGCGCCAAATCGATGTTTGGGATGATCCGGTTGAGGTCAAGGACTCGAATGATGTGAGAATTGCTGCCATCTGCAAGATTTGTGGTAATAGATACACTTTGCTAGGTCTTACTGGGGTACTTGGTCATTTGAGGCGACACACGAGAACTTGTAAGGCAAGACATGCTAATGATAAGAAGGTCCAATCTAGGCTTGCTATGAATGTTGATGCTTTGCATAATTGGGTGTATGATCCTGCTCTTGCTCGTCTTGAGTTGTGCTTGGGTTGATTGCTAGATTAGATCTTCCCTTAGGCATTGGTGAGACAGATGCACAGGAAAATTACATTAAGCGTGCTCATAACCCTAGATTTCGTAAGGTATCTAGGCGGACAACTACTAGAGATTTGGATAAATTGTTTGCTTTGAAAATGCTTTGCTTATGAATTACGTGTTGCCTGCTTGTTCATCTGTTTCTTTGACATCGACATTTGGTGCGGCAATGCAAAGGAGGACTATATTTTCTGTTGTTGCTCATTATATTAGTGCTGATTGGAAAATGCATAAAAAAAGTTATTGGATTAAGACTTATTGAGGTGTCACATTCGGTGAAAACATTGCTGATAGGATTGCTACCGTTATTGAGGAGTTTGGTTTGATTGATAAGATCTTTGCTATCACCCTAGATAATGCATCTGCTAATTCTAAAGCACATGAAACTTTGCAACCTGTATTGTTTGGTTATTTGGGTTCTTATCCCGCACCTACAGATGTTAATCCTACAAAGGTTAAATATTTGCTTGTGCATCGGCGTTGTGCACTGTCATATTATTAACCCGATTGTTAAGACCGGATTAAAGATTCTCAAACCTTATCTTGAGGATTTTAGAACCTGCGATCAACTTTTTGAACTCATCTAATCACGAAATTGCATTGTTCTCGATTTTTTGTAAGGCTAGAGGGCTTAGACCTAGAAAATTTGGATTGGATATGGATGTTAGATGGAATTCAACCTATTTGATGCTTAAACATTTGCTTGCCATACAAGGATGTCTTTTACGTATGGGTTAACTCTAATTATGGTAAAGAATTGTTGAAGCCTTTGAGCACTGGTATGTTCTTTGAGCGAATAATGGTATTCTTGGAACTGTTTTATGATTGTACTGTTATAATTGTCTGGTGTTTATTATCCCACATCTCCACTTGTTTTGCATCATATTCTTGACATTCTTGAACATTTGCAAAAAGCTGAAAGAGATGTGAACTTTAGATCAATTGCATGTCCTATGAAGTTTAAATTTCTTAAATATTGGGGTGAAATTCCATTGCTTTACTCTTATGCATTCATCCTTGATCCTAGAGCTAAGATGAAAGGATTCTTTAATGTGCTTGAACTACTTGGTAATACACTTGGTTCCTCTTATAGTTCATATTATGGTATTGTGAAAGATGAATTGTACAAGTTGTTTAACAAGTATGAGGAGAAATTTGGTGGTGCAAATAGGTCTCAAAGGGCTTCACAAACCTTGACTCATTGTGGTAAGCGAAAAAGAGCATGGGGAAGGATCTTTGGAGGTCCCGGTGCATCCCCCGCCTGCTCCCCCTCATCCTCCTCTTTTTTTCGCTCCATCGGTCCTGGTGTTAGTGAGCTATCGGCTTACTTGGGCCGATACCTTGTGACTTGTTTTGATGAATCTTTTGACATCTTGCTCTGGTGGCGTGACCACAAGCAAACATATCCAATCCTATCTATTTTGGCTCGAGATATCATGTCCGTTCCAAGTATCTCTTGTGTCTTCCGAGTCTTTTTTCGGTTATCTTTGCCAGGGATACTCGATGACCGGCGGCGTCGCTTATTGCTGAGCATGTGGAGATGCTCACATGCATGAAGGACCGGGAGCTTGGAGCAAGAAGAGAACGAGCATGCACACGAGGACTTTGATCTAGAGGAGCAATTCAAGAATCTGTTCTTGGATGAAGAAGATCAAGCCCCGGCGACAACTTCTTGGAGAGCTGGATAGAAGAAGAGAAAAGGGAGAGGTAAAGGACATTCTTGCTTCTTCTTTGTTCCACCTTGTTCATCTCATTTACGTTTTATGGTTTGGGGTAAAATCACTCATACATGGTTTCTTTGCAGCAACATTTTGGTCTTTTGGTGCAAGTGCAAGTCCGAACTAGTGATTGTGACTTGTGAGAGACTGTGAGATTGGCTATTGAACTGTTGTAATACAATTCACAAACACTTAGTCTAGGACTTTGCCTTGCCAACGCCAAAAGCGGATTGCCACTTTGTTGGAGTGTTGGTCTGGCGGCTATTGTAATAGGATAGTACAAGACTTTCAAGTTTGAACTATTTTGAGCTGGGTATTTTTTTTTTTTTTTTCCTTTCTAGGGTTTCTCACAAGGGTGAGTTTTACCTAGAAAGGTTTTTTAATGAGGCAACATTGCACAAACAACTCATTTTGATTATGAATCAAATGATTTACGTGATATTTACGTGATTGTGTGAATCTGTGATTCTGTGTGTGTGATATTTGTGCTTGTCGGCGATGTTTATTGCCTCACGGGCCATCGGGCGGCACGGCCGGATAAAATGGCCGTGCCTTGCGGGCGGCACGGCCGGAAAAACGGCCCATGGGCCGTGCCTTGGCCGGCGAGGCAGCCACGAGGCACGGCCAGGCACGGCCCGGTAGGCACGAAGGCCCGAGGAGGCACGACGCCGTGCCGGGCCGGCACGACCCGCCGGGCCACCGGGCGTCTTTGCACGGCCCGTGGCCATATATAGCTCGTCTGGTGTGCCTGCCAAGTGAATCCATTGCCCTACGCGGAGCACCTTGTTGCTGACGCCGCCGGCCGCGTCCGACGTCCATATACTCCTACTCCGTGCTACCGTTGTTACGGCAACTCAAGCAAGCTAGGCCACAGTACAGGACGAGAACGCACCATAGATAGATAAGATAAACTTGCGCGGGATACATGCAGGGTGCAAGCAAGGCCCCAGTGTCCCCAGCCTACAGCCAACTATGTTTTTATGTACAAAGTAGGAGTACATCCGAGAACGCACGCACAATGTGCCACTTGACCCCCTTCAGCTTCACGATCGACTACGGCAAGGTCGGCGTCACGGCACGCCCGCCTCCTTGTTCTGCAGCGCCCCGCCCGGCGCCGTCGTTCCCGTCTGGCGGCGGCGAAGAGGCGGCGGCCGGTGATGAAGCGCCGCTGTGATGAACACCTTGTCGTTCGGTTTTGGCCTCCCGACCCGGGCCTCTGCCGCCGTGCTTCCCCAGCGGCCGGCCGTGCGGTTTCTTGCGGCCGGCGACCAGGCCTTGAACGCTGTGGTCGCCGTGGGAGCCCCGCCCGGGCGGTGGCGCCGGGCGCTGTGGCTGCCTCGCGGCCCAAGTGAACCAGCAGGCGGTAGCCGATGGCCTTGGCGAGCCCAGCGGCCACCGCGAGGGCGAGGAGCGTGCGAGGTCGGAGCCCCGTCCCCGTTCCTCTCTTCATTTCTTTCTTCTGCCTTTTTTTGCTTATGGATGATTCGGGCTTCTAAGTTCTAATCTGCGTGCTGCACTACGTTTCTGTTCATGCCACTTCTCTGATGCAGTGATGCTTGTGTACACGAGTTTACGTCACGTCATCTTCCTAAATTCTACGCGCGACCAACGTGACAGAGAGCCCTATTCATGCAATGCAACCTGACCCGGCGTCGTGTTTGGCTTTCTTCCGGCACAAATTATTAGTTTTCCAAATTTTTTCAAACTTGCTCAGGCGGATGGTGCCCAAGCGGTCAAGCCCGTTACCCGGAAATGGACTCGCAGCCGTGGCCCGTGGGATTCCGGCTTGCCGAGGGCTGCCTGCCTACCGAACTGGGCCGCTCAGCGCCCGAATATATATATATTTTTTTTCGAGTCGCAAGTGGCACAGTGTATCGCGAGCACGACCTGTATTTCTATGGTGAGCCCTGAACCCTGACAAGATGTACTTCCAAATCCGCTCCAAATTAAACAAAATCGTTTGCAAATGAATTCGCCCTGCATAATGTGCTTGGTCACTTCTGGCTCTTGCTCTGAAAAACAGCAGATGAATTTACATTAGATACAGCCAAAAAAAAAAAAAGGGTGACTTCTGCTGTTCTGCAGACAGACAGGAGGTGGACTGGCGAGGCGTCGAGGGGGCTGTGCGAAGCAAGCCAGGGGTGCCGTAGAACGACGGCGAGAAAATGTTGGTGTTGGCACGATGGAGGCGTTGCCGTAAAGCTACCAAAACGAATCGAAAAGGCGGTCCGGGAAAAGGCCGCCGCCCACGGCCCATCTTTTGCCTGTTCCGTTCCGTGGCTGGCCCCGCCGCGGCACCGTCCCCTCCTCCCCTGGCCGGCTGGCGGCTGGCCGGGCCCTGTTCACTTTCGTGTCATGTGCTCATTTTTTCTTCTCTTCCAATCCTACTGTCAAGTACTAATACCAACCGACGCACTGACAGCGCAAGGGCGTAGGACGAAAAGGAAACAAGGAAATTGTGCGCTGGGATGATTGGAAAAAGGTATGCAGTATACGCGATGGGTGACATGGACTCCTTGACAACGGCAGCTAGCTTTTTGCTAACAAAGCAAATTTGCTATAGGCGTATGCGATTATGCCGCTCTACATTAAACTCTTTTTTTGAAGCGTATGAAGGTGCCAATTTCTTTTGATTGTAACTTTATTTCTGGAACTCTATTTCCTCGGGGAAAAAAAGTCAAGCTCTTTTTTGCAAAGAGGGCAACGGGTTGAATTGAAAGGACCGGTGCTTGAATTAGGAAGATTAAAAAAAAAAATCATTAAGACTACATGGTTTAAATTGCTTAAAACGGAGTAGTTTACTTATTATTGATCAAATGACTTGCCTGGCTCTACTCAGCTGTACAAAATGTTGTATATATACGAAGCATTTTCCTTCAAATTATTTCTGAATACAAGTAGCAAGAAGTGAGTACTGACTGATACGAAGCTTTTGTTATCCTCTCTTTTTTTTTTTCAAAGTGATATTCTCCCGCGAACATTAATCTTTATGCGCCAATAATCAATATCCTTATTACCCGTAATCCAAGAACAGGCGGTAAGCAAGCATGCTTGTTATACACTTACCACTACGAAGGTAAATGATGAAAGAAGCCAGTAGCAGAAGTAGTAAAGGCTAGAGCATATGGTACTCTTCTGACATGACAATAGGCAATAGCAATAAAAAGGTTATTTATTCTCTTTCAACTCTGCCTTTGTTCTCTCTCACCAAACAAACGGGGTTTTTCCCTAATGTTGAGGTTTTTCTTGTGGACACACTCTTACTTTGTGCTTCTGAGATAAGGCCCATTTATAACATAGGAAAGCGGAAAAAACACAAGAATTTGAAAAGGAATGATCATTTGGATGTACTTTAAACGTAGGATTTTAAGCAAGAGGTTTGACTGGATGCTAAATTCCCGTAGTTTTCCTCCAAAATAGCATTTAAAGGAAAATTTTCAATACTATTTCTGTGCTCCCAAACCAAAGACATGAACAATAGCAAAATTCTTTTTTGAATCATAGACACCGTACGTGCACTTACATTCAGGAACAGAACCAGAAAAAAATTTAGGAGGGGCTCATCAAAAGGCCCAAGGCCGTCTTTGCATTCTTTGCCCCTCCTCGAGGCCAGCTAACGTACCTACGCGGCTAAGCCGCTATGACGAGCGCCCTGACCGCCGGTGCGGCGACACTCATCCGCCTACCTGTAAAACAATTGCAAAAGTTTAATATTTTATAACACCAAAACAATTAACAAATCAAAAATTGACAGCAGATAGTACGTATGTAGCTGTGTGTTCTCATACACCTGCTGTCGTTTCCTTATCTGAACTGGTGGATGCATGTGCTGTGCATGCATATCTATGATCTGGAAATACGTTTTGTTGGCTCGTGGGAACAGACAGATGGTGGCACATGTAGAACATATGAAACCGTTGCGTGAATCCTAATCGTTTTCTCACACAATTGAAGAGCAGGAAGCATGAAAAAATTAAGGGGCGCTCTACTTACACGGGAGCAGTAGGGGGGAGGGGGGAGGGGGCTTGGGCCCCACCTACCCGGCGCTAGCTCCATCCCTGCTTACATTTAGTTACTACTCTTTCATCCTAAAAAGGTTTGATGTTTTAGAATTTTTAGGACAAATTAGTGCTAAAAATATACTAATGTACTCTTATTTGTTGAAAGTGAACCATGCTAATTAAAAGCTAAGCTTCTCGTTAAATGAAATGCATATAGGGATGCAAACCATAGTCTCAGATTTATGTAGGTCTAATGTTTTTGTCCAAGAGATGAAATACTATTAAGCTATAGATTTGTCATATATTTGTTATTTACGAAGTAATGTCTATTGCTCGGTATCTCTTAATCAAAAGTTAGTTCCGTCACATGATCCACCAAAAATGAAATCGCAAAAAAAAAAAAAAACAAAACATGGTACAATAAACCGAAAGAGAAAAAAAAAGAAATGTGATTCTCTATGGACAACGGTGCCCCAGCCCCAGCCCCAGCCCAGGTGGGCAAATTATTCCGCGTTGGCACGGCCGCCCTCCCCCCAACTTTCCAGTGCGGCACCGGCCTCCTTTACACCTCATTCCCACCGCCACCACCTCCACCACCACCTCCACGGTTGCCACCCCAGCACGCTCTCGCCATCTCCACGCCCTATATCTCGCGCCCCTCGCCTCTCCCACTCTTTCTCCATTCGCCCGCTCGCCTCTCCGCTACGCTTCGTGCCGCTGCCGCAACCTCTTCCTCCCCGTTCCAGTTCCAGGTGAGCAAATCGTGGGCCCCTTGCCGTACTTCTTTAATGCTGCTGTTTCTTGTTGCTGCCAAGTATGTCTAGAGGACTGGAGGCTGGGTGATAGGATGCACTCGGGTCTGGGGGGTTGGCTGGTTGTATTAGGGTTCTGGTTCACTGTAAGGTGCTGGATCCGTAGTAGGAGTAAGGTTCGCCAATGTTGCTGAGACTTTGTTGGTGACATGTGGGCTGTGGATGCTTCGATCCTGTGTTTATGTTAAGGTGGCTAGCAGTTTACACTGGATCTCTTTGTAAATTTCTGGTATAATATTAGCCTGTGGTAGCATAGTTCTTCCGTGCAAGTGAGCTCTACAGGGCTCTTTGTGATTAGAATTTAGAAAGGAAATTTGTGATCTTCATGTTTAGACCCGTTTAATGACCACGAAACTGTATTGGTCCCATTTGAAACTTCCGAAACTATGACCTTTATTTCTTTACTGCTTTTATAGTTCCATCTGGCTATAAAAATGTTGGCGAAGTTTGTGCTTCTGTAGAGCAGTATAGACTTATAATAGCCATATGTTGCTTCAAGATTTCTTAAATTTTCTAAAATCTTATATGATTCATTTCTACAAATCATCGAGATGGAATTCTTTTCACCCAAAAGGTGAAGGGCCATGAAGTCTGCGTATTGGACATCGATGTGTTCATGTGCATGCGCTGGATTCCTTGAGCTGTGTGCTGTCAGATACATCGAATGCCTTCTGATCAGAAATGCTAAATTCCTCAGATCGTTAGTTGTGAGGAATCATATGGCCGCAATTGGAAGTGCTTGCTGCAGCAGCGCTACCTGTAGAAATCAAGCAGCATCAGTCGCTGCTGTGGTAGAGGTGCAGCGGAGCAAAGCAACTTTATTTGAGCTGTGAGGAAATCACAACTTTGTTTTCAGTAATTGACCATGTGTTTGACTAAATCTTCAGGGACTGGTGTCATTCCTTGTGCTATTGCACAGGGTGTTTGCATATGTTGGAGTTTAGATGCTCCAGAGTCCAGACCACCCTGACTATTTTTTGTATATTTACAACTAAAAATTGTTTGATTAATAATATAGCTGGAAAACTATAAATTAATTATTTAATTGCACAAAGGGTTTTATTCTTGTAAGATTAGCGGTTTCTGATTACACTTAATTTGTTTTTGCTTGATTTCTCACAGTTAGCACTGCTTGTGTTTTGGTTTCGTGTTTGATAAATATTAGTACTCAATGGGAATATAGTAGCCTCTTCTTCTGAGTCAGTACTCAGTAGATAATATAGCCTGTTAAGATGTGACTCATGTCTTCTCTTGGGAGTAGGCACATCAGCCTTTTCTCTCTTACTAAAGTAATTAGCGCATATTAGTCTACAATACTGGCAAATGCTTCTCCTGATAAACTGTTTTCATTCAGGCAGATTGCAGGTCATTTAACATAAATGGCCGACGCAGAGGACATTCAGCCCCTAGTCTGTGACAATGGAACTGGAATGGTCAAGGTAATTGTGGACACTTGGCATCATATTCTCTACTGATTCTTTTTCCCCCCTCTAGACAGCATTTTTTATTTGAATTTCAGTCAATGTTAAGTAATTTTTTTCATCTCTTATAGGCTGGCTTTGCTGGAGATGATGCTCCCCGTGCTGTTTTCCCAAGTATAGTTGGTCGTCCACGCCACACTGGTGTCATGGTTGGAATGGGACAGAAGGATGCTTATGTTGGTGATGAGGCCCAATCCAAGAGGGGTATCCTGACTTTGAAGTACCCCATTGAGCATGGAATTGTAAGCAACTGGGATGACATGGAGAAGATCTGGCATCACACCTTCTACAATGAGCTTCGTGTAGCACCAGAAGAGCATCCAGTTCTTCTTACGGAGGCTCCTCTTAACCCTAAGGCTAATAGGGAAAAGATGACACAAATCATGTTTGAAACCTTCAGTGTTCCTGCTATGTATGTTGCTATTCAAGCTGTCCTCTCCCTATATGCTAGTGGCCGTACCACTGGTAAGTGATCAAAATGATCAGCATTTTATTCGTGTGCATTCATTCTGCTGCTCTGAAATCTTTTAATCTAGTGGGAACAAATTAACCAGTGGTGAAATGTGTTATTTGCAGAAAAAAATTAGCTAAAACTAAATATAATTCACTAGAATCTTCTGCAAAACAAATACCTGGACCATTTTTTTTTTTATCATTGCTGAATAAATGATGCGGTTATTGTTTTTTCTATTTAGTTGCTCAATGCACATTGGGATTTTGTTTTCGTTGACAGGTATTGTCCTGGATTCTGGAGATGGTGTCAGTCACACTGTCCCAATCTATGAAGGCTACGCTCTCCCACATGCCATTCTTCGTCTTGATCTGGCTGGTAGGGATCTTACTGATTCCCTCATGAAGATCCTGACTGAGAGGGGCTACTCTTTCACAACCACTGCCGAGCGGGAAATTGTCCGTGACATCAAGGAAAAGCTCGCATATGTCGCGCTCGACTATGAACAAGAACTCGAGACCGCCAAGGGCAGCTCATCAGTTGAGAAGAGCTATGAGCTGCCTGATGGGCAAGTGATCACCATAGGCGCAGAGCGCTTCAGATGCCCAGAGGTGCTCTTCCAGCCGTCCTTCATCGGTATGGAAGCTCCAGGAATCCACGAGGACGACCTACAACTCCATCATGAAGTGCGACGTCGATATCAGAAAGGACCTTTACGGCAACATCGTCCTCAGTGGTGGATCCACCATGTTCCCTGGCATCGCCGACCGCATGAGTAAGGAGATCACCGCGCTTGCGCCAAGCAGCATGAAGATCAAGGTCGTTGCTCCGCCAGAGAGGAAGTACAGTGTCTGGATTGGAGGATCAATCCTTGCATCCCTGAGCACATTCCAGCAGGTAACACCAAGTTTTCCAACGGCTATTCCGTCTCCACTTCTGAGTTTATTTGTCAAGCTCTGACAATTGACATTAAGTTCTTCTTTCCCTGTGCAGATGTGGATCTCAAGGGCTGAGTATGAGGAGTCTGGTCCAGCTATTGTCCACAGGAAGTGCTTCTAGATGTCACCTAGCCTTCTTCTCGTTGTGGAAATATCTTTGTTTGATGACATATCTATGGGTGGTCGCTCTGCTATAGCTCGTGGTTTTTGTGTATGCCATATATATATTCATAATCGGTAACATTGTGGAGTCAGCTGAGCACTGTATGAAGTATGTAGTTTGGTGTGATGTATATTGATTGGATTATTACTCGATTCTATGGGAGTATGGGTTCTTGGATGCCTAGAATGTTCATGATTCTTTTAATTTAAACATTGTGTACCCTGTGGCAAAGTTCGCGCTTGCAACATCGTTTCTGTCTGTTGCTGTAGTTGTGTTCATTCTCCGACTGGTTTGGGCGCCGGCGTGTTGCTTCTCCAATTCTTCTTGGCCTGCTTACGTTCGCAGGCACACAGACATGGAAGAAAGAACAGGGAGAGAAGTCCGTCCCCCTTGTGCCAGCGCCCAGCAAGGGATCGACGCAGCTGATTGATTAGGTGGGCACTGGGCCTGGGCGGCTCAGCTGCATCTCGCCGTGCTGTGCGACTCGTGCGTCGGCTGTTCCTCATCTTCTCTACCGCCTTCGGGCGCTCCGACTCCGGCTCTGCCTCCGACCGCTTCCAACAGTTCCACTACGGGTACCGTCGCGTCGGGAGCTCGGCGGCCTCCACTCCGCGATTGCGCAGCGGAGGTGCCGCCCTATCGCGGTCGCAGCCATGAGCGTGCGCACCGACTTCCCTGCCGGCGACGAGGAGGACGACGAGATGGCGTCAGAAGCCGCTGGCGGATGTGGTGGCAAGGAGGACGAGGCCAAGGAGTGGGTGGCGCAGGTGGAGCCCGGCGTGCTCATTACCTTCGTCTCACTAGCGCAAGCTGGCAAGGACCTAAACCGCATTCGATTCAGGTGCGTTCCTCTGGATACTTGGGATGAATTCTCAGTTCTCTGCTTACAAACGATTCCGTTTGCTTTCCCTACTCGAGCAAACATGATTGAGATTTTTGTGTCAAAAGTGTGCTCTCAGTGCCAAATAAATACAGGAGAGATACTAGAGAAGAAAGGAAATACAGAAAATAGTATGGAAATTAGTTTGAGATTTCTGTGTCAAAAATGTCCTCTTAGTGCCAAACACGAGAAGAGATACTAGAAAAAGAGAGGAAATACATAAAGTAGTACTATGAACATTAAGTGTCACGTAGTTCTATTTTTGGGAAGTCAGCATTACAAATGTCAAAACGTTTGAAGTTCGAGATGTCCAAATTTCTCCGGTAGAACTGTGATGCCTGAAAGGAATAGATGGCTGACGCAACACGCAACTCTGAAAGTAAGCAGATGGGATGGGATTGGCAGCGCTCATTCAAAACCACATTTATGACTCTCATCGGCAGTCTTCGCGTGCATATACCTCGTCTTCTAGCGGTGGTCAGACCTTTGAGAAATTCGACCAGCTGCACTGATGCGCTTAGATTAGATCAAGAGGACGTCGAATTGCAATCACAGCCGCCTGGACGATGTACTGAACCTGAACTATTGAGATTCAGTGCCATCATTCCATGAAGCTCACAGTCGATGCTTGTTCGTCTCTCCCGTTAATCTCATTTCTATTTCTATGAACCAATCCATTATATTCATCGTTTGGTCCTCGATCTTTCTTTTACTAGTTGATTCTTGAATCCAGGAGGGCTCGGGAGTGATGATCTACTGATTCTCCACTCCCCAACAAATCTCCTCTTTGCCTCTGTGTACCACCAGCGACTAGCGTGGTCGACTCCTTACTTTCCACCAATGGGTTTCCTTTCTATCCACAGAATTATCTTGCTGTGTTTTTGTTCGTCTACCTTACTGCCTCCTCCTGTATCATCAGACAGCCGTCTTCTTCCCAACAAGCCACTCACTGTTGGAAGCACACTCATCTCCGATGATGGCTCTTTTGCCCTGGGCTTCTTCTCCCCGTCCAATTCGACCCAAAAACACTACTACTATGTTGGCATATGGTACAATAACATCCCAAACGACAACGTCGTGTGGGTTGCCAATCGTGCAACACCAGTCACCGACCTTTCTGCAACACTTGCCCTGACGAATACATCAAATCTTGTTCTGTCCAGTCCTAGTGGCCAGATGCTTTGGATGGCAAACATCAGCGCTGCATCGGAGTTGGAGACCATCGCTGGAGAAGCTATGCTTGAAAACACTGGGAATTTCATCCTCCGGACATTGGAGGGCACCGTCTTATGGCAAAGCTTCGACTACCCAGCTGACACTCTTCTCCCTGGCATGAAACTTAGACTCACCCACAACAGACATGCACTGCAACGACTGGTTTCTTGGAAGGGCCCCCAAGACCCAGCCCCGGGCAGCTTCTCCTACGCCGCAGATCCTGATGAGTTCCTGCAGCGCTTTGTCTGGAATGTCTCGAAACCATACCGGAGAAGTCTACCGTGGCATAACTACTTGGTTGTTGGGCCATATATGGAAAGTATTGAGTCCTATATCTACTACACAGTAAGCAATGACGATGGTGAGATCTATATGACCTTTGGCATACCCGGTGGTTCCTCATCGTCAACTGTCATCAAGATCAAAATCTACTACTCAGGAAAGATAGAAATCCTGACCTGGAACAGCAGCATTTTGGAGTGGGATGTCCTGGTGGCAGAACCTAGCCATGAATGCAATACATATGGATATTGTGGTCCGTTTGGGTACTGTGATAACACAGAGCCTAATGCGACATGCAAGTGTCTCGACAGTTTCGAGCCAATAAGCAACAAAGATGTGAGCAATGGAAAGTTTCCGGAAGGATGCCGCCGCAAGGAGACACTTAGATGTGGTGAAGAAAATACTAGTTTCCTAACTTTGACGGCCATGAAGATTCCCGACAAGTTCGTGTATGTCAAGAATAGAAGCTTTGATGAATGCACAGTGGAATGCGCTAGCAACTGCTCCTGCACAGGTTACGCTTATGCCAATATGAGCACCACGGCTATCAATGGGGATGACACAAGGTGCCTATTATGGATGGGAGATTTTATTGACACAGAGAAGGTCACTGGAGAAGGAGAAAATCTTTACGTTCGAGTAAACAGATTAAGCGGTATAACTTCTGCTTCTCTTTCTTTCTCTGCAGGTCCAGAAAGGACCAATCATATGCTCATACAGTCGTACTGCTCCATACAGCATCACCAGCATGAATAAGCTCGAAAGATTAATTAGTGGCAGCAAAAGTGAGTTGGGCTAAGAGTTGATAATGTATACCTTGTACATCATTTTGACCATATTGTTTGCTTAAGTTTTTTTTCTTTTGAAAAAAAAAAATACTCAAGTAGCTTGTTTAAGAAAAGGTCGGTGAAAATTAAGTTTGTTGATTGCCATCATTAAGGTGACCAGTTCAGACAAAACGCGCAGTTCCACAAGTGTCTATACTAACTTCATGTTCTGAGGTATTGAAATCACATAACCCCTAACTAGGTTCACAAATCACAATTTTATAGGAGAATATGTAGTGTAAATATTAAAGCGCTTTTGTAAGATATTCTAAGTTCACAATTTATAGGCCGCATGGAGTTAGCTTAAGTTGAAGTAAACTACCTTATATTGTACTGCTTGGTGAGCAAACTATATGATAATAAAATCAACACTTGTGATAAAAGAAATTTAAGATATTTTAAACAGCAAGCCAAAATGTTTTTGTCTGCCGAATGCTAATAAAATACCAGAAAGTAATGTGATTGTTCATGTGGTTTTGTCTGTACATTCATACCTGTGAGAAATATTTGGTTTGTTGTCTAATTAAGCACAGTTTATTATCCCCTTTATGTTTCAATTTTGGACAGATAAAAGGAGAAGGAGCAATATACTGATAATTACTCTACCAGTCGTATCAAGTTTGCTCATACTCGTATTCATGTGGTTTGTTTGGATCTGTAACTCCCGTGGTACTAGTTCCCTACTTACATTGTGTATTTTCCCCAGGAATGTTTGCATATGTTCTCTATTTCATATGCAGTCTTGTGCACTTCTGTTGAACTTGGGGATGCAAAATTTCCCTTTATTAGCTTCCGAGAAATTGTAGTAGCAACAAACAATTTTTCTAGCTCCAACATGCTTGGACACGGAGGTTTTGGACATGTTTATAAGGTAATGAGTAATCTTTCTTATAGTAGAAAATCGTTGCGTTTCCTATCTGGTTTGGTCTAAGAAGTATGCGATTGTGCAGGGAACATTAGAATGTGGTGAGACAATTGCTGTGAAAAGGCTTAGTAAGGGTTCTGGCCAGGGGGTATTGGAGTTCAGGAATGAAGTAATTCTCATCGCGAAGTTGCAGCACAGAAACCTAGTTAAACTTCTTGGTTTCTGCATTTATGGAGATGAGAAACTATTGATATATGAATACTTATCAAACAAAAGTTTGGATGCCTTTCTTTTCAGTATGTTCTTCTTTTATCTTGCTAAATGTCAGTAATTATTAATTAAACCAACAAGCATGGCTGATGTTATCCTTCAATTTGTGCTACTGCTGGCAGATTCCACAAGAAAACCATCTCTTGATTGGTCAACAAGATTCAATATAATCCTAGGGATAGCTAGAGGACTTCTTTATCTTCATCAAGATTCAAGGCTGAAGATAATCCACAGGGATCTCAAAGCAAGCAACGTATTATTGGATGATGAAATGAGCCCCAAGATATCTGATTTTGGTATGGCAAGAATTTTTTATGGCAACCAGCAACAAGGAAACACCAACCGCGTTGTTGGCACATAGTGAGTGATATATATATTACATTAATGAGCTTTACGATATTGTTCTTGTGCTTGAACCAAAACAAGTTGGATTTTTAATAATGGAGCAATATTTAAAACAGTGGCTACATGTCGCCTGAATATGCTTTGGAAGGTGTGTTTTCTGTCAAATCTGACGTGTATAGCTTTGGAGTTTTAGTTCTAGAGATTGTGAGCGGCTCAAAGATCAGCTCTGTGCACATGACTGAAGATTACCCCAACCTTATAGCCTGTGTAAGTATCACGAAATACTCAAATAATAACTGCAATTTATTGTAGATCTGTTTCTTGATGGATGGGATCTGATCGATGCAGGCTCCTCGGAGCTTATGGAAGGATGGGAATGGAAAAGAATTTGTTGACTCATCAATTGTGGATAGTTGTTCACTTGATGAGACTTCACAATGCATCCATATTGGGCTCCTGTGTGTTCAAGACAACCCAAATGCTCGGCCACTCATGTCATCAATTGTGTCAATTCTGGAGAATGGGGATACATCACTTCCACCTCCAAAACAGCCAATATATTTTGCAGAAAGGAATTGTGGAACTGACGGAGCAGCAGAAGCTATTGTGAATTCAGCAAATACTATGAGTGTTACAGAGTTGGAGGGACGCTAGAAGTATAATTCCTGCAAATACCAATTAGTAAGGCTGACTATTTTTGCAGCTTTATAACATATGAGGAAGCAACATTTTGATTTACGTAGTATAAGCTGTAGCTTAGAAAGTTCATTTCTGCATCATTGGCTTTCATATCAAATGGGAGAAGTGTAGAAGGAACATAATTAGTGGAATGGTCGATTATATTGGTGAGCCTTGTGGCCGGATTATGTAGGAGTACATTGCTTATGATAAAAAAAAAGCCTCCCTCAGAGATATAAGGCAAGCCAGGGTTGCATGATGCTAATCCCAATATTCTCTATCAAGACTGTTCTCTGTATAGAGGCCGATCGTTAAGAATTCCAAATGCTTCAATATACCATGCTTAAAGCAGATATCCCCACATTGTAAAATATTTGTAATGTGGGATTCTTCTTGCATAGTTCTCATGAAGTTCATGTGCTCCTAGATGGATGGGCTCTAAGTTTACTACCTGTATCAAGTGACAGTAATCCATAATATTGAGTACTTTTCAGTCAGGCCCTTTCTAGTTTGACAGTGACAGAGTAGGCATTGTTTTAACCAACAAAAATGTAAAACTGCACAATTTGAGTAAAATGATTATGTATATGCTTTTCAGTTTTTCTTTTTCAAAAATGAACATCAACTTCTGAACAGGCAGTTGTTAGTTGTGTGTGGCAGAACATGGATGAATGTTGGACAGTAGAAGTAAGAGGCCCGTACAGCTCATACAGCGAGGCAGCAGCCTGAGCAGTGCTTGTGCCTGTGGCTGGCCAGCCCATGGCGCGGTGTGGAAAACGGCAGCGGCTGGAAATGCGGCGGGCCGGATGGAGGGAGAACCGCAGAGAACGGCTCAGCTGAACTGGTGTCGCCTCGCCTGTCGGGTCTCTCCATGGCTGCTGCTCTGCTGGAACCCATCTCTGTCTCGCTGGCGTGCGCCCACCCGGCAAATCCTGCCTTCGTGGGAGCAGATGGTGTCCGGCCAGGATTCTGGTTTGAGAAAGCCCCGCGGTTTAGCGGTTTGGCCGCATGGCCTCCTCCAAACCGAAACAGAGATTCCCCCGGCCCCGGCATACTGGAACTGGAACGAGGTTGTTTGAGCAGCAAGAAGGGTATAGAAGTTTTTTACACTTAGAATTGCTGATTATGCCAGGGTTGCTCTATATGTGCTTAGATTTTTTGACCGCGACTTATGAAAAAAATCCTGATCTTTAGAATCTCGTATAAGCGGTTCTTAAACAGGTCTATATATGGCTGACGCAACTCTGAAAACAAGCAGATGGGTTGGGATCAGCAGCACCACGGCTTGGAAACTCAAATTCTCGTGGGATCCCTGACTTTTCCTAAGGGCTAGGGTGGGCAATTCATAGGCATGCTCCTTCTTTGAATAAAGGCATTTAGTTCTCCATGAGAAGCTTTCTGTTCTGAGTTTACACCGTAGCTTCCCATTAAATTAGGCTAGTGGTAAAACACGTGGCGCCACTCATCTAAAACCACATCTATGACACAACTCATCGGTAGTCTTCAGTCTTGACGCGTATACCTCGTCTCCTCTTCCAGCCGATCGGCAGGCGGCAGCTGCGTGCGTGCGTTGCCGTTGGAGAAACTCGACCAGCGGCAGCGCATCCTTATTTTTCTTGTTCGATCTCATCATCGCTGCCCTGATGCGCTTCGATCGAGGGGATTCGAGCGTCGCTGCAATCACAGCCACTCGACGATGCATGTAATGGAGCTACTGAGATTCGGCACCATCGGGCTCAGGGTCAGCTTGCCGTTAATCTCGTCTCGTTTCTATGATCCAATCCAGCATATTCATCGTTTCGTCCTCGATCTTTCTCTCACGAGTTGATCCTTGAACGCAGGAGGGCTCAGGAGTGATGACATGCTGATTCCCCACTCTCCAACAAATCTCCAGCATGTCCAAGCCAACCTCACCCTCCTCTTTGCAAAACAGGGCAAGCACACCAATGGGTTTCCTTCCAATCCACAGAATTATCTTGCTGTGTTTTTGTTCGTCTAGCTTACTGCCTCCTCCTGTATCATCAGACAGCCGTCTTCTTCCCAACAAACCACTCACTGTTGGAAGCACACTCATCTCCGACGATGGAACTTTTGCCCTGGGTTTCTTCTCCCCGTCCAATTCCACCCAAAAACACTATTACTATGTTGGTATATGGTACAACAACATTCCCAAGGACAACGTCGTGTGGGTTGCCAATCGTGCAACACCAGTCACCGACCTTTCTGCAACACTTGCCCTGACGAATACATCCAATCTTGTTCTGTCCAGTACCAACGGCCAGACGCTTTGGATGGCAAACGTCAGCGCTGCATCGGAGTCGGAGACGACCACCGGAGAAGCTACGCTTGACAACACGGGAAATTTCATCCTCCGGGCATCGGAGGGCGCTGTCTTATGGCAAAGCTTCGACTACCCGGCCAACACTCTTCTCCCTGGCATGGAACTTAGAGTCACCCACAATAGACATGCACTGCAACGCCTGGTTTCTTGGAAGGGTCCCCAAGACCCAGCCCTGGGCAGCTTCTCCTACGGTGCAGATCCTGATGAGTTCCTGCAGCGCTTTATCTGGAATGGATCGAGACCATACCGGAGAAGTCCAGTATGGAGTAACTACTTGATAGTTGGGCCATATATGGGAAGTATCAAGTCCACTATGTACTTCACAGTAACCAATAACGATACCTGGTGGCTCCTCGTCGTCAACTGTCATCAAGCTCAAAATGGACTACTCAGGAAAGATAGAAATCCTGATCTGGAACAGCAGCATTTTGGAGTGGGATGTTCTGGAGGCAGAGCCTAGCCATGAATGCAGTACATATGGATACTGTGGTCCGTTTGGATACTGTGATAACACAGAGCCTAATGCGGCATGCAAGTGTCTCGACAGTTTCGAGCCAATAAGCAACAAAGGCAGGAGCAATGGAAAGTTTCTGGAAGGATGCCGCCGCAAGGAGACACTAAGATGTGGTGAAGAAAATACTAGTTTCCTAACTTTGACAGCCATGAAGATTCCCGACAAGTTCATGTATGTCAAGAATAGAAGCTTTGATGAATGCACAGCGGAATGTGCTAGCAACTGCTCCTGCACAGGTTACGCTTATGCCAATATGAGCACCACGGCTATCAATGGGGATGACACAAGGTGCCTATTATGGATGCGAGATTTTATTGACACAGAGAAGATCACTGGAGAAGGAGAAAATCTTTACGTTCGAGTAAACAGATTAAGCGGTATAACTTCTGCTTCTCTTTCTTTCTCTGCAGGTCCAGAAAGGACCAATCGTATGCTCGTACTGTTCCATACAGTATCACCAGCATGAACAAACTCTAAAGAATAATTAGTGGCAGCAAAAAGAAAACAGAGTTGGGCTAAGAGTTGATAATATATACCTTGTATATCATTTTGACCATACTGTCTGCTTAAGAAATAATAATAAAAAACTTCTCCTCAAGGTAGCTTGTTTAAGAAAAGGTCGGTGAAACTTAAGTTTGTTGATTGCCATCATTATTTCGACCAGTTCAGACAAAACACTGCAATTTCCCAAGTGCCTATACTAATTTCATGTTCTGAGGTAATGAAATCACACCTAACTAGGTTCACAATATTATAGGAGAATATGTAGTGTAAATATTAAAGCGCTTTCGTAAGATAGTTTTTAAGTTCACAATTTTATAGGCTGCATGGAGTTGGCTTAAGTTGAAGTAAATTACAGTCTTATATATGGGCACCTTCATGTGTTGGCTTATGTTATTTCCACCTTTGTTTATATTTTATACTTCTTGGTGAGCAAACTATAGATAACAAAATCAACACTTGTGATAAAAAGAAATTTAAGATATTTTAAACAGCAAGCCAAAAATGTCTTTGTCTGCTGAATGCTAATAAAATGCCAAACTACATAATATGATTGTTCATGTGGTTTTGCATGTACATTCATACATGTGAGGAATATTTGGTTTGCTGACTAATTAAGCACAGTTTGTTATCCCCTTTATGTGTGATTTTTTTTGAAACGAATGTGTGAATTTCGACAGATAAAAGGAGGAGGAGCAATGTACTGAAAATTACTCTGCCAGTTGTATCAAGTTTGCTCATACTCGTGTTCATGTGGTTTGTTTGGATCTGTAACTCCCGAGGTACAAGTTCCCTACTATCGTTGTGTATTTTCTCCAGGAATGTTTGCATATGTTCTCTATTTCATATGCAGTCTTCTCTTATTAGCTTTAACATAGTATCATTATTCCTAAGTCAAACAAAGAAATAAAAAAACTTGGAAGGAGATAATATCAGGAGTTTTGAGCACTTCTGATGAACTCGGGGATGCGAAGTTTCCATCTGTTAGCTTCCGAGAAATTGTAGTAGCAACGAACAATTTTTCTAGCTCCAACATGCTTGGACATGGAGGTTTCGGACATGTTTATAAAGTAATGTGTAATCTTTTTTTTATTAGAAAATCGTTGCATTTCCTATCTGGGTTAGTCTAAGAAGTATGCGATTGTGCAGGGAACATTAGAATGTGGTAAGACAGTTGCTGTGAAAAGGCTTAGTAAGGGTTCTGGCCAGGGGGTATTGGAGTTCAGAAATGAAGTAATTCTCATCGCGAAGTTGCAGCACAGAAACCTAGTTAAACTTCTTGGTTTCTGCATTCATGGAGATGAGAAAATATTGATATATGAATACTTATCAAACAAAAGTTTGGATGCCTTTCTTTTCAGTATGTTCTTTTATCTTGATAAATGTCAGTCATTAATTGAATCAACAAGTACGGCTGATGTTATCCCTCAATTTATGCTACTACTGGCAGATTCCACAAGGAAACCATCTCTTCATTGGTCAATAAGATTCAATATAATCATAGGGATAGCTAGAGGACTTCTTTATCTTCATCAAGATTCAAGGCTGAAGATAATCCACAGGGATCTCAAAGCAAGCAACATATTACTGGATGATGAAATGAGCTCCAAGATATCTGATTTTGGTATGGCAAGAATTTTTTATGGCAACCAGCAACAAGGAAACACCAACCGAGTTGTTGGCACATAGTGAGTGATATATATAACATTAAGATCTTTTTATACTGTTATTGTGGTTGAACTAAAATAAGTTGGGTTTTTAATAATGGGGCAATATTTCAAACAGTGGTTACATGTCGCCTGAATATGCTTTGGAAGGTGTGTTTTCGGTGAAATCTGATGTGTACAGCTTTGGAGTTTTAGTTCTAGAGATTGTAAGTGGTTCAAAGATCAGCTCTACGCACATGACAGAAGATTACCCCAACCTTATAGCCTATGTAAGTATTAAGAAATAAATACTCAAATAACTGCAATTTATTGTAGCTTTGTATCTTGATGGATTGGGATATGATCGTTGCAGGCTTGGAACTTATGGAAGGATGGGAATGCAAAAGAATTTGTTGACTCATCAATTGTGGATAGTTGTTCACTTGATGAGACTTCACAATGCATCCATATTGGGCTCCTGTGTGTCCAAGACAACCCAAATGCTCGGCCACTCATGTCATCTATTGTGTCGATTCTGGAGACTGGAGACACAACACTTCCACCTCCAAAACAGCCAATATATTTTGCAGAAAGGAATTGTGGAACTGACGGAGCAACAGAAGCTATTGTGAATTCAGCAAATGCTATGAGTGTTACAGAGTTGGAGGGACGCTAGAAGTATAATTCCTGCAAATACCAATTAGTAAGCTTGACTATTTTTTGCAGCTGTGTAACACATGAGAAAGCAACATTTTGGTTCACATAATAAGCAGTGGCTTAGATAGTGCATTTCTGCATCAGTGGCTTTCATATGAAATGGGAGAAGTGTAGAAGTAATATTGGTCGTTTACATTGGTGAGCCTTGTGGCCTGATTATATAGGAGTACATTGCTTATGGAATAAAAAAAAGCTCCGTTAGATATATAAGGCAAGCCGGGGGGTTACATGATGCTAATCTTCCATATCTGTATACTCCCTCCGTCCCTATTTAGATGTCGCCGTGAGATACGTGCCACAAGTTTGACTTGATTTATAGAAAATACGTACAATATTTATATCTTTAAATAATATTGTTAAAAAACTAGATCCAAAGATCTTTCCGATGATACTAATTATGATACTAATCGATGATATTTATTATTTATTAAAGTTGCCGACATTTGTGTCTCGGGAAGCGAAGCGACAAGTATTTAGGGACGGAGGGAGTATATCCCAATATTCTGTAACAAGAGTACAAGACTGTTCTCTGTAAAGAGGCCCATCGTTAAGAATTCCAAATGCTTCAATATACCATGCTTAAAGCAGATACGCCCACATAGTAAAATATTTGTAATGTGGGATTCTTCGTGCGTAGTCTCATGAAATTCATGTCCTCCAAGATGGGGCCTTAGTGCCTGTTTGGATCACTCTTGCTAAAGTTTAGGGACTAAAGTTTAGTCTCATTTAGTCTTTAAACTTTCAAACAATCCTTACTTTTGCTAAAACTAAACTTCAGTAGCTTTAGTCAGCAAGAGGTAACTAAAAGGGACTAAAAGCCCAAGTTGTGAGAGCACATACCCCTCATTAATGCGCTTTTAGTCTCTAGAACCAAACACACTAGGACTAAAGTTTAGTCCCTAGAGAAACCAAACAGGCCCTTAGATTACTACCTGTATCAAGTGACAATGGTCCACAATATTGAGTACTTTTCAGTTAAGCCCTTTCTGGTTTGACAGAGTAGGCATTGCTTTAACAAACAACAAAAAAGTAAAACTGCACAATTTGAGTAAAATGATTGTGTATATGCTTTCAGTTTTTTTTAATGGACATGGATGAATGTTGGGAAGTAGCCTGAGCTATGCTTGTGCCTCTGGCTAGCCAGCCCACATGGCGCGGTGGGAAAACAGTAGCGGCTGGGGCGAGAGAACGGCTCAGCTGAACTGCTTTCGGTCGCCTGTCAGGTCTTTCCTCCATCGCTGCTTCTCTGCTGGAACCCATCTCTGTCTCGCTGGCGTGCGCGCACTTGGCAAATCCTGCCTTCGGGGAAGCAGGTGGTGGCTGGGCTGGCCAGGTTTCTGGTTTGAGAAAGCCCGGCAGTTTGGCCGCAGTGCCCCTTCTTGACAGCACTGCACTCTGTAACCTTACATTCCGTAAGGATCTTCGCAGCTTCATGCTGCTAATTAATATATGTTTCTTGTCAAAAAAAAAGCCAAAACAGAGACTCCCGACCTCCGGCATACCGGAACTGGGACGAGGTTGTTTGACAGTTCACTTGCGCCTTATCCCAATTGCCAACATCGCACGGCCAATCCTGTCAGGCTGCCAACCTCTCGTTGACAAGAAGAATGTGTGTGTGCCCACATGTAACAACCCGGGTTTTACCAAACACCAAAAATCCGAACTTTTTAAAATTTTTCCTATAATGTGTGAAGCATGTAGTAGTTAGGTCGAAACCCAAGTCGAACACAGGAGAAATTGCCGATAAATCGATGCACTTCATATAGATTTGCTCGTAGCAGAGTGCTTGTGTTCTCGTGTTGATTTCGTGGTTTCGAGTTTTGTTGGCACTAGAGTGCACAAATCCATAGCAAGAATACCCTAAATCTTCTTTCTAAACTCCCTCTCCAATCCTCTCCTTAAATCTCTACCAACAATTCCATGGCAGGTTCTACTCAATTCCTTTTGATTCTCGAAGAGAAAATTTCTTTTCCTTCTATTCATAATCCCCTCTTTGGAAGCCATGTGAGTTTCTTCCAATTCTCTCTCAAATTCAATTCTTAGAAACAATAACTCATTTTCCCCTTGATCTCCTCTCAATCCCCTTTTGCTCACTATTAATTATTCTTGGATGAAACTATATAAATACCCTTGGCAAGAATAGAGGAAACTTCCTCCACTCTTTTGGGCTCAAAGGCCCCAAGCAGCCGGCCCACTCCCTCTCTCCCGCGGCCCGCCTTACTCCCCCACCTCCTCACGCGAACCCGGGTTCGCGAGGGCCCGGCTTCGGCGGCGGCCTCCAAGGCCCGCTTGCCCCTCCTCCTCTGCCCCCCCTCCCTCAAGGGCCGCTCGCGCCTCCCGCAGCCGGCCCAAGCCCGCCTCCCGACGCTCGCGTGGCCTACCAGGCCCGCAGCTCGCGCCACCCCCTGGCGAACCCTAGGGCGAACGCCCCGAGCCGCCCGCCCTTCGGGAGGGAGCGCTCGCGCCGTCCTGCGTGCTCGGCCGCGGGATGCGTGCCGCGTGCCGCTCCCGTCACGGACGCACCGAGGATGGGCCGACCTCCCCTCGAACCCTAGATGCTCCGCTATAAGAACCACCGTGGCCGCCGCCCCTTCGCCCTTCCTCGGGCGCCGCCACAACACCTTCTTCCACCTCCACTCTCCCTCTCCTTCGCCTCCTCCAGCCAGAGGACGCCGCCCAAGGCCCCGCGCCGAACCACCATCTTGCCAGCGTTAGCGCCCGCCTCGCACGCCCTCGAAGCTTTCGCTTCCGCTGCAGATCGCGCCGCGCCCGCGCTCCTGCAGCCCGTCACGGCGGCTGACGGCTGCTGCCCGCCCAGGCCAAGCGGCACTCGACTCAGCGCCGCCAATGCCGGTGCCCGGCTACTCGGCTGGCCGGCGGAGACCCGCCGAAGTCTGGCTGCTACCGGCCAGCCGGCGGATCAGGAGCTGGCACGAGCCGCGCCACGCCGGGGGCCGTGACTTCGCCCGTCGTCGCGTCTAGCCCCGCTGCCCGGCCCCATTTGCCTTGCCCGGCCGGCGTCGTGCCGCGATCGTCCGTCCACGGCGTCTGCGTGCTCCAGCGGCGAGGCCACGCACCGCGGTGCCCTGGCACTACGGTTCGCCGTCGCCCCAAGCGAGCTCCCGGCGGCGTCCCACGACCTCCGCCACCCCTACGCCATCGCTGCTGCTCGCCGTGGTCACCACCATGCGCCTCTGCGATGACCACGACCGGCCACCGGCATGCACACCACCACCTTGCCGGAGTTCTCCGCCACCGGTGAGCCACCAGCACCCAAAAACCTCTCCTTTGTCCTTCCTGCCACTGAGCCCACCGTCAATCGAGTCTGAGGATGGCCTTTCGTGTCGCGATATACACCTTGCAGGGAAGCGCGGCTGCCCCGTCCTCCTCTGCCGGACCTTCACCGCCTCCCGGCCACCTGGAGCCATGCCCAGCCAGCTTCCGGCCTTCTCCGGCTTGCTGCTGCCAGCCACGGCCAGCCGCAGCCAGCTTCAGCCAGCCAGGGGCCAGCCAGGGCTGGCTACGGGTGGTTACTACAGCCGGCCGCTGCTGGCCAGGGGCCACCACAGCTAGCCACCCCCGGCTCGGGCACGCCGCCGCTCGCCGGGGGCATGTCCGGACACTCCATTGCCGGCCTCGCCTGTTTCCCCACCAAGGTCCAGCACTCGAAACCCGCCGACGCCATCCTCGACGTCGGCAATGCTCCTGCATTTCCATTTCATATTCTCTCATGTCGCACTATACCTATATCCATGTCGATACATGCCTGTGCCGTGCCTTCGCGCCGGAATATACCTCTTATGCTATGGATGTGTGCTACTCGTGTGGTCGATATCTTGTGTTCGTTGTGTTTGTTGGTGTATATGCTTGTATGTGGACCGTGCCTTCGAGCCGGTCGAGGGACCGTACCTCGTTTGAGCGTTTTGATCGTGGGTTCGTCCCACCGTGATCGCGACGCCAAACGTAACTCGTTCTCTCGTGCTTTAGTTGTCATTGTCGTACCTTGAGTGTTAGCTTCTACCTTCGGCTCTAGGACGTGGTCATGAAGGAGCTCGAAATTGCTATCGATGCGGATCTTACCCGCGCACATTGAGCCCTTCATGACCTAGTCTAAAGGGAGACGAAAAAGGAAGCGACAGTTGTGATATGACGGGAGCCAACCCGTGTAGGTAAAGCTTATGGCCGCGAGTCGTCTCGCCATGACCATTGGGCTCTATCTCCTTCCCCTCTCTTACTCTTTTCCGAACCACCTCGTATGCTTGTGCCATGTAAACCATAGCATTCCTTTGGACCTAGCGGTGACAACCGCATCGCTATGGACCCTAGGAATAGCATTGTGCCGCCCTAGTAGCACGAAGGTTGTGGTGCCCTACGAGTTGGCGTGAATTGCGGAACCGTGCGAGACTTAGGTCTCTTTTCCTTCGACCGCCGTCCATTGCCATGACGAGTAGGTTGAGAGAGCACGGGACCATTCTTCTTTTTGCTCTCCTTCGGTTCTCCTTCGGTTCTCGCTAATCTAGTAAGGCGGGGATCGAGTCATTTCGTTTCCGCTCCTTCGATCAGTGACCATTACCATGTCATGTAGATCGAGGTGTCGGGGGGAAACCAAGCCCCTTCCTTGATTTTTGCGCTTGACGGTGTTCTTTTATTGCTCTTGCTATTTTGATTCCATTCCTCTGGTTCCCGTCGATTGCAATGGCGAGTGAATCAAAGGAAGGTAAATCCCGCCTTTTCTCTTTCGGATCCTTCGTGCTTAACCTCCTTGTATGCTTGTACCTATTCGGCCGAAGCATCATCTCTTGGGTTTTCAGCGGTGACAAGCTGATTGCTAAGAACTCTAGGGGTAACTTAGTGCATTTAATACACCTTGGTCGATGTACCCTACAAGTGGACTAGGCACTCATGTTCTCCTTTTTGTCGCTCCTCTCCGATGCCTCGCCTTTGCCGTGGCAAGTGCATTGGAAGGGGTAGACCACTGCTCCCTCTCTTTTCTACCTGATATTTTTCCCTACTAGCCCGTTCTATTCGATCCCGTCTTAGCCATGATGATTGGATCAAAGACCGGACTATCTCTTCTAGTTAGTGAAGCTATGGTCGATGCCTCGTTCTCGGACCGTGTGAGTCGACCCGATCGACCATTCGAAAACCATCCTCGTCGAGGATGTGACCGAGATCGTGGCATGGACATGCCTAGCTAACTCTCTTTCTCTATCCCCCTCGTTGTGTTACTCTCTTCTCGGCTCCCGACGTTGTTGCGTCGTGTGGATCGAGAGGACCTGTAGCCGCTCTTCTGTTGTTCATATTCCAATCTCTTTTGCTACCATTGCGACCATGACAGGTAAGCCAAAGAGCCTCGGAACCAAGTCACAATTCCTCTATTTCATGTTAATCGTTCTTACTCGAATCCTATATAGTAGTGTGACTTGCGGGTTAAAGGCCGCAAGGGCCAAACCCTATTGTTCCTATTTCCCTTTTCTCTCCTGCTTGTGATACTCTGGGCCCCGCCAATTTCCATGGCGTCCGGATTGAAAGGTCGCAATCATGGTGTTTGGTTAAGTTAAGTTAGGATCAAGGCCTCTTCTTTTGAAGCCGCATGCAATCGACATGATCGACCCGGGAAAGTACCGGCTATACTAGGGTCATGATCCGGGCTTGTGCTTAGCGCACAACCACTTCTATTTATTTGAGCCCGAGGATCGGACACCCTCCGCGAGGGCTAAGTCTTTTCAGTGTTTATTCGGAGTTATCTGGTTCCTTCTGTATCTTGTTGCCTTTTTGGGGAGTACGGGATTTTGGTTAGGGATTGATTGCTCTTTTGCCTTGTTTGTCGCTATATCGAGGTAGTTGCATCGCGATGACGATGGATAGACCGGAGATCCGCTGGAGGAGGAGATGCGAAGAGCAACCAGAGGTGGATGACTATGGATTGCTATGAACAGGTGCCACGTCCCACCCAACCTCGTAGAATCCTATTAGTCATGCAATATGTAGTCGCTAGCGCTTTACTTTATGCAAATGAACTGTGATAGGATGCATGGTAGATTGCTTGATAAGCCATTACCTTGACGCAACATTTCTCCCCCCACACACCCGCCGCTAGGATAGACGCTCGCCTACCTCATGATACTTGCTACACACTTACACTTTACTCATACATGCTTGTGTGTGGCTAAGGCACGTGGTGCCGTAAACTGGATAACTGGGGATAACGTGGGAGAGATCTTGGCGTGTGTCTTGGGTGTGTGGTGAGGGTTGTGTCGACTGGGCAGGATCTACGACGAGTCAGGGGACAAGTCTTGCCAGAGGAGTGTGATCTGGGCACTCCCTATGTGAGAGAGTACCTGTGGCGGGTACATGTGATGTGAGTAGATTCCGGGGAGGAGTGCCTTTGTGGGACAAATCCTCGGAATGGAGGTGCCGTCGAGGCACAGGGCGTCGAGCCCCTTGTGAAGATATCCTGTCCAGTCCCTCTAAGGACTGATTGGGCGAGTATGCGGCTCATGGGACTCTTTCGTGCACACCACTCGTCTCTGAATGGGCGGGGTCCGACTTGACGACTAGCCGGCCCCCCCGCTGCTACTACTAGGTTGATAGGTGATAGTGTAGGGAGGTGCGGGTGCCGAGACCCACACCCTCCCGAGACAGCGTGGTATCCACCGGGATCCGTACCACGCCTCCACGCCTCGGCGTGCGGGGGATCTCTCGGGGTGCCCAGGCCGAGTGGTAGAGTGGCATCGGGCCGCTAGGGCGGCGGCTTGGTATCGGCCTAGACGAGGCATCGTCGATGATGGTGATCTTGTGGTTCCAGGTGTACAAGCTCTGCGAGAGTTACTAAATCTATACGTATAGCCGTGTCCCCTGTATGGACATTCCCTACGAGTACCCTCATTCGTTATAGTGAGAGGAGTCCTTCTTCTTTTCTCCCCCTGGGTGTTGTTGGATTCCGGCTTAGGCCGTTGAGGCAAGGAGGAGCGGGAGTCTTCCTTACCGACTAGAGAGTGAGAGTGTGGTGAAATGTGTGGATGTGGATGTGGATATGGATGGGATGGATGGATGTGTGGATGAGATGGGTTAAAACTTGATGAACTATATTATATTTATATTATGAACTGGCATAGGAAAACTACAGCCAAATGTAGGTCTTTTCTCTCTACCCTTGCATTCTACTTACCACATAGCAAAGCAAAGCATAGGGTGGGAGCCCGTGGCCGATAAATCGTCTTGATAGAGTTGAGCGGGTTTGGCACCCGAGGAGGATTACGACGATGATGGAGCCGGAAGGATTAGGTGGTCTCGTTCCTACACTCAAGTTTGGTTAAAGAGATCAAATCTACGCCCGCTGATACTCTACCCCGACTCTGATGATCGTTTGTGAAGGAGGAGCCTTCACCCACGGTGGTGTTATGCCTACCCCGATGTTGACTTGTAAGCATATATCGCTAGGATACGTTGTACTTAGGTGTGTCTCCAAATGTTGTAAAACCTTGTAACTTGTATCTTTTTGCGATGTATGAACTGTGGTATCAACTGTAAATGATGTACTCTGTGGATTTCCCTTCGAGGAAATCGCGGGTCGTTTCACCACATCGGTAGTGCTGTCCCCCTACTCAACTCTTTGTCATACCCCACGGGTCAACTCCATACTAGACCGGGAACCGAGCCTTAGCTTGGTCGGTCTGCTCTCCCGACGCGGAAGCAGCCGGTCACGCGTTCGAGGGTGCTCGGCGCGTGATTTCCACCGGGGTTTTTCCCCAAATAAATTCCAGTTGCCTCCTCACGCGGTGCCACAATGGTCAGAACGACGTGCCCGTCGTCTACGGAGCTCTCGGTAACTCTGTCGATCTCATTGAGGACGTGATCTTCAAACTGCGTATAGTTGTAGGTCTCGTAGTGCAGGAATAGTGTGTGTGGTGTACGTGTGTAGAGTGTGGTGTGTGTTCGTACATGAACAGATACTATAGCTGTACTCAAATGAGAGGCACTCAAAAAAAAAAACTTCATACTAGACCGCCAGTGGACACTAGTGGCTGGTTCTCCACTTGTTTTACTCGCATGCCGGGGTGCCCAAAACAGCAGCACGGCCGGCGCCAAACCCGCCTGTGAACGGACGCGGATTTTTTTGCCCTCAAGAGCACATGCTCCTACACATGTACTAGTATGTCGTTCTGACATTGACAGAGCATCTTTCTCTGCTCCACGTCTCCACCCCACGCCGTTCCCCACTGCTCTGACATTGACAGATGCTGTTCCCCACCCGCACCGCAGCAACGCCATGAACTCCCAAGAGGCCAAGACCCATCCATTCATGCAACGCCATGAACTCCCAAGAGGCCAAGACCCATCCATTCATGCAACCAGCACTTGAAAGCTCCATGCCAATCTCAGTTTCTTCTCTTTCATCCACCTCTCGTTCTCTCTCTTCTCACCCCTCTCATACGCTCTCCCTTTTCTATCTGCTACTGCTAGCAAGGCAGCAACGGCTACAGGTGCAGACCAGATTGTTTTACAGTTTGGTATCCTCCATCTCGCTCGATTTGATTTTTTCTATAGCCTTTTACTTGTATGCCATTAAAAAAAGATGGTAATCTCACTGAAGGACCTCAAAAGTTGAATCTATCGGCCAGTTGTACAAAGTTCGCAAAATTTTTCTCTCTCACGCCATTCCGTCCACCTTCCGTTCGATTTTCGCCGTTTAGGAGTCCTGACGAGTGGGTCTGGACAGTTAAAATGTCCAAAATACCCTCCCCTTCTCTTATCCTTATCCTCTCTCCCTTCCCCATCTTCTTCGGTCCAAGCAAGGCAAATAAGAGGCGGTCAAAGCGCCGCACGGGCGCCGGCGGGCAAGGCGGCGGCTAAGCGCAGGGCGGGCGCAGCTCAAGATGGAAACGGGTATAAACCCGTTGGGTTTTGCTATCCCAAACCCGTACCCACGAACAAAAAATCTTGCCCGTTAAAAACGCATGACCTATCACGGGTACAATTTTTAACCCAAACCCATACCCACTCGGGTCTCGGGTACCCGATGGGCTGCCCATGCCCGCAAGAAGCACACCAACTTTGGTTACTTGTTTTATTAGTAGCAGGCAAAACTAGACATAAAACATTTTTTATATTTTTACCACCCTAATATATATGCAGTAGAAGTGGAAAAAATACTAATACGAAGACTATTACAGTGTAGGCTTCATATCAACTTACACAACAAACACCATACAAGTAGAAATCACCATGCGACTAAGCATTCAATTACTAATCTAAGGTATGATGGACCGGGTTTAAAAAACCCATGGGTTTACGGGTTCGGAGACTATATCCCTAAACCCATGCCTATAAACCCGTTGGGTCTAGCTTTTTACCCATTAACAAACCCATGGGTATAAAAGTTAACCCATATCCTTACCCTAATAGAGTAAAAACCCGTCGGGTTTCGGGTTGCGGGTACCCATTGCCATATTGAGGCGCGGCGCGACGACCGCTACCGTTGCCGGCGGAAAGCTTCCAAGGGCTACCGGCACGCGCGCTGGCAAGGTACGGACGGCCGCTGGCGCGGCGCTGGCGCGCGCGCTGGCGGGCGCTGTGGCGCGTGGCGCGCGGACGCCGGCTGGCGCGCGTATGCGGGCGGGCGCTGGCGTAAGGCAGCGGCGCGGTGGCGCTGCCGCTGGAGGATCTGCCAGACGGGCGCGCGCGCGGCGGCGCTGCTGGCGTTGGGGCAACGCGACGCGACGAGCTGGCGCTGCCGCTGGTTGCGATGAGACTGGCGCAGCTAGCTGAGCGGCGCGCGTTACCGCCAAGGGCGCGACATACACTACCGCGCGCACGGGCTCGGCAAAGACAGCGGGGGGCGCGTGGCACGGCGCGCGACGCGGAGGCAAAGAAGAAATACGGGCGGCGCATCGGGCGTGGTGGCGCACGGCGCCGCCCTAGACGATCGCGACGCGCGCCGACGGAAGCAAAGACGGTGGCGAAGCGAGGCCGGGCGGAGTTTCGCGCGCTCAAGGGGCGGCCGGGCATGTTCCTCCGCCTGGGGGGTCAAAGCAAGGCTTAGCAGCGCGGCGGCTCGCGACGTTGTATGGCGGCACGGCAAAGACGGCAAGACGCTGGCTGCGCGGCGCAGCAAAGACGGCGCTGAGTTCGCAGCCGGGCACAAAGCCGGGCGTTCGTAGGCGTGAGGTTGGGGATGGTGGTGACCGAGTTGGAAACAGAAGAGAGATGGCTAACAAATGGGCCCCACGTAGGGGTAAATGGTCTTTTGACATGTCGGTTTGACATCAAGTAGCACCGGAAATGACGGAATGGCGTGGGAGAGAAAAATTTTGCGAACTTGTACACCGCCGATAGATTCAACTTTTGAGGTCCTTCAAATGAGATTACCATCTTTTTAATGGCATACAAGTAAAAGGCTCTTTTTTTCTACTCTCTTCATTTCAAATTATAAATCTCTTCGATTTTTTGGTTCATTTATTATATTATGTATCTAAACATATTATTATATCTACATATATAGTAAAATGGATATATAAAAAACTTATAATAGTTTAGACCAGAGAAAACATTTTCCCTTTATACTTCAAGATTCGCATGTTTTGCTTATAGTTCACCATTTCTAAGCTCGTTCGTCCAGCAATTTTTTTTTAGTTTGATCGATTCTGTTCCTTTCCTCTACATTCTATCTAGTATTTCTTTCCCTCCATCTCCAACTCCGTGCATCTTCATCTCATACTAGTAGGATGCCCAATGGTCCTGAAATAGAAATATAAGGAGTTTATAATAATGATCAAAACTATGAATTAATAGATACATATATATATATAAGGATGTAGTAGGTCAATTGCGGAGATTGTATCTATTGATATACATGGTATAGATTATTTTAACCGAGCATCACCCAAATCTCATCTATCCCAACCCCTATCCCTACTGTATTTTGAGGTCACCCCTTTCAAAAATCTAAAAGTTTTTCTTCATAAAATTATGTATTTTTTCGAGAACCACATGTAATTCATGTGATATACGATTTTGTTAGGTTTTTGTTTATAAACATGTTTTTGCTTAGAAATAATTTAATTTTTTATAAAAAAGTTATCGAAATATATCCATGTGGGATCTTGTTTTGAACATTTTATTGTGAGGAACAACATGGTACAATTAAATTTTAATTACGATACTTAGTTTATGTGCTACAACTTTCTTTCTATTTCAAAAAAAATAGCTAGTGGAAGATAAAGGAGCCTTAGTGGGGGTAACTTCTTTGATAATGTTAGATGATATTACTTTTGAAGAATGGAGCAATCTGATTGGAGGGAACCTCTTAGTGAGACATAGGAGTTATAGATTTTCAGCTGCCGTCATTTATGACCTCATTTCTAGATTAATGGCCTTTTTATGAATCTGTGTGTCGTCATTTGTGACCTCATTTATCTAAACAAATACTTGCTATAAAATTTTGACAGTGTATAAATTTGTTTAATGGAATAAAACATATTGTTTACAGCTAGAGAGATGTGCTGATGTGCATTACCAACCATGTACTGTACTGTAGTACAAAAGAGAGGAAGAAGTGATAAGTCAGTCAAAAGTACTCGTATGATGACTCTGGCCAGGGGGGAAAAGTGATGAACGTGCACATGCACATCTCTACTGCAGTAAAAGCACTGTTATACATGAGGCAGCGGTGCTGCCCGAGCTGATGTTACATGAGTGGGATGGTGCAGTGTACTCCTTCTGTCTTTTTTTAAGTATTTTTGTGGGTTTTTATGTCATAAATTTGATTTAATTTATAGAAAATATGTATAATATCTAAATAAATTTGTTAAAAAAAACTAGATCCAAAGATCTTTGCGATGATACTAATTATGATACTAATTAATAGCATTTAGTATTTATTAAAATTGCTACTCCCTCTCCGTCCCATGGAGTTTGTCGTTAAAAAACCGTGCCTCTCTCACGTAGACACGGTTTTTAACCGTGCCTCTCTCACAGACACGGTTTTTAAATAACAAAGTCCATGGAACAGAGAAAGTAGTATTTATTTCTTGAAAAACGCAAGCAACAGTTAAAAAAAGACGGAGAGTACTGTGTAATAGTTTGATACAAAGACTGTACTGCTCGTTCCAAAATAAATGTATTATGAAACTATAATCCATGCTCAATCTAATGATACCTATTATACATAAAAATATTAGTATATTTTTAGATAAATTTGGACAAACTTTAAAAAGTTTACCTTATCAAAAAATGAGATGTGCGTTTATTTTAAAACAAAGGAAGTAGTATCTAAGGTTTTTTTCAACTCAGTTGAATAAAAGAATGGAGTAAATAATAATCTAGATTCATATTCTCTATGTATAGTGTATTTTTTGAGAGAATACATCGCAACCTATCAACCAATTTGGAAGAGGAGGCCCAATAACTTGGAGAATTAAATTAATGTAACTAGACAAAATGAGGGACATGCAAGGAAGGAAATACATGTGAGGATAATTTTGCAAACATTGTTATAATTGATGACTATATATGAACATAAAAAGAATAAAATATCCCAAAAAGATTGAATATATTATTTTATAACAACACTAAGGCTAAGAATTTTTAGAAATATTAGCAGTTGGCATGAGTGATACTAAATAAAATATGCTATGAAATACTACACCATGCTGAACCCATAAAGTCAATATCATAGGAACCAAACAGGGTCTAAGCTACTTTATATCTAATTGATATCTAAACTCTAGTAGTAATATAAAAATACATACTTAAATTTATTAAGAAAAAATATTTATTCCTTACTTAACATAGACCACCTAAATATTAAATGGATAAATTGATTTAAAAGTACTCCCTCCATTCTAAATTATAATTAACTTTGACTTTTTAGTACATCGAATTTGGTATGTATCTTGATATATCGCTAAGCATCTAGGCATATGTTTAGAACAGAGGGAGTCTGTAGTTAGGTATTCAAAGGGAAACTTAGAAGGACCATTATAAAGAATTTGAGCAAAGCAATAGTTGTTTCAAGTTGAGCAAAGCAAACTTTATGTAACAGTGGTGTCAAAAAAACATATGTAAATTTATTAATAAAAATGCATGTGTTGTTTCTTAACTTGGACCACCTCTATTTTTATATGGTTAAGTGAATAATTTGCACTAAGAAATAATCTGTGAAAAAAAACAATATTTTACAAGACAACGGGTAGTCTACATCCATAGAGAAATGTAATGATAATATTGGTACCCTTGTGAAGTATCCTATCATATATATTGTCATCTAAAAAACAAAAATAGGTGGAACAAAAAAAAGTGGAGTTACAATAGTGATATGTTCAGATGTAATTGGTAAAAAATTGAATAAGGACCAATTCAAAATGTCCCAATTATAAGTTAGTCAAATGAAGTTTGACCAAACTTATATAATAAAATAATAATAGTTATGATATGAATTAAGTATTATTAGATTTGTCATTAATTATGATATGTTGGAATTTTACCATTTCCCATGACACTGATTATCGGATAGAACAAAATTTCTCATAATTTATCTAAAGTTCTCAGATCGGAAGTGTTCAAGTTTTTCAATAAGCTTTTGTCTCCCAATGCATCTTCTAGGCACGTGACCCCATAGGTGGTTAGCCTCTATTAGATTATATATATATTATTTTTATATTCCATATTCGTGACAAATTGCAAGCAACATAGTGGTACTCCTCCGTTCTAAATTATAAGTCACTTTGCTTTTTTTTTAGTTCATCTATTTTGCTATGTATCTAGACACATTATTATATTTAGATATATAGCAAAATAGATGTACCAAAAAGTCAAAGTGACTTATAATTTGAAGCAGAGGAAGTACTACATTAGGGACACTTTGGTACCTACTAGGTGTTTTAATGCAATGAATAAAAAATAGATACTATTACCCTTATTATCAGTACTAGGTATGCCACATTTCACATAGAGTTCAAAAAAAAATTATGACTTCAAAAAATATACTATAAAAATACATTTCATGACAAATCTGATGGTCCTATTTAGTATATCTGATGGTCCTATTTAGTATGATAAATACTACCATTTTTATATAAATTTAGTAAAACTAGACAGCTTTAACACAATACTGTTATAGAATTGTATCCTTCCTAGGACAGCAGGAGTACTTACATTTTTGTACACGAAGCATGTAAATAAAACATGTTTCTTTTAAAATTCATGAGTACACTCTGTTAATTTGATGTGCCTTTAATCACAAATTCAATGCCAAATCAATTCTTTTCCTCCTTGCTTAACATGCACCTCCAAACATAAAAGAAACCATTGTATTTTTTTAATAATTTACTATTGTTATTATGGAGTGAAGTTTATTTGCATAATGTTTGGATTTGCATAATGTTTGGAGTATGTACATATTTATCTATGCAAATCCAAACATTATGCAAATCCAAACATTATTGTGGAGATAGAAACATTATGCAAATAAACTTTACTTGATATTTTCTGTACTAAAAATTGTGGGCACCTTCAAGCTTTTGATCATGTCAAAAAAAAATTGATGTGTTGGTGTGGGTTCTCACCCCCTTTTCTTCATAATGCAAAGACTTGGGATGTTGACATGGCAGTATTTCTTGCAGATGATCACATTTTAGAACTGCAGTATTTTCTATAATTACTCTTCGTGTACTACTTTTAAAACATCGTCATGGTTGTTTGTAAATCTATTACTCCTATAATCCCAACCCATTAACTAATTCTCTAGCTTCTGATTGGTCAAAACTTCAAAATTGATGTCAGCTGACATCATCAAAGGAGTTACCTCCACTAAGGTTCATTTATCTTCCACTACCTTTTTCTTTTGAAATAGAAAAAAAGCCGTAGCACCTAAACCAAGTATCGTAATTAAAATCCAATTGTACCACGGTATTTCTCGCAATAAACTCTTTAAAACAAGACCCCACATGGATATATTTTGATAATTTAAACCATTTCTAAGCAAAAACCCGTTTGTAAGCAAAACTACATATCACATGGATTAGATGTGGTCCTCCGAAACATGCATAATTTTATGAAGGAAAACTCCTAAATTTTAGGAGGGGGGGTGACCCTCAGGTATAGGGATGTGGGTTCGGGTAGATAAGATTTGGGTGATTGCCAGTTCAAATAATCTAGACAATATATGTCAATGGATTACAACCTCCGCAATTGACTTACTACATCCATATATATGTATCTACTAATTTATAGTTTCGACCATTATAAACTCCTTACATTTCTACTTCATATCCGCAAAGAACACGCGGGGCATCCTACTAGTAGTTTGGATTGCTTTTACATGCACCTATGATATATGAACTAAATGTTACGTACTAGTTCATGGTGTTCTGTTTGTGTGAAAAGTATGGACCGGCACTTAATGAAGCAAAATTTAGGTATATCACGATAGAATGATGATAATTATTTTGTGGCAACACGTTGCAAAAAAGCTCGTCCTTGATTGTTGGCCTTGATGTGACCCTGAGTTTACATGCTCACTTGGTACATAAATTTTACATTTTTTAATGATGATCTGGGCGAGAGCAGCAGGGAAAAGGGATTCAGCGACAACATGTGGCAGAACCTTCCAAATTATATGGCCCACAAGCACTGACCTTGTCCTTAAGACCTCAGTCAACCATGCTTATACACCATATAACCTAGAATGTTCCGTCCGGGTGGATCCCCGATAAACCACGACACTCCAGGATCGATACTTACAGAGACATCACAAGATTACAACAGTTTTCATACAAAATACCGTAGTAGCGGAAGACTTACAATAACTTAATCTACAAAACTTTTGTCAAACTTATACAAACCAGAGTAGCATTATTACAACACAGCGGAAGTATCATTATATAACTTTATTACACTCACGCAACGAAAGCGCCCTGCCCACGGGCCACACAATCTATTCCTCGTCGGTCACTTCATCAACGACCGTCATGCAAAGAAGGGCCATAACACACTTGCTCACGCGGGTTCACCCGCAAATGGGGGTTGAACAAACCCCGAGTACAAAAAGTACTCCGCAAGACTTACCCGTCCAAAAAATTGGGGAGAAGACTCAGGAATGCTGGCTAATAGGAGTCAAGGTAAGGCTTTAGCAAGATCAAATGACACATTTGCAAAAGAGACTAAGCCAGTCCTTACTTTACTACATCAATCACTTGTCAACCAAGTACCGGATTCAAAACTTTCCATCATCAACTTCCATTATTACTACGATGCCGGGTGCTAGGATCACGGCTCCCATATCGTGGAGCACACGACGATTCGAATCGCTTTATATACCCAAATTGGGGCTTCCTAGCCACACGATGTATGCAGACCAAACATCTCACATACATCAACTCACGCTTGTATTTCTCCCCCCGAACGGATCCTAGCCACGAGAGTACAAGACACCATTTTCCTACGCCGTCGGTCACAACCGTCGACGGGTATACCCGTAGTATGGGTACACGCTACTTCCGTGCGGTTGTCCGTTCTCGCATGGATCATACAAGGGAGCTTACCGCCATTAGCATGCGACTAGTACTATCCAATAACCTCATGATCCAAGGGCCAAGACAACGAACGGTGCTTAACCGACTCACAAGTGGACGACACTACACTAGGGCACTAGCCCCTCCTGGTGTAAGTCACTCCACCCGGTCTCAATTTACTCATCATCATGCTCTTGTTGCGTACCCTTGACCCGATCAAAGTGAAGGGATACCAACAAGTAGCATCGTTTTTTCGAATTGCCCTCAAGGGGGAACTTTTGTTATCACATCTTGAAAAACATTTCATAAAGCCTGTGCTATTTGCGGGGCTAAGCATGCACTAGCATTTTCGAAATTAAAACAGATATCCGGGGTATATATCAAGGTAGGGTAAATGCATCAAAGTAGGATATCACACAACTCCTGTTACCTAATGCATCACATCATCAACATACAATATAAAAAGCTTTTCTAAATACAAGGCAGGGGTTTAAATGCATCCGGGGCTTGCCTTGGGGCTCGACGGTTAGGTGCGATGATGACGCCGTTGAGATCAGGACCAACCTCTTCACGCCCAACACCTTCTTCGACGGCACGGCTACACGATTGAGATGCATGATTACGATGCGGTAATAAAAGAGCATGCGATAATGATGCAACGATTGTTAACCTATCTTGAGTACAACTTTCCTTCACGGTATAGTTGCACTAAGAAGGTATGACTAGCGTCGACGACGACGGACTAACGATACGCAATCAACATGAAATGCCGAAGGTCATTAGGGTTAGTGACCTAGGGTCATCACTCAATCCCAAAATCAGGCAACACTAACAGTGATTAAAGGTGATTACTAATTTATTGACCATTTTTACAGTCGTTGAAAGCCACTAATTAACTTGCTAATTGGAGATTAATTAAACCCTTTAATTAACCACATGATTAATTAATTAAACATTAATTAATCAAGGTATTAATTAAGCATAATACAAAACTTAGTCAAAACAGGATCAAACTTCATAATTAAGATCATCATACTCTAATTAGCACACAAAACAAATTTCATAATTTTCGGACTTATATTTTTATTATGAAAAATCATGGAAGTTGTATTTCTTAATTTAAAGAGCAAATTAAAGCACAATTAAGTTTTATTGCAAAACCAGGGTTAGTATTTTTCTTGGATAGGGCACATCACAGGGAACACATATATATTTTTGTTGCATTTTTATTTGCCCAAAATAAATTGGTACAAAAAGATGAAATCTGGCTTTTGGAAAAGAAAAAGAAAAAAGGAAAAGAATTCTACTTCTCCCCGTGGGCTCACTGGGCAGCCCCGCACGGCCCAGCTTACGTGGCCCGCTCACCCCCGCGCGCACAAGCGGCCCGGCCCAACTAGGGACGCCGCGGAAGCGGCCCGCCAGCGCCGCCTCTCCCCTCTCACTGGCAAGCGGGCCCGGTGATGCTCTGTGGCTTTCACCCTGTGTTGCTCACGGCGGCCGGCGGCTCGGCCGGCCGCTCTCACCGGGAGGTGGCCTCGCCGGCGGTGAAGCTTGTACCAACCTACTCCTCTCGCACGCGAACTTGCCGGTGGTGATGGTTAGTCTGGATAGAACACCAAGGCACCAACGGCGGCGACCATGGCGGCAAAGTGATGATGCTCTGGCTGAACGGAATCACGCCCTGAAGCGGTGTTCCGCACGTCCCCGTGCTTAATAGTGGAAAAGGAAGGGCCGATCACGGCCACGGCACTAAGGCGATCACAAGGCAACAAACAGCATGGGAAACGGCTCACCCGAATGGCGTGGCCACGACGTGGTCGGTCCACGGCGGCGCCACCCGGACGTCCATGAGGATGACGGCGTCGCGCAAAAGCGGCTCCGGTGCCCTCACCGCGATCGACGGCTCGATAGGTAGGCAAGGAAGTGGCGGATGCGTGTGCGAGATGGAGGAGATGGTGGTGGTGCAGAGACCGCGAATTTGGCCGGCGGGTGGGAACGGCGGCGATGGTGCGAGGAGGAAGAAAAGACGACGCCGACGACCACGGCTGGTTTTATAGGGCAAGGGTGCTTCGGGCAAAGGGCCGAACCTCCACGACGCCGGACAGGTGGTCGGCAAAGTGCATATTTTCCGGCGAAGGGGCGGGAAGGCCACGGCGGACGGCAGGAAGCCGGCCGGCATGGGCGCCGGGGCAAGCCCCCCCCCCTCGTATAGTACTCAGAGCGCAGACACCTCATCCTCTCCTCTTTTCAAAATTACTCCCAAAATTTGAACAAAAGTTGAAAAATTCCCAAAATACAGATTGCACAAAAATTTATGCTCTACAACTTTCATTTAGAAAGTTTTGTCAGATTTCAAATGGATTTTGAATTTGAATTCCAAATTCAAAAAGAGGGCAAAACCTTTATTTTTAGGATTTCAAAATTACTTTTGATTTTTGAATAAAAGATGAAAATCTCCAAAAATAAAAGTTGTTCCATTTAGCAAGATCTACAACTTTCATTTAGGAAGTTTTTCATGAAACCAAATAATTTTTGAATTTGAGTTTAAAATGCATAAAGGGATAATTTCAATTTGAAGAACTTTTGAAATTACTTCAAATTTTATTCAAAAACTTGAAAAACTTTATATACCAAAGTTGTAGAGCTCAAAGATATGCACAAACTGTATTTTTGAAGTTTTCCCAAATTTTGAATATTTTGAGATGAAATTTAGAAAAGGGATAAAAGGCTTTTTGAATTTAAGCTTTTGAAGAAGAATTTCAAATTGGAATTTTGGGCAATTAATTAATGATGTTGTGGTACTTTTCAAACCCAACCAATAGTACACTTTCAAAGTACAAACTTCATACTTTGAAATGGTACCATTGGTTAGCAACTTTTATTTAGAAAATCAATTATGGTTAGCTTACCAAAATTGAAAATGAAATTCAATTCCAACACTTAACCACTAGGGTTAGGGTTTGGGATTCGGATTCCGAATTCAACTTTGGTTCTCTCTGTTGCATCATTTGAATTGTAAAACACGGTTAGGGTGTGAGTCGTGGTTAGCCAAACACTTGTACATACCAAAGTTGCTTTTAGTTGCTCACATTTACAAAACTTGATTAAGCACTTAAGTGAGATTTAAATGGTGTACACATACACATACAATGTAAAGGGGCTCAAACAACCCTAGAATTAAATAAACTCATTTTAATCTTTTTAATCAAGGTTCTCTAATCATGAATGCTCATGCAATGATGGTGATGACATGGCAGGTTTAGGCTAACGTAACACCGGGGGTGTTACATTATATTCCCCTTAAAAGGAATCTCGTCCCGAGATTCAAAGCTTAGGGCTAAGTAATGGAAAAGGAAATGTATCAAGTAGACACACCTTACATGGTTTCATAAGGGAAGTAGAAGGGTTCATATTACAAGTCTCATGTTTTTTTGAAAGTCACAATTCTTAGAAACGAATCGTGACTTATGAGAAAGAAGGAAGAAACACCGGGAAAGGCTCATTCAAGAATTCCTCCGGGAATACGCCTAGAAACTCACGCACCCACGTGTATATCCTTGATTTCTTTTATGGGGATTTCATGCTTTTCAAATAAAAGTACGGTTGATGAATGTATGTGATGCACCGTAATCAAATAATGTAATTGCAGAATGACTGGTGACAGGGAACATACCCATAAGAACAGGCTCTCCTGCAAGAACATCCCTAGTTTGGACATGATATACACGCCCAGTCTTCTTTCCGGCATTCACCTTCGGGACATACTGTGATTTACCTCTGCCTTGGTTCTGATACTGCTGGTTACCAGATCCTTGTTGGAAGTTGGGATCACTCGTCTTCGGATAAGGACAATATTGAATGAAGTGTCCCGGACTCTCCACGCTTAAAAACAGGGATCTCTACCAGTGGATGGCGCCTGGGGAGCTGGTGGAGTGGGAGTTCGAATACCCTGGGTATTCGGCTGCTGAGGATAAGTTGTGGCAGCATGGTGAGTGTTCTCATGTTGCCTTTGGGTTTGTTGTTGCTGCTGTGGGTGATGATAAGTTTGATGGCTCTGCTGTTGCTGTGGGGGGTAGTAATAGGGTTGGTGACTTTGTTGGTGCTGCGGATAACGGGATTGCTGGTGGGTATGATGAGTAGGGTGGAATATAACCTTCTGACGTTTCTGGTTTCCGCCATATGGGTTAGAGGAAGCACGCCGCTCTTCACTCTTCTGTTTAAGCATGGATCTTTCATAGGATATGGCGATATCCACCGCCTCATAGAAAGTGGCATTTGGGTTGGCAGTAAGGTGAGTTTCAATATCACTCTTTAAACCCCGAACAAAACATTTCTTCTTTTTGCTATCAGTATCCACATGCTCGGGTGCATATTGTGATAGTTGACTAAACAGGTTCACATATTGCACTACTGACCGACCACCTTGCTTTATGGCTAGAAACTCTTCCAAATTTTGATTGCATCACTCCGTCGGGAACAAAATGCTTGACGGAAGGCATCTTGAAACATAGCCCAAGTGACTTGTTGTCCGGTGGGTTGACGTGCTAGAAAGTTTGCCCACCATGCAGATGCAGGGCCTCTTAACTGTTGGGCCGCAAACTTGGGTTTCAACAAGTCGGGACAACCCTCTAGCAGGTCAAACTTTAAATTTATAATACGAAGCCAATCATTAGCTTCTAGGGGTTCCTCGGCCCTTGTGAACACCGGCGACGAGTTTCGAGTGAAATCCGCATATGTGATTTCGTCGTGATTACGACGACCATGATTCTCCCCGTGGGGCATTCTCGATTTTTCTCGACTCATTTCCCGTAGCATACGGGCATTCTCGATGGTGGCATGGACTAAAGCCGCCACGGCTTGACCAAAAGACGGTGGTGCCGGTGGTGCCCGAGGGACCTCACCTCCCTCGTGTGAAGAACCAAAGACGAGTGTTGCCGGACATCCGTTATAGACAAGATTATATTTATACACAAGCAAAGCCTATAAGATGGAAATCCTAGGGCTAGCAAGAATAGGATTGAGTTTACTTAGCCCAACCACTTGTTATCGGGGATATGATTCTTTAAACAAGTGAATTAAACATGATGCATGATCGAACCTACGGATCAAGCAAAAGACTTTAAAGTAACATAAGCATTCTTTTAGTAATATAGGGCAAAAAGAAAACAACATGATACTCCGCTTAAGACTCTTTTAAATAGCACCTAGAAGGCTACAAGAAAGAATTAAGACGGAGCAGAAGTAATTTGGATCAAACCACATTTAACTTTTGGATCCAAAACATTTTGAAGTTTTTAAAAAGTAATACTGTGAGTATCTTTGCAAGTACCGCTCTGATACCATTTTGTGGCAGAACCTTCCAAATTATATGGCCCACAAGCACTGACCTTGTCCTTAAGACCTCAGTCAACCATGCTTATACACCATATAACCTAGAATGTTCCGTCGGGTGGATCCCCGATAAACCACGATCACTCCAGGATCGATACTTACAGAGACATCACAGTATTACAACAGTTTTCATACAAAATACCAGAGTAGCGGAAGACTTACAATAACTTAATCTACAAAACTTTTGTCAAACTTATACAAACCGAGTAGCATTATTACAACACAAATGAAGTATCATTATATAACTTTATTACACTCACGCAACGAAGCGCGCCCCGCCCACGGGCCACACAATCTATTCCTCGTCGGTCACTTCATCAACGACCGTCATGCGGCAAAGGGCCATAACACACTTGCTCACGCGGTTCACCCGCAATGGGGTTGAACAAACCCCGAGTACAAAAAAGTACTCCGCAAGACTTACCCGTCCCAAAAATTGGGGAGAAGACTTCGGGAATGCTTTGGCTAATAGGAGTCAAGGTAAGGCTTTAGCAAGATCAAATGACACATTTGCAAAAGAGACTAAGCCAGTCCTTACTTTACTACATCAATCACTTGTCAACCAAGTACCGGATTCAAAACTTTCCATCATCAACTTCCATTATTACTACGATGCTGGTGCTAGGATCACGGCTCCCATATCGTGGAGCACACGACGATTCGAATCGCTTTATATACCCAGCTGGGGCTTCCTAGCCACACGATGTATGCAGGACCAAACATCTTACATACATCAACTCACGCTTGCATTTCTCCCTGCCAGAACGGATCCTAGCCACGAGAGTACAAGACACCATTTTCCCTACGCCGTCGGTCTGGCCGTCGACGGGTATACCCGTAGTATGGGTACACGCTACTTCCGTGCGGTTGTCCGTTCTCGCATGGATCATACAAGGGAGCTTACTTGCCATTAGCATGCGACTAGTACTATCCAATAACCTCATGATCCAAGGGCCAAGACAACGAACGGTGCTTAACCGACTCACAAGTGGACGACACTACACCAGGGCACTAGCCCCTCCTGGTGCAAGTCACTCCACCCGGTCTCAATTTACTCATCATCATGCTCTTGTTGCGTACCCTTGACCCGATCAAAGTGAAGGGATACCAACAAGTAGCATCGAGTTTTAAATAATTGCCCTCAAGGGGGAACTTTTGTTATCACATCTTGAAAAACATTTCATAAAGCCTGTGCTATTTGCAGGGCTAAGCATGCACTAGCATTTTTGAAATTAAAACAGATATCCAGGGTATATATCAAGGTAGGGTAAATGCATCAAAGTAGGATATCACACAACTCCTGTTACCTAATGCATCACATCATCAACATACAATATAAAAGCTTTTCTAAATACAAGGCAGGGTTTAAATGCATCCGGGGCTTGCCTTGGGGCTCGACGAAGTTAGGTGCAGTGATGACGCTGTTGAGATCAGGACCAACCTCTTCACGCCGAACACCTTCTTCAGACGGCACGGCTACACGATTGAGATGCATGATTACGATGCAGTAATAAAAGAGCATGCGATAATGATGCAACGATTGTTAACCTATCTTGAGTACAACTTTCCTTCACGGTATAGTTGCACTAAGAAGGTATGACTAGCGTCGACGACGACGGACTAACGATACGCAATCAACATGAAATGCCGAAGGTCATTAGGGTTAATGACCTAGGGTCATCACTCAATCCCAAAATCAGGCAACACTAACAGTGATTAAAGGTGATTACTAATTTATTGACCATTTTTACAGTCGTTGAAAGCCACTAATTAACTTGCTAATTGGAGATTAATTAAACCCTAATTAACCACATGATTAATTAATTAAACATTAATTAATCAAGGTATTAATTAAGCATAATACAAAACTTAGTCAAAACAGGATCAAACTTCATAATTAAGATCATCATACTCTAATTAGCACACAAAACAAATTTCATAATTTTCGGACTTATATTTTTATTATGAAAAATCATGGAAGTTGTATTTATTAATTTAAAGAGCAAATTAAAGCACAATTAAGTTTTATTGCAAAACCAGGGTTAGTATTTTTCTTGGATAGGGCACATCACAGGGAACACATATATATTTTTGTTGCATTTTTATTTGCCCAAAATAAATTGGTACAAAAAGATGAAATCTGGCTTTTGGAAAAGAAAAAGAAAAAAGGAAAAGAATTCTACTTCTCCCGTGGGCTCACTGGGCAGCCCCGACGCCCCAAATTACGCGCCCGCTCACCCCCGCGCGCACAAGCGGCCCGGCCCAACTAGGACACGCGACGAAGCCTTCCCGCCAGCGCTGCCTCCCTCTCACCGGCAAGCGGGGCCCGGTGATGCCTAGGCCGGCTCGGGGCTTTCACCCCAGTGTTGCTCACGGCCGGCCGGGCTGGCTCGCCGCCGCGCTCTCACCGGAGGTGGCCTCGCCGGGCGGTGAAGCTTGTACCAACCTACTCCTCTCTCGCACGCGCGAACTTGCTGGGTGGTGATGGTTAGTCGGATAGAACACCAAGGCACCAACGGCGGCGACCATGGCGGCAAAGTGATGATGCTCGGCGAACGGAATCACGCCCGGAAGCGGTGTTCCGCACGTCCCCGTGCTTAATAGTGGAAAAGGAAGGGCCGATCACGGCCACGGCACTAAAAGGCGATCACAAGGCAACAAACAGCATGGGAAACGGCTCACCCGAATGGCGTGGCCCGACGGCGTGCGGTCCACGGCGGGCGCCACCGGGCGTCCATGAGGATGACGGCGTCAGCGCCAAGCGGCTCCCGGTGCCCTCGGCTCGCGATCGACGGCTCGATAGGTAGGCAAGGAAGTGGCGGATGCGTGTGCGAGATGGAGGAGATGGTGGTGGTGCAGAGACCGCGAATTTGGCCGGGCGGGTGGGAACGGCGGCGATGGTGCGAAGAGGAAGAAAAGACGACGCCGACGACCCACGGCTTCGGGTTTTATAGGGCAAGGGTGCTTCGGCAAGGGCCGAAACCTCCACGACGCTGGACAGGTGGTCGGCAGTGCATATTTTTTCGGCGAAGGGGCGGGAAGGCCACGGCGGACGGCAGGAAGCCGGCCGGCATGGGCGCCGGGCAAGCCGGCCCCCCCCATAGTAATCTTGTAGCGCAGACACCTCATCCTCTCCTCTTTTCAAAATTACTCCCAAAATTTGAACAAAAGTTGAAAAATTCCCAAAATACAGATTGCACAAAAATTTATGCTCTACAACTTTCATTTAGAAAGTTTTATCAGATTTCAAATGGATTTTGAATTTGAATTCCAAATTCAAAAAAGAGGGCAAAACCTTAATTTTAAGGATTTCAAAATTACTTTTGATTTTTGAATAAAAGATGAAAATCTCCAAAAATAAAAGTTGTTCCATTTAGCAAGATCTACAACTTTCATTTAGAAAGTTTTTCATGAAACCAAATAATTTTTGAATTTGAGTTTAAAATGCATAAAGGGATAATTTCAATTTGAAGAACTTTTGAAATTACTTCAAATTTTATTCAAAAAACTTGAAAAACTTTATATACCAAAGTTGTAGAGCTCAAAGATATGCACAAACTGTATTTTTGAAGTTTTCCCAAATTTTGAATATTTTGAGATGAAATTTAGAAAAGGGATAAAAGGCTTTTGAATTTAAGCTTTTGAAGAAGAATTTCAAATTGGAATTTTGGGCAATTAATTAATGATGTTGTGGTACTTTTCAAACCCAACCAATAGTACACTTTCAAAGTACAAACTTCATACTTTGAAATGGTACCATTGGTTAGCAACTTTTATTTAGAAAATCAATTATGGTTAGCTTACCAAAATTGAAAATGAAATTCGAATTCCAACACTTAACCACTAGGGTTAGGGTTTGGGATTCGATTCCGAATTCAACTTTGGTTCTCTCTCTTGCATCATTTGAATTGTAAAACACGGTTAGGGTGTGAGTCGGGGTTAGCCAAACACTTGTACATACCAAAGTTGCTTTTAGTTGCTCACATTTACAAAACTTGATTAAGCACTTAAGTGAGATTTAAATGGTGTACACATACACATACAATGTAAAGGGGCTCAAACAACCCTAGAATTAAATAAACTCATTTTAATCTTTTTAATCAAGGTTCTCTAATCATGAATGCTCATGCAATGATGGTGATGACATGGCAGGTTTAGGCTAACGTAACAACAATCGTTACACAACACCACTCATTCTGGTATACAAATACAATCGTTTTTAACGGATCTCTACAAACATGTACGGAGTAAGAAACAAAAGAACCAAGAAAGTGCAAAAATAAATAGGAATCGAAATTTGGAGAGATCTGCAGATGTGAGCGGAACTAGACGCTCTGGGCGAGAGAGGTAGGGAATAGGATTCAGGCCTCGGGCTTGCCTCTATAAACAATGGTGCGACGGGGAGACTGTGCTAGGTCACCGTCGGCATGCCGTCATGTGCTCAAGCTGCGGTGGTGTGGGGTGGAGGTGCCTGCCGACGAGATGGAGGAGGACCACGCCGGCGTTGAAACCGGCGATGGAGCCCCCGTCGCCCAGTTGAAGAGCCAACACAGTGGTGGGAAAAAAGAATATATAGTAAACAAATGGGAAGGGAAGACGAGGCATCCTAAGCCCCTGTGCCTGCTGCCCTGCTCACATGGGTGGACCCCGTAGTATACATATCCCAAATGTATTTCAGACTGTATTCATTTGTATTGGAGTTACGCCATGATCAGTTGTCATGAAAGTTGCAACATGCAACTTTCCCATCACATCAATTTCTACTTGCATGTATAGAACAGTAAATGTTAGTAAAAAAAATAACTAATTATACGGTTTAGTTGTAAATCACGTGACGAATCTTTTGAGCCTAGTTGAGCCATGATTGGACAATATTTGCCAAATACAAACGAAAGTGCTACAGTGCAGGGAATGCAACTTTCTTACGATCTGAACAAGGCCTTAGAAATAAAGTAGGACGCATCTCGAGATAGCTCATCCAACGGATGCATGTAAGGGAGCACATGCCCTCGAGGGCAAAATTTACTTTCTCGCCTGTGAACCCGACCATTTCTTTGCCGCAACTTGCAACCACCGCCTCCGCCCCCGGCCGTCCGTCCGTCCAATATATGCTCCCGTCCTTGTCCCGGACGTTCCACTAAACGATCACGATCACAATCACAATCAGATCAGGAAAGAGACCCACGAAAAACCCCGGAAGTCAGAATGCACTTGACGCCGGCCTTGCGCAGCACGACGAGGAAGGCGGCGGCGGCCGGACGTGGCGGCGACGCCTGCGCGGTCCGCGAGCGAACCGAGCCACCCGGCGCTTGCCGCGCCTCGACGGCACTGCCCCCAGCGCTCAGGCGTGGTCCGGGTCCAGGTCTGCGCCCAAGCAGTGACCCGTGGACGGCCACGGCTCCTCCTCCTCCTCCTCCACTGGCCAAGCAGCATGAGGAAGGAGATCACAGCGCTCGCGCCAAGCAGCATGAAGATCAAGGTCGTTGTTCCGCCAGAAAGGAAGTACAGTGTCTGGATTGGAGGAGCAATCCTTCGGATGTGTCGTTTGGTGGCTCGTGGGTGGCCCTGCCATTGGAAGTCGGAGTTGCGTGTAGCTTTGCTTACATGCCGGACAACGATGACCTTTGCCAGTGTTCGTGTTAGTGCTTAACCGTGTCGCGTGGGGTGATTAGCCACTCGAGGGCTCTATAGACACCTCGTTTGACTAACCTTCTTTTACATAAATTCATTCAACTTAATTGAGCAGTAGAGCTTCTGTCTTTATTAAAAAAAAATCCCTGAGCACATTCCAGCAGGTAACACCGAGTTTTCCAACGGCTATTCCGTCTCCACTTCTGATAAGCTCTGACAACTGACATTAAGTTCGCAGTTTTTCTCGTCGTGGAAATATATTTGTTTGATGACAAATCTATGGGTGGTCGCTCTGCTATAGCTCGCAGTTTTTGTGTATGCCATTTGCCATTGCCATATATATATCCATTACCGGTAAAATTGTGGAGTCAGCCGATCAGTGTATGAAGTGTGTAGTTTGGTTTGGTAATTGATTGGATTATTGTTACTTGATTCTATGGGTTCTTGGATGCCTGGAATGTGCATGATTCTTTTGATTTAAACATTGTGTAACCCGCAACAAAGTTCGCGCTTGCAACATCGTTTCTGTTGCTGTAGATGTGCTCATTCTCTGACTGCTTGGGCGCCGGCGTGTTGCTTCTCCAATTCTTCTTGACCTGCGCACAGGCATGGAAGAAAGAACAGGGAGAGTAGTCCGCCCCCCTTGTGGCCTTGTGTACCTGGGGATCTCGCAGCCAGCGCCCAGCGATGGATCGCCGTAGCTGATTAGGTGGGCACAGGGCGGCTCAGCTGCATCTCGCCGTGCTGGGCGACTCGTGCGTCGGCTGTTCCTCATCTTCTCTAGCGCCTTTGGGGGCTCCGACGCCAGCTCGGCCTCGCTCCGACGCCGGCTCGGCCCCCGACCGCTTCCACTACGCGTACCGTCGCGTCGGGAGCTCGGCAGCCTCCACTCCGCGACTGCACAGCGGAGGCGCCGCCCTGTCAAGTGGGGACACCAAGCCGTCCAATAGCGTGCGCACCGACTTCCCTGCCGGCGACGAGGACGACGACGAGATGGCGTCAGAAGCCGCTGGCGGATGTGGTGGCAAGGACGACGACGCCATGGAGTGGGTGGCGCAGGTGGAGCCCGGCGTGCTCATTACCTTCTTCTCACTAGCGCAAGCTGGCAACGACCTACAACGCATTCGATTCAGGTGCGTTCCTCTGGATACTTGCGATGAATTTCCAATTCTGCTTACAAACGATTCCGTTTGCTTTCTCCATTTGAGGTTTTTGTGTAAAGAAAAAGTGTCCTCTCAGTGCCAAATACAAGGAGAGATACTAGAAAAGAGAGGAAATACAGAAAATGACATAGAAATTAAGTGTCCTTTCGAGTCCTATTTTTGCAAAGTCAATGTTACAATAGCAAAACTGTGAAGTGCGATGTTTGGGTATCCCAGATACCCAAATTTCTCCCGTATAATTGTGATGCCGAAGCCTGAAAGGAATAGGTGGCTGTAGCACCCAGTTTTAAGAACAAAACCGGATACACACTATATGTGAGCCCAGGAAGTCAAATCTCACATATAGCTACAAATAAAGGTAATATCAAAAGACAATGCTTAAATGTAGTAGCGTATTAGTAAAGAATATAACCTCAGAGAGCAATCAGCGGAAAGACACTCCGATCTTCAGGTAAAGATTCCACTCCACAGGGACAACTGACTGGTTGATCACAAGCCTAAACTTCTCCTGAGGTGTGAGGGAATAGCAAGAGTGAGTCCATGTCGAACTCCGCAAGTATAGCAACAAGGTAGTATATATTCCCATAAATTCATGATCAAAGTAACATAAATAATGTAGAGCATTAAACAAGAAACAATGAGTATGTTAGCAATCAAAAGTTATCATCTTAAATGCAAGGATTCCAAGGCCGCTCGTGTCCTTGAGCAAGGCTAGTATACCGGTTTAATAAACTCTGCAAGAAAAGGTGTACACTTTCACCGTGAGTCATGATTTACCCTTTTCGCCTCGAGGTGATCGGCCTCTTGACCCACTTCCAAGGAAGGTCGGCGGGGTTCACTATGAAGCCTTTCAAAGGTTCGCTAACAAGTTAGGGCCGCTAGGTTTCAATAGTCGATGCAGGTGATACAACCAGTCCCCAGGGATCCATAGTCCGCTTTTTTCCCCATTTGCGCCACAAGGGTAACCTCTAACAAGCTAGAAAAGGTCCTCATACTTGAGCTAAAGCCGAGCCATATAGCCCTCACAAATTGCATCTTGTCAATCCCGGAGGTTCTCTTACGTATAAATCCTCGAAGTTGCTAAAAAAGTCATTTTTATTGTTTGTTGCTTAAACATTAATCAAGTCACAAGATCATGGTCACGAAAAGAAAACCCAAAGCTATACTTGCCTTATTATATGCTTGCTCAAACTTCCTTATACTTTTTTTCTTCCGGCGGTCACCTTCGATCTTGAGTGGTCTCACTAGTCGTAGAAATCACCACGCATAGATAAACATACAAACAACAATAAAAAATAACTAAGAACAATACACCAAACAAAGTAAAACAACGCACTAAAAGAGAGCTAGTTGTTACGGTCACAGGACCACAAGAATCGCCGTGAACATAACTGATTAAGATCGAAAAAGAAACGCTACCATAATGCTTTTGTATTACATAATATAAGAGCTTACATGCTTGATTTATTTTAATTAAGAAAAAGTACGTAGAACTAACTGGTTCAGAGTAGTCAAATTACTTTTTTAATTCAAAAACTAAGTTAACTAATCATATTTTAATTTATAAATATTGCCATATATAAATTAAACAGGTCAAACTGTATCTTTATAAAAAGAAATCAATATGTGAGCTCGTCTAACCAAGCTATATATATAATGTGGGTCAGAGCTGATCATATTTTATTCATAAATCATTTTGACATCCTTTATACCAGTTAAACTTATGCTTGCCAAAACAAAGTAATCATGTGAGCACTAAAATGAGTTCATCATCGCATCAGACTTGTGCTAAGCAAACTGTAAATAAAAGATATTTAAGTTGCTATTAGCTAATAAATTTAGGCTTAATTAGAAAGGACGGATGTGGTAAGCCTATTTTATTTTAGGTTGCAAAATTGGTTGTATGCACCTTAATCAATTTAATATTTGGCTACCTGGGTATATAAAATTATATGACATGAAAAACGGATGACACTAGTATGTAGATCGCATCGTCATGAATCTAGTGCAACAACAACTACTTGAATCTAAGATTGGAGGAGTAAATTAATGACAGAGATTAACGACTGGATGGCAAATCTCTTCTACCTTGTCTTCCTCCTTGTGCGCCGTCGTACAGAACTTGTGGCCTCCATGCATGGCTGTAGGGCCGAGTCCTTGCGGGGTGCAGATTCTGAGCTCAACCAAGTTCCGTGCCCAGATTTATTGGAGATGCATGGACCTTGAGACAAGGCATGCTGCCCTCCCTAGTGGCTGGTACTGATCAAAGATCGGAACAGGGATTTCAGACTTTGTCATCAAGATACATGCACACGTACCAGAGATAGCAAATTAGGAACAATGAACCGGAGGACATTGGTGGCTACATAGCTGGCTCTTCGGATTAAGTTTTGAAGAAGGCGACTAGTGTTCCATTGACGCCGGTGAGGAAAGCGACGTCACGGGCACAGAGATTAGCTGCGGCGGAGAGCCACGGCGATTAGTGGCGGGCAGTTCATAACGAAGCTAGGGCAAGGACCAAGGAGACTTGATGCCCTTTTATATACATGGAAGAGCAAGGCCTCGGGCGGCGCTTAGATGAGGTAGAGGAAGGCGGCAGGGGTCTCAAGCCTTTTATAGGCTGTCAGGCGTGAAGATTACGCTGTACGGAAGTCGACGGTGGGATCAACAATCCATCTGCTATACGACAGAAGTAGAGGAAGGCATCTGACAGCTGGTTGTTCCTGCTGGGCAGCATCCAGGATCGAAGGGTCTGGGCTGTACATTGAAAGAGAGAGGGAGACGGAGGCAGCTGTGGCTGCTAGCCTGCTGGTGTCGTCCTGGCCGTGTGCCAAGGGAGAGATGGAGAAAGAATGAGCGAGCTAGGCCTGCTGCGTGAACAGGAAGGGAGGGTGGAAGGGAAATCTTTTTCCTTTTCCAATTCGATTTTCCAATTCGTTTTCAAATACATTTTCAAATCAGATTTAAAATTTATTTTAATTTTGGTCAAAGCACACAAGCAAAAATATATGCACAGCAGCATGAATGCAGCAAACATTTGTGTACCTTATGATTGATTTTATTTAAATAAATTATTATTATTTTTTCCTATGTTGAAATGCCATTTAAAGGCATAATAAAATCATTTTAATCTATTTTGAAAACATGCAAATTTAAGGGTGTTACAATTCTACCCCCCTAAGATGAATCTCGTCCCCGAGATTCGGAAGATGGTGATCAAAGAGATAGATATACTCTGGCTTTGAGACCTTTCCACACTTGCTCGAGCAGTTCCATCTTAACTGTGACTCCATTGTGCTTTACATGTGGTGAAACCTTGCGCCAAATAACTCATTCAACTATTTCCAAAGTTGATATTATACTTTACATGGATAAAATCCTTTATTACCCTTAACTTGTCCAACAATATTTCTTTCTTAGGCACACACAACATTCCTCCAACTTGGGCATGTGAACACCTCAAGTATTCCAACACTTACTCGGGTAACTCCAATTACTATGCCACTTCCCTTTTCCTTTTTGGAATTTCCTGTATGAACCCACATACTGAGATCCTCTTTTAAACTCTCTTTATACTTCTCATAAGGGCGACACTGAGAGATAGAAACTCAAACTTATCCCAAAGTGCAATGCAATGATTCATCAATTTGGTCAATTATCTCGTTCATTCTCATTTCTAAAAGGCCTTTGGGAATCTCTTATTCCAAACTAAGCTATATTACCCATTGTAAAGCATCAGTAACTATCCTCAAGTTCAAGTTGCTCAATTTCCAACAGAGTCCTTTATTCCTCGGTGTCATCTGAATCTTCAATAGCAAATAATTCTCCCTTGCTAATGGCTTCGGCTATGACTTTTACTTCTCTGGACGATAACACTTTTCAAAGTCATAAATCTCGACCAACGTTAGTCCAATGATGGATGTCCCAAGCTCAAAACCAATCTAGTAATTATATCTTTCAGATTCTTAAGATCCACGTAGATGTCACTTATAATCCATGTAGGGCCATATACTTGTCCAATAGGATAATATTTCCAATTTCCAGAACATGAATCGATACTCTCAAAATTCTTATGTCAAGTAATTCAATTCACACTTCGCTACTTAATTAAGCCATCACTTTTCTGTCTTGCATGATAGCACATCGCGAACTTTGACGAGGTCGATCTTAGTGGATGGAGAAACTCTTGTCGAAATCTGATAAAGCTGACATAGACTTACACCAACCTCATCTTTACTACTTCCCAATGTACCTGAGGTTTCTTGGTCCGAACAAATTTCACGCCTTCTCCGTTAACACTTATCCATCCCTATATGATTGAGTAGGTTCCAACTTAAACACATTACTAATTTTCTGAGTTCTTCTCCCCAACTCCATCATTAGAGATAAATTAACCTAGAAAATTTCCTTTAACCAAGTCTCACTTGCTAGCTTGGTGAAACATTGAGGTTTTCTGAACCTCCATTAAACCAACTGTAAATGCCCAATATCTCCTTCCTAAGCCATCAATGCCAACTTGTATTGAAGATTTGAACTCCCAACTGATGATAGCTTGAATCAAAGATTATTCCTGAAAAATATAGGAGCTTCTCGTAGATGATCGAACAAGTTACTTAATGATGACTGCACGACCATAGGTATCCAATACTTCGAAGAAAAGCACTAGACCATATCAAACTTCTATCTTGCAACTTTTCTAACTTGGCTACCCCCCTTAAGAAAGGTTTAAAGTAGGGGACACCGAGAGTAGCTTGCAATCTTCTTCCAGTACGTTAACTATCATGAAGACCTTCTCATCTCCAACACAAACATAGGTGCATAGACAGGGACTAGTAATCTGAGATTTTTTTTTTGCTGCGAGATTAACAACAGCAGCTAGTAAAACAGCTATAACTCTTGTTCTATTAATCCAATGAGGTTGTGGTTTACACCGTTGGAAAGGTTATGAAATCCTCTACAACTTTTGCATACAACACTTTCCCAGATTCGGCAGTTGAGTTGGTCGAAAACAGAACATAGCAGAAACTGTTCCAAGTTGCTGACAGCACAGTTGCATCACATTTTGATTTTCGTAACTCCCAAACCAGAATAGCTTTGATGATGATTCTTGCGCACAGAGGAAACTGATGATGTCTACCATTGTGTAGAATTTTCTCATGATATTTGGTTGTACGAGAACAGAGAAAGAAGCCAAAGAAGACAGATTACTCCAAGAAGATAGGATAGGGAAAACAGGTGAAAACAAAACCCAACTATTTATCCATTAATCCTTAAACCTTAGGCCTATAGTCTAAATGAAATTGTGGACGAGCCCATAAGATTATTGCACACATTACAAAGATCCAAAACAATCATGGACACAATAACAAACCAACTAAATAATAAATGCTCACACTTCAAACATTGACTTTTCTTGCGATACTATCGTTCTCTTCATATAAAAGGCCAAGATCCTAAAGCTTCTCTTTTGATGTTGAAAGAATGTGGTAAGAGTAGATTCTAAGAGCATATCAAAGCAAAGAGTGCATGGGAACAAAAGCTTTAAAATAAGCATCAAGGAGATAAATAATAAGGGTAAGAAGGTAGTAGAGAAAAAAATATCAAGGTATATAGAATAAGGATGTTCTAATAATTTTAAAACCTTATAACGACCAGTTTCTAATTAGGCTTTACTGCGTCCTACAACAAGCATTGCTCTGATACCACTTTGTAGCACCCAGTTTTAAGAACAAAACCGGATACACACTATATGTGAGCCCAGGAAGTCAAATCTCACATATAGCTACAAATAAAGGTAATATCAAAAGACAGTTGCTTAAATGTAGTAGCGTATTAGTAAAGAATATAACCTCGAGAGCAATCAGCGGAAAGACACTCCGATCTTCGGGTAAAGATTCCACTCCACGTGACAACCGACTGGGTTGATCACAAGCCTAAACTTCTCCTGAGGTGTGAGGGAATAGCAAGAGTGAGTCCATGTCGAACTCCGCAAGTATAGCAACAAGGTAGTATATATTCCCATAAATTCATGATCAAAGTAACATAAATAATGTAGAGCATTAAACAGTAAACAATGAGTATGTTAGCAATCAAAAGTTATCATCTTAAATGCAAGGATTCCAAGGCCGCTCGTGTCCTTGAGCAAGGCTAGTATACCAGTTTAATAAACTCTGCGCAAAAGGTGTACACTTTCACCGTGAGTCATGATTTACCCTTTCGCCTCGAGGTGATCGGCCTCTTGACCCACTTCCAAGGAAGGTCGGGCGGGGTTCACTATGAAGCCTTTCAAAGGTTCGTCTAACAAGTTAGGGCCGCTAGGTTTCAATAGTCAGTCTGTGTGATACAACCAGTCCCAGGGATCCATAGTCTGCTTTTCTCCATTTGCGCCACAAGGGTAACCTCTAACAAGCTAGAAAAGGTCCTCATACTGAGCTAAAGCCAGAGCCATATAGCCCTCACAAATTGCATTGTCAAATCCCGGAGGTTCTCTTACGTATAAATCCTCGAGTTGCTAAAAAGTCATTTTTATTGTTTGTTGCTTAAACATTAATCAAGTCACAAGATCATGGTCACAGAAAGAAAACCCAAAGCTATACTTGCCTTATTATATGCTTGCTCAAACTTCCTTATACTTTTCTTCTGGCGGTCACCTTCTGATCTTGAGTGGTCTCACTAGTCGTAGAAATCACCACGCATAGATAAACATACAAACAACAATAAAAAATAACTAAGAACAATACACCAAACAAAGTAAAACAACGCACTAAAAGAGAGCTAGTTGTTACGGTCACAGGACCACAAGAATCGCCGTGAACATAACTGATTAAGATCGAAAAAGAAACGTCTACCATACGTTTTGTATTACATAATATAAGAGCTTACATGCTTGATTTATTTTAATTAAGAAAAAGTACGTAGAACTAACTGGTTCAGAGTAGTCAAATTACTTTTTTTAATTCAAAAACTAAGTTAACTAATCATATTTTAATTTATAAATATTGCCATATATAAATTAAACAGGTCAAACTGTATCTTTATAAAAGAAATCAATATGTGAGCTCGTCTAACCAAGCTATATATATAATGTGGGTCAGAGCTGATCATATTTTATTCATAAATCATTTTGACATCCTTTATACCAGTTAAACTTATGCTTGCCAAAACAAAGTAATCATGTGAGCACTAAAATGAGTTCATCATCGCATCAGACTTGTGCTAAGCAAACTGTAAATAAAAAGATATTTAAGTTGCTATTAGCTAATAAATTTAGGCTTAATTAGAAAGGACGGATGTGGTAAGCCTATTTTATTTTAGGTTGCAAAATTGGTTGTATGCACCTTAATCAATTTAATATTTGGCTACCTGGGTATATAAAATTATATGACATGAAAAACGGATGACACTAGTATGTAGATCGCATCGTCATGAATCTAGTGCAACAACAACTACTTGAATCTAAGATTGGAGGAGTAAATTAATGACAGAGATTAACGACTGGATGGCAAATCTCTTCTACCTTGTCTTCCTCCTTGTGCGCCGTCGTACAGAACTTGTGGCCTCCATGCATGGCTGTAGGGCCGAGTCCTTGCAGGGTGCAGATTCTGAGCTCAACCAAGTTCCGTGCCCAGATTTATTGGAGATGCATGGACCTTGAGACAAGGCATGCTGCCCTCCCTAGTGGCTGGTACTGATCAAAGATCGGAACAGGGATTTCAGACTTTGTCATCAAGATACATGCACACGTACCAGAGATAGCAAATTAGGAACAATGAACCGGAGGACATTGGTGGCTACATAGCTGGCTCTTCGGATTAAGTTTTGAAGAAGGCGACTAGTGTTCCATTGACGCCGGTGAGGAAAGCGACGTCACGGGCACAGAGATTAGCTGCGGCGGAGAGCCACGGCGATTAGTGGCGGGCAGTTCATAACGAAGCTAGGGCAAGGACCAAGGAGACTTGATGCCCTTTATATACATGGAAGAGCAAGGCCTCGGGCGGCGCTTAGATGAGGTAGAGGAAGGCGGCAGGGGTCTCAAGCCTTTTATAGGCTGTCAGGCGTGAAGATTACGCTGTACGGAAGTCGACGGTGGGATCAACAATCCATCTGCTATACGACAGAAGTAGAGGAAGGCATCTGACAGCTGGTTGTTCCTGCTGGGCAGCATCCAGGATCGAAGGGTCTGGGCTGTACATTGAAAGAGAGAGGGAGACGGAGGCAGCTGTGGCTGCTAGCCTGCTGGTGTCGTCCTGGCCGTGTGCCAAGGGAGAGATGGAGAAAGAATGAGCGAGCTAGGCCTGCTGCGTGAACAGGAAGGGAGGGTGGAAGGGAAATCTTTTTCCTTTTCCAATTCGATTTTCCAATTCGTTTTCAAATACATTTTCAAATCAGATTTAAAATTTATTTTAATTTTGGTCAAAGCACACAAGCAAAAATATATGCACAGCAGCATGAATGCAGCAAACATTTGTGTACCTTATGATTGATTTTATTTAAATAAATTATTATTATTTTTTCCTATGTTGAAATGCCATTTAAAGGCATAATAAAATCATTTTAATCTATTTTGAAAACATGCAAATTTAAGGGTGTTACAGTGGCTGAGGCTGACTCAACAAGCACCTCTCAAAGTAAGCAGATGGGATGGGATTAGCAGCGCCACTCATCTAAAACCACATTTATGACTTGACTCTCATCGGATGACTTGACTCTCATTGGAAGTCTTTGCACGAATATACCTTGTCATCCAGTGCATCATGGCAGCTGATCGGCCTTGGAGAAACTCGACCAGCTGCCCTGATGATGCACTTAGATCAAGAGGATTCGAAAGTAGTTGCAATCACAGCCACCTTGACGATGTACTGAGCTACTGAGATTCGGTTCCATCATTCCATGAAGCTCGCGGTCGATGCTTGTTCGTCTCTCTCGTTAATCTCATTTCTATGAACCAATCCGTGATCATATTCATCGTTTCCTCCTCGATCGTTCTTTTACCAGTTGATCCTTGAATGCAGGAGGGCTCGGGAGTGATTCTCCACACCCCAACAAATCTCCTCTTGTCCCACCAACGACTAGCGTGGTTGACTCCTTACTTTCCACCAATGTGGGGTTTCCTTCCAATCCACAGGATCATCTTGCTGTGTTTTTGCTCTTCTACCTTACTGCCTCCTCCTGTATCATCAGACAGCAGTCTTCTTCCCAACAAGCCGCTCACTGTTGGAAGCACACTCATCTCCGACGATGGCGCTTTTGCCCTGGGCTTCTTCTCCCCATTCAACTCAACCCAAAACCAAAAACACTACTACTACGTTGGTATATGGTACAACAACATCCCCAAGGACAACGTCGTCTGGGTTGCCAATCGCGCAACGCCAGTCAGCGACCCTTCCTCTGCAACACTTGCCCTGACGAATGCATCCAACCTTGTTCTGTCCAGTACCAGCGGCCAGACACTTTGGATGGCAAACGTCAGTGCTGCATCGGAGTCAGAGAGCATCGCCGGAGAAGCCACGCTTGACAACACTGGGAATTTCATCCTCCGGACATCAGAGGGCGTTGTCTTATGGCAAAGCTTCGATTACCCGGCCGACACTCTTCTCCCTGGCATGAAACTTAGAGTCACCCACAACAGACATGCACTGCAACGGCTGGTTTCTTGGAAGGGTCCCCAAGACCCAGCCCCAGGCAGCTTCTCCTACAGCGCAGATCCTGATGAGTTCCTGCAGCGCTTTGTCTGGAATGGATCGAGGAGGCCATACTGGAGAAGTGCAGTGTGGAATACCTACTTGGTAGTTGGGCCATATATAGGAAATATCAAGTCCACTATCTACTTGGCAATAAGCAATGAAGATGGTGAGATCTATATGTCCTTTGGCATACCCACTGGCTCCTCATCGTCAACTGTCACCAAGATCAAAATGGACTACTCAGGAAAGATAGAAACCCTAATCTGGAATAGCAACATTTTGGAGTGGGATGTCCTGACGGCAGTGCCTAATTACCATGAATGCACTACATATGGATATTGTGGTCCGTTTGGGTACTGTGATAACACAGGGCCTACTAATGCTACATGCAAGTGTCTCGACAGTTTCGAGCCAATAAGCAACAAAGGCAGGAGCAATGGAAAGCTTCTTGAAGGATGCCGCCGCAAGGAGACACTAAGATGTGGTGAAGAAAATACTAGTTTCCTAACTTTGACGGCCGTGAAGATTCCCGACAAGTTCGTGTATGTCAAGAATAGGAGCTTTGACGAATGCACAGCGGAATGCGCTAGCAACTGCTCCTGCACAGGCTATGCTTATGCCAATATGGGCACCACGGCTATCAATGGGGATGACACAAGGTGCCTATTATGGATGGGAGATTTGATTGACACAGAGATTGGAAAAGGAGAAAATCTTTACATTCGAGTAAACAGATTAAGCGGTATAAATCTTGCTTCTCTTTCTTTCTGTGCAGGTCCAGAAAGGATCGATCATATGCTCATACTGCTCCATACAACATCACTGGCATGAATAAGCTCTAAAGAATAATTAGTGGCAGCAAAAGGAAAACAGAAAAACAGAGTTGGGCTAATAGTTGATATATACCTTTTTATATCATTCTGACCATATTGTCTGCTTAAGAAAAAATAATAGAAAATCCTACTCAAGGTAGCTTGTATAAGAAAAGGTTGGTGAAAATTAAATTTGTCATTAAGGTGACCAGTTCAGACAAAACACTGCAATTCCACAGGTGTCTATACTAACTTCATGTTCTGAGGTATTGAAACCACATCACCTCTAACAAGGTTCACAATTTTATAGGAGAACATGTAATGTAAATATTAAACCGCTTTCATAAGATAGTTTCTAAATTCACAATATAGGCTGCATGGAGTTGACTTAAGTTGAAGTAAATTATAGTCTTATATAAGCGCACGTTCATGTGTTGGCTTATGTTATTTCCGCCTTTGTTTATATGGTACTGCTTGGTGAAACTATATGATGACAAAATCAACACTTGACAAAAGAAATTTAAGATATTTTAAACATCAGGCCAAAATGTCTTTGTCTACCGAATGCTAGACTAAGTAATGTGATTGTTCATGCAGTTTTGCATGTACATTCGTAGCTGTGAGAAATATTTGGTTTGCTGTCTAATTAAGCACAGTTTGTTATCCCCTTTATGTGTCAATTTTGGACAGATAAAAGGAGGAGGAGCAATATACTGAAAATTACTCTGCCAGTTGCATCAAGTTTGCTCATACTCGTATTCATGTGGTTTGTTTGGATCTGTAACTCCCGAGGTACAATTTCCCTACTTTCGTTGTGTATTTTCCCTAGGAATGTTTGCAAATGTTCTCTATTTTATATGCAGTCTTTTTTCTATTAGCTTTAACATAGTATCATTATTCCTGTCAGTCAAACAAAGAAATAAGAAAATTTGGAAGAAGATAATATCAGGAGTTTTGAGCACTTCTGATGAACTCGGGGATGTGAAATTTCCCTCTATTAGCTTTCGAGAAATTGTAGTAGCAACAAACAATTTTTCTAGCTCCAACATGCTTGGACATGGAGGTTTTGGACATGTTTATAAGGTAATGAGTGATTTTCTTATATAGTATGCATTTCCTATCTGGTTTGGTCTAAGAAGTATGCGATTCTGCAGGGAACATTAGAATGTGGTAAGATAATTGCTGTGAAAAGGCTTAGTAAGGGTTCTGGCCAGGGGGTATTGGAGTTCAGAAATGAAGTAATTCTCATTGCGAAGTTGCAGCACAGAAACCTAGTTAAACTTCTTGGTTTCTGCATTCATGGAGATGAAAAATTATTGATATATGAATACTTATCAAACAAAAGCTTGGATGCCTTTCTTTTCAGTATGTTCTTCTTTTTCTTGCTAAATGTCAGTAATTAATTGAATCAATAAGTATGGCTGATGTTATCCCTCAGTTTGTGCTACTGCTGGCAGATTCCACAAGGAAACCATGTCTTCGGTGGTCAATAAGATTCAATATAATCATAGGGATAGCTAGAGGACTTCTTTATCTTCATCAAGATTCAAGGCTGAAGATAATCCACAGGGATCTCAAAGCAAGCAACATATTATTGGACGATGAAATGAACCCCAAGATATCTGATTTTGGTATGGCAAGAATTTTTTATGGCAACCAGCAACAAGGAAACACCAACCGCGTTGTTGGCACATAGTGAGTGATATATATTACATTAATGAGCTTTACGATATTGTTCTTGTGCATGAACCAAAGTAAGTTGGGTTTTTAATAATGGGGCAATATTTAAAACAGTGGTTACATGTCGCCTGAATATGCTTTGGAAGGTGTGTTTTCTGTCAAGTCTGATGTGTATAGCTTTGGAGTTTTAGTTCTTGAGATTGTGAGCGGCTCAAAGATCAGCTCTATGCACATGACAGAAGATTACCCCAACCTTATAGCCTGTGTAAGTATTATGAAATACTCAAATAACTGCAATTTATTGTAGATTTGTTTGTTGATGGATGGGATCTGATTGATGCAGGCTTGGAGCTTATGGAAGGATGGGAATGCAAAAGAATTTGTTGACTCATCAATTGTGGATAGTTGTTCACTTGATGAGACTTCACAATGCATCCATATTGGGCTCCTGTGTGTTCAAGACAACCCAAATGCTCGTCCACTCATGTCATCTATTGTGTCGATTCTGGAGACTGGAGACACAACACTTTCACCTCCAACACAGCCAATATATTTTGCAGAAAGGAATTATGGAACTGACGGAGCAGCAGAAGCTATTTTGAATTCTGCAAATACTATGAGTGTTACAGAGTTGGAGGGACGCTAGAAGTATAATTCCTGAAAATACCAATTATTAAGGTTGACTATTTTTTGCAGCTGTGTAACACATGAGAAAGCAACATTTTAGTTCACATAATAAGCAGTGGCTTAGATAGTGCATTTCTGCATCAATGGCTTTCATATCAAATGGGAGAAGTGTATAGAAGTAATATAATTAGTGGAATGGTCGTTTACATTGGTGAGCCTTGTGGCCGGATTATATAGGAGTACATTACTTATGGAATAAAAAAGCCTCCCTTAGATATATAAGGCAAGCCAGGGTTACATGATGCTAATCTTCCCTGTAGATATCCCAATATTCTGTAACAAGAGTACAAGACTGTTCTCTGTAAAGAGGCCCATCGTTAAGAATTCAAAATGCTTCAATATACCATGCTTAAAGCAGATACGCCCACATAGTAAAATATTTGTAATGTGGGATTCTTCCTGCGTAGTCCCATGAAATTCTTGTGCTCCAAGATGGGGCCTTAGAGTTTACTACCTGTATCAAGTGACAATGGTCCATAATATTGAGTACTTTTCAGTTAAGCCCTTTCTGGTTTGACAGAGTAGGCATTGCTTTAACAAACCAAAAAAAAGTAAAACTGCACAATTTGAGTAACATGATTGTGTATATGCTTTTTTTTTAATGACATGGATGAATGTTAGGCAGTAGTAGCCTGAGCTATGCTTGTGCCTCTGGCTGGCCAGCCCATGGCGCGGTGGGAAAACAGCAGCGGCTGGGGCGAGAGAACGGCTCAGCTGAACTGCTTTCGGTCGTCTGTCAGGTCTCCTCTATCGCTGCTGCTGTGCTGGAACCCATCTCTGTCTCGCTGGCGTGCGCGCACTAGGCAAATCCTGCTGCCCTCGGGGAAGCAGATGGTAGCTGGCCAGGCAGGCTTCTGGTTTGAGAAAGCCCGGCGGTTTAGCCACATGGCCTCCAAACCAAAACAGAGGCCCCGAGCCCCCGGCATACCGGAACTTGAAGGAGGTTGTTGTTTGACAGTTCACTCCCGCGCCTTATCCAAGTCCCAACCTCGCCCAGCCAATCCCGTCAGCGCTGCGCCAACTTCTCGTTGACAAGAAGAATATTGCCCACATCGGCAGAGCTGTCCCCCTATGAACTCTTCTTTGTCGTACGCCACGGGTCAACTCCATAGTAATGGCCCTTACCACTAGTGGACACTGGCTGGGTCTCCACTTGTTTCGCTCGCATGCCGGCCAGGGTGCCCAAAACAGCAGCGCGGCCGGCGCCAACCCGCCCGTGAATCCCACCATTTCTTTGCCGCAACTTGCAACCAACGCCTCCGCCTCCGCAACCCCGGCCGGCCGTCCAATATAAGCTCCCGTCCTTGTCCCGGACGTTCCACTCACGATCACAATCACAATCACAAATTCACAATCACGTCACGAAAGAGACCCACGAAAAACCAGGAAGTCAGAATGCACTTGACGCTCAGCCCTGCGAGGACGACCGCGGCGCCGGCCGTGGCAGCGGCGCACGCGCGGTCCGCGAGCGAGCCGAGCCACCCGGCGCTCGCGCGCCTCGACGGCACCGTCCGCGCGCTCAAGGCGTGGTCCAGGTGCCCCTGCTGCGACGGAGCCGTGGACGGCCACGGCTCCTCTTCCACTGGCCACGGCCTCGCGCTCCTGGACGCCGTCCTGGCCGCGCTCGGCGACCTTCTCTCCACGCCGCGCGCCGCGGCGGCGCTCCATGACGCGGACGCCGACCAGGTCCTCGACGACCTCCTCGTGCTCGCGGACGCGTACGGCACGTTCGAGTCGGCGCTGCTCGCGGCGAAGCAGGCCGTGGCGGAGGCGCAGGCCGGCGCGCGCCGCGGGGACGGCGCGGCGGTCGCGGCGTCGCTGCGCGCGCGCAGGCGGACGGAGAAGGAGCTGCGCCGCCTCGCCGCCGCGATGCGGCACGCCTCGAGGCCGGCGCCGGTGCCCAGCTCGGCGGACGCTGAAGTGATCGGCACGGTGGCGGAGGCGACCGTGGCCGCGGCGGAGGCCTCGGCGGTCGTCTTCTCCGGGTGCGCGGCCTTGTCGCCCGACGTGTCAGCCATGGTACGAACGGTGCCTTCGCAGCACAGGTGGCTGGCGAGGCTGGGCGTCGTCGCACCAGCAGGGGCCAGGAAAGTAGCGCCGGAGATGGCGCCGGCGGCATTGCAAAGGCTGGAGGAGCTGGAGGGCCGCATTGCCGGGCTGGAGAGCGAGAGCGAGAAGGTGTTCAGGAGGCTGCTGCAGGCTAGAGTTCTGCTCCTCAACATCCACAACCCCTGTGATTCCTTTGACTGTGTTGCAGTCAAGATTGCAGAGGATCAAACTAGGAAATGTGCAGATTAGTATCAGATGGGCAGATATGTCACTCTTTGCTTCTTGCGCAGAATCATCTCCTTCTGCTCACGTGGTATTAACTTTGATCAACGAACAAAGCTTGGTTCTCCCTCCATTTCAAATTTTAGCCATAGTATAACACCAAGACCATGCGCATCTTACAAAAACAAACGAAATGAGTATGATGGTACTGGTAAATCTGGAGCCAATCTCCAAAGACAATAGGCTGATAAATGGAAGAACGTAAACTATTTTTAAGTTATTACAACAATGGTTCTTAATTATAACAGCATTTTCTCCTCCAAAACGAACACTTAGAACCAATTACAGGGAAGAAAGTCGCAATTGAACCGATGTGTATGAATATACAACTGCAGCGAGGCAGACAGTAACCACCAATCTTCAGCAGAGAATGGCTGGTCAATTTGCTAGCCACAAAATTGTTAGCTATGGAGAAACAGCTAGCAACACTGCAGCACCTTTTCTATCAGCATTACACTACCCCTATTTGCCTATTATAAGGTGCCAGTCTGCCTCTCCATTAGAGGTGATATAGGGTTATTCAACCATCATCTCTTATTGATATTTGAACGTCAGGCACTAGTTTTGTGATGCCAACCATCTGAAAAAACCTTGCAATTCATAGGCCACATCAGAAAAGGCTTAACTTTTGAAAGGATAAACTTATATCGCACAAATAAGATACTCAAAGCTGAACTGGCAATGTAGGATTGTAGGTGCCTGAAGTCCATCTTGCTGGCCCTGTTGAAGCTAAGAATGTTGCAAGAACGACCAGAGTTGCAAAATTCACTGAAGAATGCTTGGCTCTTCAATTCAAGCAATGCTTTATTCAAATAATAAAATTCAGGCAATGACACCAACCAGGCACTGTCATGGTTGTACTTCAGGTGGGCCATAACCAAAAGTACCTCTGCCAGACCTTTGTGAAGAAGTAGAGCAAAACTCATGAATACTAGCAAATTACCTGGAATTAAGCAACCTTTGTAGAATGATTTGTTAGGAAAAGGAATCCGGGCAGAGAGCTGATGGGGCATCAATTTGAAAGGTTCAACCTTTCCTCATGAATCTTGGCCTACCAAACAGGGCACAATTGAAACATGACTTTTGAGTTCCAAGCAAGTCCATTGTACTAGCTCTATCAACCATGTCATACCTCTTTGAAAATCCATGCACCTTCTCATTTGGTTATCTCCAGCACACAAACCTCCTACCCATGGTACCATTCATCCATTCTCCATCAGAAGTGCGCTAAGCACCGTTCAACATGGCTTCTCACATGATTTCCCATGAAGTTGACAGCATCCTTCTATTATTACTTCTCTGATACCTCCAACAAGCAATCCTCATGCTCAACAAAATCATCACCACTCTCTCTGGCATCAGCACTGGCACCTGAAGCCATGTTGGCACTTGAATTGGCATTCCCAAGACCACGTCGACGCAGGAGCATGAGCTCAACGAGTTTGGCTCTTGCCTCAGAGACATCATTTGGCTCAACAAGCTTTCCACGATCATACATCTCCCTCAAAAACACCGTGTGCCGCTTTCTTTTCGCTGAGAGGTAGAATATCCCAGGGTGATCCAAGAACACGTCCCGGACATTGACCTCGATCCCAAACCACTTCCTGAACTGACTGAACTTCTCCACCTCCACCATCTTCTCCACGGTCAGGCTCAGGAACTCGTGCGCAATCCCCACCGCCCTCTTCTCCATCTTCCTCCTCGCCAACTTCGACACCCTCTTTCTCCTTCCAGCCCTCGGACTGACGACCTGATACGGGCCGGTGTAAGGCAGCAGCTGCCACTCCTTCACCTTTTTCCGATACTCCTTGGTCAGCCTGAACCCCGGCGGAAACTGCAGCTTGAAAGCGTACCTGTCCGGCCGGGTCTTCTCCACTGCCGCGGTGAAGTCCTCGGTCGCCGGATCGGCGACGAGGTGGAGAATGTGGGTGTTGGGCTCGTCGGGGTTGGGGGCGAGGCGGAAGAGGTGCGGGTGCCCCTCGACGACGGAGTCCTCGAAGTCGTCGGGGAGGGCGAGCTCGCGCCAGACGCGGAAGACGGCGCGGAGGGGCAGGGAGCGGGTGACCGACATCGCAAGGAGGCGGTGGAGCGTCCGCGCTGCGTCGGCGGGGGAGCTGGCGACGGCGAGGAGGCCCGCGGCGGCGGGGGTCAGGGAGAGGGAGAGCGGGAGCGGGGCGCGGAGGTGGAACACGCGCGGGAAGAGGCGGAGGAAGTGGAGCGGGCCGCGGCGGTGGAGGCGGAGCGGGAGGCGGCGCGCGAGGTTCGGCAGCGCGAGCGGCTCGGGGAGGCGCGCAGCGCGTCGATCAGCGGCGACGCCGCGACGAGGGGCAGTGCGCCGTCGCGAGCCGCTCGAAGGTGTGGTCCAGGTGCCGCGCCGCCACGTGCTGCGCCGAGGTGGTCTTGCCCCGCGCCAGCAGCAGCCGCGCCCCCACCCGCAGCGGCAACGGCAATGGCAACGGCAACGGCATGGGGACGCCCCGCGTCGGCGCTTCCGGCTCCGGCCGGACCGGTCGTGTGCTCCCCCCCTTGCGACACAGGCGCTGCCGCGTCGTGGGCTGATGGGCCGACTGCAGATACGATCTGGGCCGTTGGGCGCAATGGTCTCAGGATGCGGAGATCCAGCGGCCTGCCAGGCCTAAGGGTTTCTTCGGTGCGGTGGACTGCGGAGTCCACCATACTTTCCGCCGAGGTAGATTCGCCGTAAACGAAATTTCAAACGATCCCTGGAAATTGATTTTTCAACCGCCGCCGGAAACCTCTCGGCTGCTGTTGGATGGCGGATCATCTCCTTTTCGAGTTATGCAGTTGAGCATCTCATCAGGTGAGAGTTGCATTGCATACGCGATTGATTTTCAGTTTCTTTTATTTGCTGTCGCTTGCTGTTCTGTTGTGGAAACTGGAATTCGCTTCGCATTGTGTGGGACACTGGGACGTGGGTTGAAGATCTGATCGAGGGACTCCGATCCCGTTCCATCTTTCGTTTTGAAACGAGAGACTCCTGTTCTTGGATCCTGCGCTTGTGCTCGAGGAACCCTCATCAGGAAGGAACACTGATGCGCGCGGATTTTTGTGTGTTCACTTTACCCGTTTTTTCTTGAGATTCCATCCATGGCATTCTCTTTCCTTTCCTTTCCTTTCCTTTCCTTTTTCCGTGGTTTCTTATTTCCTTGATAAAGAAAATATGTGTTTCTACCATGCTTACTAAACTTTAAAAAAAAATTGTCTGCATATTAGAAAGAACCAGGATGGGTAAGAAAATAGCCTGGTTACACAAAAGCCTGTTCTCCCTCGCGTCGTCTCCTCGGGGCGACCCGGAGGGCGCCCCCGCCTCTCCAGCACCCCCCCCCCCGGCCGGCCGGGCTCTCCTCCCGGCGGCGGGCGCAGCAAGGGGCACTCAAAAAGGTGACCCTTTGCGCCTCCCTTCCCTCCTCCCTCCCTCCCTTCCCTCCTCCCTCCCTCTTTCTCCTGCGTCGTCGTTCGGCGGCGGCGCGCGGCTTTGTTCCGGCCCCGGCGGCCGATCCGGCCACCCCACGGCCAGATCCGGCGTTAGGGGCGGGCGGCCGGCCGGCGCCGGAACGCCGCCCCGGCACTCGCCCGCCCGGGCGGTCCGGCCGGGCGAGCTGCGGAGGCGGCCGCGCGCTGGGCTGGCGTGGCGGTCCGGCCGGCCGTGGGACCGGCTGCGCGATCGCCGGCCCGGGCTGGGCGGCGTCCGGCGCGTGAGGCTCTCCCTCGCCGCGCACGGCCCTCGGCGGCGAGCAAGGGCGCGAGCCCTCGGGCGTTAGGGCCGCCGGTGCGCTGGCTGCTCGCTGCCAGCGCGCTGCCCTCGCCCTCGGACGCTGAACGCCGCCACGGGCGGGCGCTGCTGGCGCCAGGCCGCTGGCCGGGGCGGCTCGGTCTCGGGCTGGCCTGGGCCGGGCGATGACCCTCGCCCCGCCGTGGGGTGCGGGCGAGGGTGGGACGGCGGCGGCGACGGGCTTGGCCGGCCCAGCCCTCACCCGGCCCGTGCCCGCGCAGCCCAACCGGCGGCCCCCGCCCGGCTGGCCACCGCGCCCCGGGTCACCTCCCCATGCCCCAACTTTGATCCTTGGCGGGTTGAGGGAGACCGGGCGGGCGCCGCCATACTATGGACGCCTCCCGGCCATTCGTCGCTTGTCGCGCCCCGGCCACCCTCCCTCGACCCCGACGTCCATCCTTCGACGGGTTGAGGTGGCCTGGCCGACGCCTGGTCCGGAGGCGGCGCCTCGCCGTGGTGGGTCCTGTGGCTCGTGCCTCCTCCCTTCCCCCAACCTCCGTCCTCGGCGGGGGGGGGGATGGTGGGTGTGTGCGTGGCCCTGCTCCCGGCCATTCGCCTCCGACGCCGCTGCTACCGTTGCACCCCTAGCCTCGAGAGGGGTCGGCCGGGTCGCCACAAGGGGGGGGATGCCCCCAACCGTAACTCCGGCGCATCGGGCGTGTCTTGGCGGAGGGGACGGTCCTCAGCGCCGCCTCTCTTCCTCCCTTGTCGGGCGGCCGGCTGGAAGGCGAGGGAGGCCCGCCGCCTCACCACGCCACTCCTGCGGCTTCCACGGGGCCGAATCTTGCCGGGTGGCAAGACAGCGGCGCTTGACGAGCCTCTGCGGCGTCCTGCCCATGCTGCCGCTCACGTGACGGCGGAGTTGATTCGTTCGATCCTCCCTGGGCGGTATCACCCTCCCTCCGAATCGTTTTACCGGCCGTCGGCGGCAACACGACATCCAACGGCGTCTCGGGGGGCCGTGTCCATCGCCATCGCTCGCGGCGTCGTAGCCGCTGGCCGGGTTCGCCATGGCATAGCGATGGACGCCCGCCCGCTCACGGTCATTGGCGGCATGGGTGAAAACCCCGCCCGACGCTGGGCCGGGTCCGACGATGGGTGGCGTGATAGCGTCATTACCTTCTTGAAGGCGTCGTCGTCCGCCGCCGACCCGTGCTGGGGGTGACCGATGGCGAAAGCTCCACTAGGCGCACCGTCAACGGAATTGGCGTCCGAGGGCGTCATCTCCTTCTTGAAGGCTCATTTGTTGCACCCTAGAAGCGCCCATGAGACGCCGAGCCCTGCCCTTGCCGGTCCGTGTGCCCGTGAAGCTCGAATTCTAATCCATTGTTGGGCGTGGTGTCGGGCTCCTTCTTTGTTATTTATGTCGCTTGGTGTTTGTGTTTGTGCCGCCACCGCCTTTGTGGCGTTTGTTTGTGTCGTGTTGTACTTGCCGCTCTTTTTTGGCCCCTCCTTCTTAATGAAATGACACGTGAAGTCGTGTTCGAGAAAAAAAAAAAAAAAGAACCAGGATGTCATACAGTGTTCTGCAGGTTTTCTAACTGTGTCACCTAATAATGTGAAATAATGCACCTCTGAATGTCTATCAGCTTTACTACCATAGTCCTCCTCGGAACAATTATTTTCTTGGTGAACTATAGAAACAAAATTGAATTCAGAAAAACGATGACCATTGTAGCAGGAAATGTATTTTCTTTTAACAAGAAGAAAATAGACACCGAAATTTGAGTGAGGGCTAGGTTCAAGAGGCTCAAAACCTTAGTGGTTGGGTCTACTCGTATGAGTATGACCACACCACCCATCCAACTAGGCCCACTTTCTAAAATTGAATTCAGGCATTATCCAAGGAACTGTATCATTCATTATTTGCCGGTGGAATCCTTTGCAAAACATCAGGCCCAACAGGTAGGCCACGCCATGAACATGAATCATCAGAGGTTGCATCAGTCATGGCCTCTGGACTGTGGTCCCTGCATTTTATTGCACCGACACTGTCCAAGCTTGCCATCAGCCCATCACAGAACTGCATTTTTCCTTCCACATGCGGGTTTTCTATTTTTCAAGTCAAAAGGAAAAGCAGAAAATGCTGGGAGCAAATGGAGGCCCTACAATCTCTCCCCATAACCCTCTGTGGTGCCCTTTCGCCATTGACCAGATCCTGTCCACCCTCCAATTCTCCATGCAGGCAAAGAACAAGGTGGGTGAACATCTCCTTCGCCAGTGCGTGACGAGGTGATAAAAAAGGGCAACAGCTCAAAAGGAGAGCCTTTTGGTTTTACCCGCAGCTTCTACTGCAAACAACCATCATGGCCGGGCAAAGTTGCCCAGATCAATGATGGAGTGGGCGACAGTCAGAGAGGGCAGAGCAAATTTGCTACGGTGACAAGGGGAAACTGGGATATATGCGTTGTTAAGGTGGGTAATTCCAAGATTTACTGCAGCTCTCGTGTGGTTAATTTCGTTGTGTTCATTCATGTTCTTATTAATTCTTGGAATCTTGTTAAGGCTATCTGTCTGCCATTGACAATTGTTTTGTCCCCTTCCAATGTAGCCGGTTAAATTAGCCAACAGGATTATTGTCGACATTGTCTCGAAAAAGGATATCCTTTTCTAATCCTAATGAAGTAGATACGATGTCCTAAACAAGTTGTTCAGCATGGTGTTCTCGGAGCAAAGCACCTAAAATCCTCTGCATGGAAATGGCAGCTGATTGGTATTCTTGAAATGTCAAAGATTGTTCAGAAACCAATAGTCCAGAAATTTTGTTCAGAAACCAATACTATGCCAGAATTTTAGAGCCCTTCTCTCGTCATTGTCCATGCATGCAGTCCAAGGATAGAAACGTCGCATTCGTGCAAGAGGCCTAATTCCAAGGACCGAAGACTATTTCGTCTTGCAAACCATCTTTCTCGGACGATCCACTGCGCTCGCTGGGTCTCCATAGGCAGGCACAACACCATTGCCACGTGACCAAGGACAGGCCATGGTCTCGCCTCGCCCTTGGTGGCTGCCCGCTTTTCCCTTCCCACCAATTCCACCCTATTTTTATGCTGATGTCGGCCTGATCTTTCCGGGTGTGGCCTCCATTCACACCCAGCTTTCTTTATTTATGAAGGGAGGACAGGGTTAGCTGGGGCGCTGCTGTGTTCGGCATCAAGCCACCACTTCCCTCCCTCCCTCACCACTGGCTCTCTCAGTGCCTGCCTCACTAACCTCACCATTGCTGAAGTGCAGAGCTCGCATAAATAGGCAGGACCCGTGGTGCTACTCTCCTGTCCCCCTCCGGCCTTCCCCCCCTCTGGAGCTTGGGGGGTTACTCTGCCTCTTCGTCGTCGTCGTCGTCTTGGCGTCCTCCGGTGTTCTGCCTTCCTGAGCTGGCTTCTTGTTCGCAGGTCAGGTTCCTTCGCTGATTTCGTTTTGTGCGCTTTGTTTCTTGGAGGGGATGGATCCATATGGAAATGCAACGGCTCCCGCTGAGGGGCATTGATGGGGTCTGCTTCCCATTTCGTTGAACTTTTGGATTCATGGGCATGGGCTGGTGCTTAGCTGCCATTGTCGCGTGGCTTCTGATTTGCCTTTTGCTGCGAATCTTTACTGTTTAGCCTCATTTGCCCTTTATGCTACAAGGGCATACTTGCCTTCAGCAAGAAGCAAAGTCTGCTGATTTTATTTGAGGCGTGCTGCGTGCATACCATTCTGCAGAGTTCTCTCGGGCGAAGCAAAACCTTTTGGAGATTTTCTCACGACCTGAGGTTCTTATTGTTCATCTTTTTCTTCTGGCTGCTTCTTATAACTTGTTTTTTTATGGGTTAGGTTGGTAATTGGTGCCTCTTTAATTTTGTGCAACCATAAATTCAGGTGTTGTTCAGAAATCAGATCAAGCAAATCTGCTATCCCCATCTCCTTCCACTTTCTGAAATTTGTTGTTCTATTAGTTCTTAAGTCGTAGCTAGCCACAGAAATTTACTGCCAGTGTGCAAACTAGTTAGTTTTGATCTCACCAAACGGCATAGTAATTGTGCCCAAAAACCTCACGAAGCATGGTAGATTACTAAATTTCAAATCTTATTACTTTCTTGGATTTCTTTCACTGCTTATAGTAAAATTAGTTTATCTGACAGTGCAAACCCTATGCCTTCATCTTCAGTGCTCAGCTCGATTGCTCATATCAAAGATGTGTAGCCTAAATTTGTCAGTTTAACCCCTGTACTCTGAACTCTGGGAACTGTTCCTAAATTTGGTGCCTTTCTCCATTAGATCAAATTAAATTCTGTTGACACCTCACTGGTTCTTGGAAATGCAGGAGCCATGGCGAAGGACTACCCAGCTTCTCCCAAAGCCCAGCAGCTGCAGGAATCCAAGAAGCAGCGCCTGACATACATCCTCGTTGTAAGCGCGCTCTGCATCGCATTCTATGTCCTCGGCGCATGGCAGAACACCACGCTTCCAAAGCCCATAGGCAACTCGGCGATCGCCCGGGTTGGCTGCGATCCCACTACCTACACGACACAGTCCTCTGGTTCCGTGCCGTCATTTGGGCCCGGCTCTGGTGATGTGCTTGACTTTGATGCACATCACCGGCTCACCATCAACAACACGGACGGCGATGGGGAACTGCAGCAATTCCCAGCATGCCCTCTCAACTTCAGTGAGTACACACCGTGTGAGGACCGTACGCGCGGGCGCCGGTTCGCCCGCGACATGCTAGTATACCGGGAGCGCCATTGTCCTGGCAAGGACGAGCAGATCCGATGCCTCATCCCGGCACCGCCTGGGTACAGGACCCCCTTCAAGTGGCCTCAGAGCAGGGACTATGCCTATTTCAACAACATCCCCCATAAGGAGCTCAGCATTGAGAAAGCAGTGCAGAACTGGATCCAGGTTGAGGGCGACAAGTTCAAGTTCCCCGGTGGTGGCACTATGTTCCCGCGTGGCGCTGATGCCTACATAGATGATATCAATAAGCTCATCTCATTATCGGATGGGAAGATCAGGACGGCTGTTGACACAGGTTGCGGGGTAAGTGGAAGAACACCTTGGGTTCAGGTTCTAGATGTGCATTGTGATAGTGCTGATGCTTTTGTTGTTGAAGGTTGCTAGTTGGGGAGCTTACTTGCTGAAGAGGAACGTCATTACCATGTCATTTGCGCCAAGAGACACGCATGAAGCTCAGGTGCAATTCGCACTGGAAAGAGGTGTCCCTGCCATCATTGGTGTGATGGGGAAGCAACGGTTGCCTTACCCATCTAGGGCATTTGATATGGCACATTGTTCTCGCTGTTTGATTCCTTGGCATGAACATGGTGAGTACTTTTCATACCTCTTGCATTTGTTCCAGTGTGTTTCTTTTCTACTTTTCAAGTTGTCCTTGTGTACAAAATGAACTGACTTAGTGGATGTTCTCAAATTTCCTTTAGATGGACTATACCTTGCTGAAGTTGATAGAATTCTAAGGCCAGGAGGATATTGGATTCTCTCGGGTCCTCCGATCAATTGGAAGACGCACCACAAGGGGTGGGAGAGGTCAAAGGAGGACCTCAACCAGGAACAAGAAATGATTGAGGATGTTGCGAGGAGCCTTTGCTGGAACAAGGTGGTTGAGAAGGGTGATCTCTCCATCTGGCAGAAGCCTAAGAACCACCTTGAGTGTGCCAAGATTAAGAAGACATATAAGACACCCCATATCTGCAAGAGTGACAATCCTGATGCTGCTTGGTATAGAATGGCTTAACGAATAAAGATATTTGTGATAATCCATTTAGTTTTATATATTTTACTTATTCTTTTTCCATTCCATATACAGGTACAGACAGATGGAAGCCTGTGTTACTCCATTGCCTGAAGTAAGCAACCAGGGAGAAGTGGCGGGAGGAGCGGTGGAGAAATGGCCAGAGAGGGCATTCTTAGTTCCCCAGGATTAGAAGGGGCATGATTCCAGGATTGGATGCAAAGAAGTTTGATGAGGACAAGAAGTTGTGGGAGAAGAGGGTGGCATACTACAAGCGCACCATACCCATAGCAGAGAATAGATACAGAAATGTGATGGATATGAATGCAAACATGGGCGGGTTCGCTGCTTCTTTAGTGAAGTACCCTGTGTGGGTGATGAATGTTGTCCCTGTTAACTCTGACCGGGACACCCTTGGGGGCAATATACGAGCGAGGGTTCATTGGAACATACCAAGACTGGTGTGAAGCTTTCTCAACGTATCCAAGAACCTATGACCTCTTGCATGCTGACAATTTGTTTAGCATCTACCAAGACAGGTAAGGAAGTTCTGCACTATTCATGACATTACTGTTTGCTATCTTCTTGTTACCTTTGTTTTGTTTGGCCATCATTTTGTTAACCTTGAAAATAATAATCAATTGATGGTTCGCCTTGGCTTTTTAAGGAAGACATCAGCTTACTTTTATCAAAATAATTTGTTAGTGATTTATGATTGAGAAGATATTTGAATTTGTTTTGCACGTTATCTTTTTTCTCGAGGACACCAAGTAATTATGCTAGGCATCTCAGTGCAACGTGTTCACCTCTAATTAAATGTGAGATAGCCTTCAGCCTTGCCCAGTTGATGGCTGCATATCCTGCAGTACAATTTACTGTTAATATTGCCTTTAACACAGGACTCTAGTTTAACTGTTGTCCTGGTATGTTTTTCTGACATATTTGTTCTACCACTGCCCCTACTCTTATGTCTTCTGAAACTGACCTTGGTTGTTCACATGAGCTCCTCTGTCAGCAAGTGTGGTAGCATTGTTTCAGCTCTGAAATATCCATATATATGACAATTCTTTACAATATAAAGGCCCTCATGAGTCATGATGTGTTTTTTCCTAAACTTTTTAGGTGTGATATAACCGACATCCTCTTGGAGATGGATAGAATATTAAGGCCCGAGGGCACAGCCATCATCCGTGACACAGTTGACGTGCTCACGAAAGTCCAGGCAATAACCAAGCGAATGCGGTGGGAAAGCCGCATCATGGACCACGAGGATGGCCCGTTCAATCCAGAGAAGGTCCTCATGGCGGTTAAAACGTACTGGACTGCCAAAAAGGAGGAGAAGCATTAGCACACAGGCAACACAGCTCACTGAAATCCTGAACCAGGCTTGTTCTACCAGTTGCGAGTTGTGAGGATGGCATCAGGGTTTTGCCATCTCAGTGTAGTATGGGACCACTTGGTCACATGTTCTTTTCACCTTTCTCCAATTCTTGGAGCTACAATCAGATGGGAAGTTGAGGGAGAGGATTGAGGGGTGGTTGAACCTCTAGTTGATGCAGGAAACGGTTTTGTAGCAGGGTAAGATTCACTGGTCTTGCGTAGGTTCCTGGCCCTGTTCCACGAGCGGTTGAGCTAGGTTTTAGTTCGTACTACTTTGTAATATGATGGCACCGAGCAGGCCGTGTTACCGTATATTGGGGGAGTGCTTGAAAATTGGAACTGTTGGTTCATCTTCTCATGCAACCAGATTCTGGTTGTTCCGGCATGATAGTTGCAATCGCTGGTCGCTACTGTGGCTTTCACTGACAGATTGAAGGTCGTTCGTTTTTTGATCTTCTAGCCTGAACTCTGAAGTCTGAACCTCAACAAGCAGAAGACAACAGTATGGGTTAGCTTGCTTGGCCCATGAACATATTCTTTCTTTTATTCTTTTTTTTTGTTTGAGAATTAGCCCATGAACACGTCAACAGGCAACAGCCCAAGAGGATTGACGAAATGGCAGGTGCTAAGTATTTTCAGTGTCATAATAATAAAGAAATGTCAAAACATAAAGCATACAAACTCGATGATCACTTGACTCAACACCTGCCTCAAACTCTTCAAGGCTTTCGGCGCACTACGCGAACAAATCAACATCTAAATTTAGAGTCTAATGACCTGCCTTTTTTTAATAAAAAACATAATGATTCTTTGTCCTTTTCTTTTCTTTTGGCCTAGTGTGCTTGCATGCGTCTTTATTCTTCATTCGCTTTATTAAAGCTCTGGCTTTCCTAATCCTGAAATTTCTTATGCCAAAGCTAAAAGCTAATGCCTGTCATTATGCCTTGACGCCGTCTGCTCTTGAAAGATACAGCTAACAGACCCAACTTGTTTGTCTTTGTTGGCTAATTTCATGCCGACAAGTCAAAGAAGAAAACTGCCAAATTCTGGGATGTTTTTAGCAGTCTACTGCCGAGTAAGGCAGTATGAGCTTTCAAGCAAAAACAGCAACAAAAGGAGAGTTTATCAAAAAAACAAAAACCAACAAAAGGAGAGTGGCAAAACCCATGTGGAATCTTAGAAGCCATTCTACATACGCAATCATTTGTAGTTTCAGACAAACAAAGGGTCGCACGCGTGACGCAACCTTCGTAGTAGCAGAACCTTAAGACGATTTCATAGACATTAGATAACTCATATAATACCCAAAAAAATCCTGAATTCATAGATTACAAATAAATATGAATCAGTGCGCAATCCCTCGATCCTAAAAAGTGTGTATGTCTTGTTTTCAAGGAGTCAATAATCATTTTTAAAGTTTAACTGGATTTATAGAATAATAGTACTAACATTTATATTTCCAAATAAGTTTTCTGAAAATACATTCCATGATTAGTTCAGTGGTACCTATTCAGTTTCATAACTATTAATGCTACCTTTTATATATATTTGATCAAACTCGAGACTGGCTAACTCCCCCAAAAAACCTACACAGAACCTTTCAAAAAAAGAAATATGCTACATATATTGGCACAGAATGAAATGACTTAGGAGACCTCAAGTACATAAGCGTGGTCGCCCTAAAATACCATACTTGGGTTTGGGTAGGTGAGGATTAGATTCAGTCCTCCTTTTCTTTGGTCCGAGAAATGAATTTCGGATCCAATTCCAGTCTCCCTCCAGAGCTCAGAAGAGGACAGTTGAAACCACGGCGGATTAGTGGGAAAAGGCTTGTCAGGTTCTGCGCACTCATTGCGTGCCGGCGCTTTAGTTTGCAGCGTAACTTCCGGAAATCTTCCCCTAACACCCAGGTGGTCTTGGACTTTCGACTCCACCACGCCAGCACCAGCGGTTGATTCAACTCAAAGGCGGAGCTGCTACTGGTAGGCGTGTGTTGAACTGGACTTAATTTTTGATCAACCCGATCGATGCTTCCAACGGCCACATCCTCTCATGCATGCGTACGTCAAACATCAACAACCGCAACCATCAATAAACGTGCGCGGCGACTTCCGAAGCTAATGACATGGCATGGCAGTGATTTGGCCTGAACCAAATTTCTTTTCTTTTTTTAATAATCATTTTTTCGTTTGTCTTATAAGTTGAGCTTATCAGTCGTTCGAATAATATTTTTCTCTCACACAAATCAATCGTCTTGTCTTATCAACCGCTTATATATGATCGGCCGAACATATTGTTTTGATAGGTAGTTCGTGTTTGGTTGAAGGTCATTAGAAGGTTAGCTAAGAAGGTTAAGGGACATTTGTGGAGCTGCTTTCATTCAGTAGTTGGGGCCTTTGAATTTAAGGGATCGTTTTGGCATGCTTATCCAACCCTAGCTAAGATCAAGCACAGTACACAAACCCTAGCTAGATCTACAAACGTCATTTGTCTTGCCTTTTTTTTATCATCAACCAACTCCATGGTCTAATTCTAGTTGAATCGTATTGTATTGGGAAGAATCCAAGTCTTGCAATATCGCTATGATCATGCATGATCTGTTGAAAAAAGAAAATTTCTCGTTCATTCAGTTGACTATACATCGGGGGATCAGCAGCATATGCGATAAGACAGAGAAATAAAAAAATGTCTCGTCACCGTTTTCAAGTAATATTTCTGAACGATTGGGGAAAAAGGTAATATGACTAAAGGATTCGGGAAAAAAAGTAATATTACTGCACAAAAAGAGGTTAGCTAAAGTTATTGAAGAATAAACTGCTCCCATATTACGGTAGTATGTGCTCATTTTTTTCGCAACTTTGCCAGTTCGACACGGACATATATAAGAATGTGTACATGCTCCGGATATTACAGTGGAATATGCTCAAAAGGTGGGCAACGGAATAGATTGAAAAGGAGGCCGGCCATGTTATCAATTTGAGTAGTCGTCCCATAGACTCGGGATTTTCCATTAATGTGAACTAGTTGCAGATCTTTTGCTAATTATTATGTGGACCTGTCTCCATGTTAATTGCTCACGATCGATTTTCATCTGATGATTGCAGATTCTTGGAAGGCTAGCTTGGTGGGAAAGCTGAGTCTCGGCTGGCTATAGGCTAGCTCATCGAATCGGATGCTTTAGCGTTAACGCGTTTGTGATGCACAATTGCACATACTCCGTAGCTCTTTCTCTTGAGACGAACAATTAATCGTTATACATATTATTACAAAAAAATAAGGTAGTTCAAAACAAGAAGGTAATTTACAGGAACAAATCTAGTAACTTTTGCAGAACATATATAGTATTAGCAAAGTAATATATTGGCGTATAAGAAAAGCTAAGGCTAAAGATGAACATCATCATCCTCTCTAGATCTTTACATTTGAGATGTACCGACCATCATCACAAATTTTTCGTCATCGTCAACACCTAGATGCATCGTCCTCCCATCCCAACCATGTCTCTCACCACAATTAAGCTTGAAACCAATCGTATCCGCATGGATCTACAACCCTCACAACCAAAGCATGCAACGGGAAAGAGGGAGGACGAGGCAAACCAAAAGCTAATTAATCAACCACCAAACCACCTCGACTCGACGGGCCGCCGTCAGGCGCGGAAGCAGCCGACGAAGCGCGGGAGGTGCAGGTGGTGGTGGTGGTGCGCCGCCCGCCGCCGCTGGCCATGGCGCCGCCGTCGAGGTCGACGAGGTGCTGGGCGCAGGTGCCGTGCAGGTCCTGGTCGATGAGGTGCTCGACCTGGACGAAGCGGTCGACGCGGCAGGGGATGGCGATGGCGCCCGGGTGCCGGAATCCGTACTCGCGCTCGGCCTCCTCCAGCAGCGCGCCGAAGAGCGGGTGCTTGAGGTGGCCCAGCGGGACGGCGAAGCGGCGCTGCTCCTCGCCTTCCAGGCCCACGCGCACCGTCACGCACCCCTTGGGCGCCGCCATCTGCTGCTGCTGCTGGTGGTGGTGGTGCTTCCCGTGCATGACTATGGTCGCCAGCAGGCAGCCCAGATCGATCGACCGACCGACGAAAGGTGCTGTTGCTTGGTTGGTTGTTTGCTGGATCGGGAAGAAGAGCAGGAACTTGGGGGGCTGTGGTTAGAGGGAGGAGGAAGAGAAGGGCCAGGGGTCGGAGCTGGAGATGGCGAGGCGGAAGACGGTGAGGGAGGAGTCGCGGAGGGAGGTGGGCACGTTGGACATGGCCTACTCCTCCACTTTGTCTCTTCTCAAATTCTCAACGAGGACGACGAGGACGACGGCGGCGATTGTGGGGGTGGCTCTCTCTGCCTTGCCTTGTGGGATTTGTTTGCGAGGAGCGAGGGAGGTTGGGAGGCGAGGGCCGTGGCTTTTATAGCCCCGGCGCACGCCGCCAGGTGGGGTTGGTGTTCGCTTCCCTCTCCACCGGGTCTCCCCTCCTCTCCCGTGCGTGTTTGTGTCTCCGAACCGACCCAGAGCCCAGGAGCGCGTCGCGGCCCGCGGCCCGCGGCTGGACTTTAGCTGAGCTGTCGTCTGCCGGGAGCGGAGGCGGTGCTATTGGAAGGTGCCATATGCGTGTGTGCGCCGCGCACGCACCGGCGCGTTGCGTTGCGTTGCGTTTCTTTTCTTTTTCTTTTCTTTTCTTTGGGGATAAGGAAAGAAGAAAGGGTGCGACGCGCTGGGGGGATCAGGCGATCAATAGACCGGCCGCCGTGCTGCGTCCGGGCCGTTGCGGTTGCGGGTTGCGGCTGGGGAGGGCCGCGTTGGGTTCACATGGCGGTCAGGCTTCGCTTCGGGGGCGCGCAGCCTTGACCTTGACGATCTCTCCTGGTGGAAGTATTATCGGTGCTGGATTGAGGTGTTCGTTGTGGCTTCGGAGCTTGTTTTTTCTTTTAATAATCATTTCGTTGACCGGGATACACGACACGATCGATGAGTTTCAATACTACTAATATTGTATTTATTGTATTTCATTATATTCATTCATGGGTCATTTGGCCCTTGGAAAGAAATAGTTTTCTCGTTTGGAAACAGTATGTCGACCGCGAAAAGGTTGACAACGACGATCGCGGCTGCCCAGCGCCCCCAACGTGCATGTTGGTGTCATCCTTCAGCTTGTTCGCTTCAAATTAAAAAAAGCCATTTCAGCTTTATTAAGCGCCAGTATTTTTTTTTCACGTAAAAATCACTTTGTTTTACAAGTGTTTTGGCTTATCAGCCGACTTATAAGTCCTGCCAAACAGCCCGAAGTGTTGATCCGTTTGTCGGGACGTTCTGGAGTTGACTGGGGGATATACAGTAAGTATATGGGAGCTTTCTTTGCTGATGCCACCCATAACAAACTATAACGAAATGCATGCATCATGGTCCCCTTACAATTTGGCGCTCTTCTAGGTAGTCAATGCTGCCCTCTCTAGAGCCTCGCTACACGACGATGATCAAGTTCACCACGACCACGACCAGAGCAGCACGCGCCATGCATGTATATTACATGCACTGTTGTTGACTTTGCCTACAGGCCGGTGGACACCTTGAATGCCCCTCCCTGGCGTACACGTTTGGCATTGTTCATCATGGACATAAGTTTACTACTATTCTTTACTCTTAATGATGGTGTACTATATGTATACTCGTACGTTTTTGTCTAACATAACAATTGCTTATACTGTGTCTACATTAATTAAAGAATTGCCCAAGGCACGTCTCTGAGCCGCAAGCACCCATTTCTACTTGTAGCTGGTAGAAACATCTACGGGCCCATACGCACGTCGCACGCACGCAAGTCGCAGGCCGCAGGCCGTTGCGTCGTCGGTCAAGTTGTGGAGCCACGCGTCACCTCAATTTCGCGCGGGGCAATCGTAACGTCCACCTCACCTGGCGTTAAGGATGAAAACGGTCGGAAACGGTCGAAAAACTTCTAAATTGTTTTCTACTTTTACATTTGAAATACGAAAACGAAAGCAAAAATGGTAAAGTCGGACACGAAAACGAACACGAACTTATGAAATATCAAGAATTTCGAAAACAAACCAATTCGAGCGAATTTATATCGAACACGGTCGATATACGAAAACTCAATACGGAGTATCGACCCGCACGACCAAGTGCATGACTAAGTACATATATGATCAAGTTCAAGTGCATATAATAATTAATAAGTGCACAGTAAATAAAAATGAGGCTACGCACCGTCTATATAAGAGAGGGTAGCTGGCCACCAGTAAAAAGAACGCAACTACATGGTAAGCAGACTGTAATTGGACTGCGTCACATATGCAGTCGACCAAATTCGGTTTAAACTAAATTTTAAATTTGAAAAATTTCAAATTAAAAGTAGAAAAGTAGAAAACGGTCAAAAAAATGTCTAAACCGTTTTCTACTTTTACATTTGAAATACGAAACATATAAAATACGAAAATAAAAATAATAAAGCCAGACAAAAAATACAAATTCAATCGGATTAAATATAAAAAACGATACCGTGCAGTTCGGAATATTTCTGTTCCGCTTTCAACCTTACCTGGCGTACTAGCATCAATCTACTGGATCGGCCCGCTCGGCAGGGCACTGCACGCTTCCCGATCGGAAACGTCACGGAGCTCCTGCGGAATTCTGGTACCTGCTGTTAGTCGCTGGGCGGTCGATCGCGAGATCTTTCGTGGAGGATCTGATCCGGCCATCCATCCATACATGTGGCTAGGTGGGACTGGAACACTCACACGGTCACCCGGCATGAACGTGCGGCCGCGCGGCGTTCCACAATAAATTCTCTTTCAAGAGTCGCATGCATGCATCACCCTCACGCAGGAAATGTCGCCGGCAGGCGGCAGCAGGTTAATTTGGATGCTCGTCTTGTCGTCCCGTCACGCCGCGCGCTGCGTGATGACACGATATTACTCCGCCATATATGTTTCCACGACGTACTTAGTAGGATGGGGTATCAGCAGTGCGTTTATTCCAAGCTTACCGAGCAAGCCCGATGCGATAGGGCGCTGTCCACGTTCACGACCCTGCAGGGGATTAATGGTGATGGGGGTCGAGCCGTGGCGGGCGCTGAGAGGTTTGGTTTTAATTTGGTTGATGATGCATGGCGCCACCAATCCCACCTGCTGCTGCGCTGCCATTTTGGCTAGGCTTATTATTCTGGCCGTCGGTCTTCATACGGCACGCAGCACGACTGACCGCACCAAGCGTGGCGTCTTGCACATACACACCTCTGCTGATAGCAGCATCTCGTCCCTTCCCGGGACCTGGGCTCACCAACAAGTTAAGCTGCGCCTGAGCGGCCACACGGGCTTAATAGTATAGTAGCTTGTCATCCCACCAAGCTGGAACCAGCCAATTACGCTGGCTACCTGGCTGACTCTGGAGTTTGGTGGGAGCGGAGCTGGCTACCTACCTGAATTGTTGTAGAGCATGCATGCAGAGAGGGTTTTAAATCGTAGATCAAGGCGTGGTGGAGCCTCGCGCGTATGCGTATCCTTAGCGGGTCTGGGATGAACTTCGGCCTCATACAGTACTTATATAGTACAGTACAATTCAGCCACGTTTCCCTCGAGAAAAAGTCGACCAGGCCTCACACTAATCACGCATCGACCCGTTGATGATGTCACAGAATTAAGGAGGGCCCAACGTAGGAGATTGACCCGTTGACCGCACCAATTAACCCCACTGGACCGCACCGCACCACAATGGAATTGGAACCACGCGTGTCCTTGGCTCCTTTTCCAGCCGGTCGTGTAGGGAAACCCAACCCCATCAATCAAGAATTCAAGATCAACAAGAAGCCCGCATGAAACACGGCCGGCCATCGAGAAGGGAATAATCAACCGCGCACACCCAAGGACCAGCGGACGGCCACGGCCCCGCGTTTTTTTTTGATAAGGAAACAAACTTCCATTAATCCCTGGTTCCAGGCTGGTCGCCAGAAACCATAGCCAATACAAAGTCTGGAGCATTGCTCATATACATACACGAGCTCGATCCAAAGTACACCCAAAGCTAGCTAATCTATCAAAGAACTTTATTACATGCTCTTGGGCATACAACAACATAGCATTGTACAAAATATGACATCATGAACTCACGTATTCGTCTAAAACAAACCTCCATAGATGCTCCTATCTAGTTACGTAGATGTGATAGCCTTGGCCACAGTTGTAGCATCTGTTTCTACTATGATTTTTGTCATTCCCAACTCAAAGAACTCGCTCTAGGCTCCTCAAAATCGCTAGCGTTTCTGCATGTAAGGCATTGGTCGCTCTGCGCAAATGCTCCCCTGCTCCTCCCTCCAAGAAATTTCCCTGCTGATCACGAGCCACGAAACCCCATCCTGCATGATTTGTAGAAGCATGAAAAGAAGCATCCACATTAATTTTATAAAAATCCATCGGAGGGGGCTTCCATCTGGGAAGTGAAACTTGTGCATTTGTACTGCATTGATTGGTTAGCTTTTCAAACTCCAACGAAAAGAAAGTGACGAATTGCATATTTCATCGGTAGTGGCCATCCTTCCTCCCGCATTAGCTTTATTCATGGCCCGACCACCAACGCCAAAGCCATATGAATACCTTTCTCTGCACTTGTTGTTCCAATTTCAGAATCTTCAAAATTGTATCTTGCCCAGATGCACAAGATTCCAACTCAGATCGAACATGCTCCAGGTTCATGGCACGCCAACATTCCTTGGCCTTTTTACATTTGAAGAAAAGGTGCCCACAATCCTCATCCAAACGGTAGCATATAGGACATATAGTTTCAGTTTTAATACCTCTTCTAGTCAAATTTCGTCTTACTGGAAGAGAATTATGGGCCAGACGCCAAATAAACATATTGACTTTATTTGGGAATTTTAGTTGCCATATTCTGTACCATTTAAATTCTTCTCCATTGTTTAAACCTGATGACGATGCATCTTTCCCCAAATATTGGTCTCGATTGCGCACAGCAAGCTTATATGCTGACTTAACAGAAAAAACCCCTTTTGGATCAAAGTGCCAAGCTGGCCAATCATCCATGTCAACATCAACTGGGGTTGTGAGAATCACCTTGGCATCTTCCGGCCAGAAAGTATCCATTACTAGTTGCTCGTCCCATGTCCCTGTGGATGGATGGATCAGGTCTGAAACACGTGTCAAGATTGATGAACCACGTGGTGTCATTGGTTTTCTTGTACTCCCCCGAGGTAACCACGGATCAGTCCAAATATCAATATTCTCCCCATTTCCAACCCGCCAAATTATGCCATCTTTAAGCAGTTGGACGCCCTGCAAGATGCTACGCCACGTATATGAAATTCCTCCTTTGGTTGAGCACTGCAGGATACTTGAATTTTGAAAATACTTCGCCTTAAGAACTTGGCCACAAAGAGTATCCGGATTAGTTAAGAGCCGCCACGCCTGTCGAGCAAGCATTGCCATATTAAATAAATGGAGATCTCGAAAGCCCAGACCACCTTGTTTCTTAGATCTTGTTAACTTTTCCCAACTAAGCCAATGAATTTTATTCTGTTTATCCTGCTGGCTCCACCAATACCGGCCAATTATAGTACTCAGTTCATCACAAAGACCCTTTGTTAAGTCAAAGCAAGACATCGCATAGGTCGGTATAGCTTGTGCCACTGCTTTCACCATAATTTCTTTTCCTGCCTTGGACAACAACCTCTCCTGCCAACCTTGTATGCGGGCCCAAATCTTCTGCTTTATACACTCAAAGGACCTCTTTCTTGATTTACCTACGCATTACACGGGGAAGTCCCAAATATCTCTCATTTCTCGCTTCTTGGCTGATTGATAGGATTGTCCGCACTTGAAGCCGAAAGTGTGATCACTAGTATTGGGGCTAAATAGGATAGAGGACTTTTCCTTGTTTATTACTTGACCTGAAGCCTGCTCATAAATATGTAGGATATGCTTGAGCACATGGGCATCGGTACACCTTGCTCTCATAAGGATCGGGGAGTCATCCGCGAAGAATAAATGATTGACCCTTGGAGCACCCCTACGCATTACGGATCCCTTCAATCTTTCCATCGGACTCAACCTTTTGCAATAAAAGGCGACAAACCTTCCGCACACAATATGAAGAGATAAGGTGACAAAGGGATCACCTTGACGCAAACCCGTTGGGGGAAAAAACCGCCGGTGTACTCACCATTCACCTTTATCCGGTATGAAACTGTTGTAACACATTTCATAATCAAATTAATCCAACTCTCTTGGAATCCCAATCTTTGCATCATTTTCTTTAAAAAAGGCCATTCAATTCTATCATATGCTTTACTCATGTCAAGCTTTATAGCAGTCAGGCCACTTGCTCCTTTTCGTTTGTTTTTCATATGATGAGTGAGCTCATAAGCTAACAAAACATTATCAGTAATTAAGCGGCCCGGCACAAATGCACTTTGTGAGGGGGAAATAATATCAGGCAGGATGTTCTTCAGCCTATTAGCCAAAACTTTTGAAATAAGTTTATATAATACATTACACAGGCTAATTGGCCTTAGATCTTTTAATTTTTCCGGCTGCTTGACTTTTGGGATGAGAACAATCACCGTATCATTCCAACCTAGTGGCATATCAGCACCATTAAGGACATCAAGAACCTCTTTCTTCACCTTCTCACCTATCAGATGCCAAAATTGTTTGTAAAAGATTGACGGCATCCCATCAGCACCTGGAGCTTTTAGATCCCCAATACTTTGTAGAGCACTCCAAACCTCATCACCTGTGAATGGTGCCATTAGAGCCTCATTCATTTCTGAAGTTACTCGTCGTTGAACTTGTTGTAGGATTTCATTCTCATGATCACTTGCATGGGATAAAAATAAAAGATGGTATTGATTGGCTATAAATTGCTTCAGATGTCTCCCTTCCACCACCACACCGCCCTCATCCTTTAACCTTCTTATATGATTCCTCCTTTTCCTCTCCGATGCATAAGCATGGAAAAATTTTGTGTTCCGGTCCCCCTTTGTCAACCAGGCAGTGTGAGCTCGTTGCTTCCAGTGGACATGAAGTTGATCCTGGAGGCGCTCGAGCTTATACCGCAGAATATGTTCCCGGTTCACATTTTCTTGGCTTATGCTCCCCTCCTACATCTCTCCAACTCCCGCCTTACATTCTTAATTCTTCTCTCTAATTCCCCAAAACCTCCCTATCCCATACCCACAACTCATTTAACATTCTCCTCTGTACCTCCATCATGCACACATCCCTCCTTCTATCGCACCAAACCACGCCTCCTCAACCCGAGCATTACAATCTTCCTCTTCTAGCCAACGAGCTTCAAATTTATGCGAAATGTCCATTGTATGATTGCAGCTCCTAGGCATTCTATCCCCCTCATTTATAATAATTGGACGATGGTCCGAATGCCTTGGATCCCCATTTCTCACTCTCACTAGTGGAAATTTTGCTCTCCAAGCTCCATTAGCCACCGCCCTATCAAGTCTCTCCTTCGTGTAGCCGGTGGCTAAGTGGTGGTAATTTCTCCGGTAAAAGCGTCCCCCACAAAGCCAAGATCGATAGCTCCGCAGTCCTCCGGGGCTTGTCGAAAATTTTCCATACATCTCTCACCCTAGGAGGACCACCCTCCTTCTCATAATTAAAGAGAATTTCATTAAAATCTCCGCTACATAACCATGGTATGTCAAATTTCTCTTTCGATCCCATACAGTTTCCATGTATTCTCCTTCTCCTCCTCACTCCTAGGTTCTCCATAAATCCCTGTAAATCGCCATTCAAAACCATCTTCTTCCCTTATTATTGTATCAATATGGTATTTTGAAAGACTTTTAACAGTCAGGTTTATATCATTCTTCCAAAAAAGAGCCAAACCCCCACTCATACCCACATTGTCCTTGACAATCAGGTTTGTCATACCCAGTCTCCATCTCAACCATTGCATCCATTTTCCATCATGTTTAGTTTCAGACAAAAAAAGAATATCTGGGGCCTCCTGCTTCTGTACATCCAGAAGCCCACGAATTGCCGGGCCATTCCCCAATCCCCGGCAATTCCACGTTATAATCCTCATTTTTGTAGGCGGAATTGGCTAAGCAATCCCGCCTGTTCATTAGTACAACCTGTTTTTTGCTTCTTTGCCAATTCTTGATCTTCAACTTCAGTACTGAAGTCACCATAATTATGGGCAAAAATTGTCGCTGAACCAGGTGGAGAAAGCACAATAGCCATCTCCATATTTTCAGTGTCAAAACAACCATTACTTTCCTCCTCCTCTCTTGTTTTCCTCGCTTGCTTTCTTTTTTTCACGACCAAGGTAGAGTTCTTCCGCTTGCATCAAGGCCTTCCCACTTCCCCTTGCAGACTTGGGATTAGTTTTGGCAATCAATTTTGAATTTAAGTACTGCTCCCTTTCAATTTGACTCTCTGTTGGAGATTTTGTTTCAGCATTATTCTTAGTAAAATTTTCTCGATTATGTTGTCCCGAAAGTTCTGAATTCTGGTATTGATCATTTGAATGTTGGAAAACAGGGGGCCCTTGATCCTATATTCCGTCCACTAGATACATTACCAAGCTTCTCCATTGATCTAGAATTATGGCTTGATAAATCCTGAAATACTTTCTTCTTTCTTTCGTCCCAAGACTCGCAGTGCATCTTGTATGGAAGTAGACCATTTTCATCTTCATTCCCCGGGGTGGGGCATTCTACCGATGAGTGTCCAATAACTCCACATGAATAGCAATAGGTTGGTAATTTTTCATATTGTATCTCATACCATTCCTTTACCTGCCTTTTTGCTGAAAAAGATAGATATACCCCTCCTCGGTGGTTTAGTTATGTCAATTTTTACTTTCACTCTGAGAGATAAGCTCCCCACGCTCGACCTTGAGCATCAACATCTATCTTCTCCAATATGCCAATTTTTCTCGGCTAACTCCTCCCCAATGTTTATTCATCAGGCCAAGGGGAAGATTCTTAATTCTCACCCAAATTGACATGTGATTAAAGACAATGTCTGATGGTCTCAAATTGGCATCAAAATCCTGAATCAAGACAAAGACGGTTGCCTACATTCCAAGGTGAACCATCCAAAACCCGATCTTTATCGTGCTTCGACACAAACTCTGCAATGAAAAGATTGTTCCCTATTGATCTTGCATTTAGTCCCTTTGGATTTCCCCATGCTGGGCCTTGATCTGCCAAGATTGTTTGAATATGTAATACTCCTTGAGATAGAACCTTGCCAATAATGGCATACTTGGATGTCGCGAGCCCATCCTCAATGTCATCAGCCACTTCAAGGGCATCACTCTCCTCTGCAGTGAGTTTCAACCGGCCTATCATCTCAGCCATTTTGTCATCCGGCAGAGGATCACCACGACCCTCACCAGCAAAAGCTGCATCGCTTCTCGGCGGACAACATCGAAATTCCGTCTCCAAAGAACACAATGATTCTCGTTTTCCTAGAACTTCAGGAATCCAGAACACTCCTACTCCCAACACTCAGCCAAGGGAGGGCAGTGAAGCCAGGTTCACCCCTTAATCTCCCCGAACCGCAGGTTGTCGGCAAGCCGGAGCACTGAATCCGACAAAATTTCGATTGAGGAGAAACAAAGAGTCAGAGTAACTCGTGCTTCAGATCACGACGCACCTAGTAGACTCCAAAACTTTAATCTCACTCTGCAGGAGCTAGAATAGAGATTGGGAGAAAAATCGCCTCTTGTTTTACTGTTCACAGTTAGACGAACAGCTGAGAAGACACTCCTCAGTAGCTTCTTAATCCGTGAAACAACGCAGAATAGGAGTAAGAAGCAAGCAGAAGTGCACCGCAAGTTGGATTACGGGCACAAACAGAATCTCCCTCCCCCAATCTCGATCTGTAGCAGATGGATTTTGGTGGAGAAGAAAAATCGCCTCTCTCTACTGTTCGCCACGGCCCCGCGTTGACATGGCCTGCGTGCGCTCTCTCTCTCTCTCTCTCTGGCGACGTGACGTGGGACCGGCTGGCGCACAGCTGTTTGTTAGCCGCGGCGGGCGTGAAATTCTTTGCAAGTGGAATGAATGAATGGGAGGGTTGGTTGCGCACTCGTCGCGCCGGGCGGGTGGGGAGCCGGTTAGGTGGGTACTACGGTGTCGCACGGCGGGCGCGAGGGGATCGGATCTCCTCTCCCGGCGTCTCGGCGCCGGGCGCGCGCGGGGAGGCGGTGCCCGCGCCACGCGCCAACCGACGCCGCCTTCTGGGCCGCTCCATGCGTCGTCATGAGCGCTCGGTTTGGTGGACTCCTGGACGCTGGGGGAATAATAAAATGGGAAAGTCCTGGGCCCCGTTCCCTACTTGCCCGGTTCTTGGACGCGGGGCTACGCCTACTCGTGTGTGTGCCTGCACACACGACACGGACACGAGCACGCGCGGGTGCCTCACAGTGCCTGGTTGCCGCGTCAGATATGGCAGGCAGTTGGAGTGGTAAATCTCTTGCGGGATTTGGAAGCCGAGTGACTGCAGGTGCACCCTATTTTTCCAGCTGATCCTGATCGATTTACGAGTTGGCAAAGGAGACCCGTGCGGTGCACGAAAAGCACGGTAACTGTTGCCATCATCCGGTTCACCCGATGATTATTGGGATCCCTTTTTAAATCCTTTTGAGATTCACCCGATGATTTTTGGGATTTCCCTTTTTTTCCCACCCTTTTGACTTTGTATATGGACGATTTTCTTTTTCTTTTTGTGGTCATCGCGTGCCCGGACGGACGGACGGAAGGGACAATCTGGGGACGGTAGTTGTGGACACGTCGCCTGTCCTGGGGCCAAGTTCCGTGGCGTCGTACCTCGTACGCATGGGCATGCCAGGAGCTACAGGCCACCTGAACCTGATCAGTGGGGCCTACTCCTACTACTAGTACTAGTACGTCGGTTTGTCAAGTGACGTGAGGATGGGCCCTGCCGTTGCCGCCCCCTGCGCGCGCCTCGCCTTGAAACTAGTGGGATCATGATGCTGCTTGGCTGCTTGCTTCGTGCGTCGGCAAACTCGGCACCGGCACCGGCAGGGCAGGCGGCAAGAGGCAGCTCAGGTGTATGTATTGATTTCGTGTGGGACGCGGGGACGTGGGGAGGGAGGGCGGATCGGGTGGAGGCAGGCACGGCCGCAGAACCGGCACTTGCGTTGCGTGCCGCCCCGGGTGCTGCCATCTGGGGCTGCTCTGCTCTGCTCTGCTCCGTGTACATTGTTGCGTGAGGCGGCGGTGAGCTGAGGCCTGAGGCCGGCCGGCTGCCAAGTTCACATTTTCCAAATACTATTTGAAATTTTGAATTAATAAACACGAAACTGTCAAATATTTTTTATTAAAGAGTAAGCATCATTGGTTAGATTTAACGCGGTGTGTGATGAGAGGTGCGCACACTATCAAGTACTACTCAATTACTATCATCCAAGTTGATATAAGGAGTAATTGAGTATTGTATGTTTAATACTACTCCGTAAAGAAAAGTTTAATTTATCCCAAAGTCACATGTGCCCATGGGTTGATGTGATTGCGAACTGCGATTGGTGTTCTGCTGATCTCATTCCGTGGTTTTTGGAGGTCTGCAGACTGCAGCTGCAAGGGATATATAGGACGAACACACCTGTCTCACACCTATTGAACACGCAGGTTTTCTAGAATATCTGAGAACAACGCATAGCTTGCACAGGCAGGCAGGCTTGATTCGTGACTCATTAGTCGTACGTCATGAGCCATGCGCTGTACGTAGTACAAGTCAAAACACAGCGATTTGTCTAAGCTCCGTGGCGGCGATTACCATTGGTGGACGGACGTATTACGCGGGATATATCGATCGGTGGCACGGCAGGCAAGCGGTTGCGCTGGCATGTACGCGCATGCCAGCCACGCACTCTTGCACCGCATCATGATCATGGATACAACAGAGAGCAGAGGACGCCATCCGTTTTCTGTGAAGTTCGGCAATCATGCATGCCGCTGTTCACAACTGCCAGGATCGGATAGAACACAAGTCCAGTTTTTTAAAAGGCGACTGTCACCGTCATATATATAAAAATATAATATAATTTTATGACCAGGATTAGAAGTTTATAACAATACATGTACACACTACATTGAAGAGAGAATTTTATATGTATAAGTAAGATAAGATAAAGAGCTAGCTAGACGTCAACTGAGACGGGCATTATCTTAGCCCACATCAAAGCCGCCGTAGCTGTTGCCATAGAGTAGAGTATCTTTCTGAAGTGCCACCTAGTTGTTGCCGGCAATTGGCCACAAGCGCTGACACTTCGAGATCAAACTTGAGGGATTTTGTTATCAAAATCTCTCTTCAACTTAAATATACGATTACGATCATGAAAATAATGTAGCTACTATACGCAAGCATGACTCATATATCATAATATGTTCCAGTTGCAGCTTAGGAAATATGGCATTGCATGTACAATGTACTTAGTGCTACTCTCTCCAATTGGCATTAGTGAACTGAACTTCCCTCCGCAGACCAGGCTCTAGCTAGCGTCGTCTGGGAACACAAAGGGCGGCGAATTTGCTACCGCCGGTTGCCAGTGGCCAATAGATGCCTGGCTCAAAGATCCACACGCGCGCGTGTCACCGTGGGGAAATGTAAGCGAAGGTAGAGCATATGGATTACACCAGTTGTGTTGACCGAGCAAACTGCACCGGAGTGGAACAAGAAACCTTCACCGGATGTGGTCGTCGATGGCGAGTGGCGGCAATAATGATTTGCTCCCGCATGCCTCGTGGCCGGACTCGTAGTAGCTAGACTGGTTCCTCCGTCGCCATTATATTGCTTGGTACCCCGTAAATTTTTTTGGACTCAGCGCACAGCAGTTGGGTTCGAGCCGACTACTGCCGGGAAAAACCCGATTAATATATTTATATAAACCATAAAAAATATATCAATAAGCTTCCAAGTATTATATTTAGTTCTAGGAAAATGAAAAAGAAACCGAGGAAAAAATCACAAAACATTTTAACTGATATCTAAACATGTTTCAAAAACTTTACACGACAAAATTATGAGATACAACACGTATTATGTTGAATGCATTCATTTTAATTCTGTCTTGTGCTTTTGATGTGAATTTTTTAAACACATTTAGTAATTGATTATAATGTTTTAGAAATTATTTTAGTTGCTTGGATATTTTTATAGAGTTAAATCTAATTTTCCTAGATATTATCTTTATAAGCTGTAAATATTTACATGGATTTCTCATGTATCGAATCAAATTTTTATAAACTTAGAGACATTTTTCGTGATTTCAAAACCTTATAAGGTGCTTAGCAGATTTTAATTAAAAATGGTGAAACCATACGTCTTGAAAAGCACTTCTCACTGAGACAGAGGAGAAATGGTTTTAAGAGTTGAGATCTGGTGTTGAAGTTCTAAGAAGGACTGTGTGCAAGCCCAAGTGCTGCTGCGATCCATTAGCGCGTGATGGGCTGATGATCTCCTGAAGGAAAAAAAAAAGAAAAGAAAAGAGCCTCTTACGGGCTCCAAAGAAAAGCAGTTCTTTTTTTTTTTTTTTTGACGCCCAAAGAAAAGCAGTCCTTACCTCCCTCCCCCTCGAAAAAGAAAAAAACTATGGGCCTTACCTTACTGATTGTAAGCTGTGAAGGGCCGAATCATTGTCGCGTACCTTTTGGGCTTCATTTCCCGTTAGTCAAGCGGCCTGGCTACCGGAAGCTTTTCGTGTTCGGTGGAAGTCGCACACTGCAATTCTCTTAGGCGGATCAGTTTCAGATTCTTAAAAATCAGTTTTTGCCTCTAGTTCAGTTTCTAAAAAACAGTTTTTTTACCACTCCCCAGTGCTTTTCAGGAAGTGATAGCATGTCTACAAGGTATTCAGTTAGCCCTGGACTTGGGAATTGGCAAACTCATTCTGGAGAAGGATGCTCTACTGATCAAGGCAATGCCCTCAAATGAAGTATGCTTTAGGCCGGACGAAGGTCTTGTGAATGAACTCAAGTTTCTAGCTTCTACCAATTTCATACATTTTGAGTGTGTGTATCAGGGTAGAAAATCTAATAGGATGGCCCATGAATTAGCCAAGTTGGGGTATGCTTGTGTTGAAGGAGTTGAGCTAACATCTAGTTCTCTTTTGGATCACGTTGCTGTACTGGTTGTTGTTGATTTGTCAGCCAAAATATAATGAGCTCCCCAGGTTCAAAAAAAAAAACTGAATTCTAGCAAAAATTAGTGGGGTGTTTGGATTCCTAGTTTTTAATGAAAACTAATTTCATTTATTGCTCTATGGATGCTTTCAAAAAAAACTTATAGCTCTATGGATGAAAAAAGTTGACAAAAGCTTCTTGTTTTCTAAGAATCTAGCAAAAACTAGCAGCAAAACTGCCATATTTGGATCCTATCTAGTTTTCAAAAGTTGGATTCTTAAAAACTGACAAAAACTAGAGGGATCCAAACATGACCCTGTCTGTACCATGCCTCGCTGCCTCTTGCTTCCTGTTCGAAATATAACTGCCTCTTGCTTCCTGTTCAAAATATAATTCCATATCAACCCTTGTCCGAAACCTTAATGCATGTGACCTCATCGGCTGTCTTATGCATGGCCGGGCAAGTGTTGGTCCGCTACTGCTATTACTCAAAGTGCTGTATTTCGATCGGAGAAGTATAGGGCGTGTTTGGTTGAGTGCGTATCTCCTGTCCAGGCTTCTGTAAGCCACCTAGCAAGCTGTTTGGTTCCCTGTTTTGCTCCTTAGCCAGGCTTCAACAGACCACCGACCACCAGATAGCCTGGCTAGCTGGGAACGCGGTAGGGGGCCGTTTCCACGGAGCCAGGCTAGCGCTCACGGTTGCCTCACCTCCCGGTAGAGATTCGCCTGCACGGGAGACGTCGTCGCCGAAGTCGCGCCTCCACGCCCTCGGTCGCACTGGAGACGGCGTCGCCGGAGTCGCAAGTAGGAAGACCCACGCACTCCTCGTCCACTGCGCTCGCCTGCCTGCAACGCCATTATTCGTCACGGGGTGGCCTCGTCGTTGCTACCTCCGTCGCGGCAGGCCGACGCTGCCGTCGATCCGCGCCCCTCCATGCCAGGCAGCCGCTATGCTTGTCCATCCTCTGCGTAAATCCTCCAAAGCTACTGCAAATTGTATGCTTGCCCATCCTCTGCGTAAATCCTCCAAAGCTACTGCAAATTGAATGAATTGGATGGTGGCGAGGTAGAGTTTCTGCATCTGGCCGCGGCATGCTCGTCCGCCTCATCGGACCTGGTGGGGAAGCTTCTAATGTTGGTGCATTCTTGTATTTGACGTTCTTCTGTTCCCAAATCCTACGATTGACTCACGCATGCAGCGCCGGAGTGGCGGAAGTGCTCGTCGAGGGGCTGAGGAGCGTATGCTCTAATCTATGCACACCAGCTGTTTGATAGAATGTTTCGAAGGAGGTAATTTTACCAGCTCAAAGACATGGTGATTCTATGCAAAGCAAAGCGGTCAACCAAACATAATATTTGCAGTCCAGGCTTGAGTAGTCCATACAACCAAACAAGTGCATCTTGCATTCTGTAAGCCAGGCTTTAGATAGCCAGGCTTAGTTGGCTAGCCAGGCTAGAAATAAAACATGAACCAAACACACCCATAACCTTCCCAGAGCTCCTGCTAGCTGCTACAGTATGACTTACATAAATTTAAGCTCTGGTTATATATATATATATATATATATATTTTACTTTGCTGCTATAAGACATACTGCTAACATAAATTTCTCAATCAATGAATAAAATAATCATGTTATAGTCTTGTTGATGGAACCTAACTTTGGACTTGGGCAGAACACTCGTGTGTTGATCATGATGAAGTGTTCAGATTGGGAGCATGCATGTCTAATCTCTTTGAATTGGAAGGAAAAACGAACCGATTTCCATGTCAATCCAGAGATCAAAGTGTGCAAACTCAAACAAGTGGGCTCCCACAGTCGCCCGGAAAAGACCCTTTACTCACCGATGAGTTCAGTGCGTTTGCTAAGCGCCTTTTGTACTTGGGAGCATCTGTTATTTGTCCTCAAGACCATAAAAATGCGCCGTACAATTGTCCGGAAAAAGCAAGGCATAATAGTTTCTGCTCCACCCTTTTGCATTAAGATAGCTTTGCTTTGCCATATGATAGTAACATGCTGGCAAACCACAACGCCATCTCAGGCATTAAGATGACCACATGGCCTCACCAGTTTCACCAAAATCGCAGCAACATTCTGCTGGCTGTTGCGACCAGCAACTGAGCAACCAAGTTCAGCATAGGCGATAACACCATGTAGCATGGGCCAACTGACAACTGTACAATGCCCATTCATAGCCGAAAACGAACATGTACCAGAACCAAGGTGCAAAACATGACCTTTTCTTCTACAACTCAATTTTGAGCTATCACTTTTCGTTTCTTTTTTCCCTTTTCCCCTTTCTCTCTCTCTACAAGCATTCTACAAGAAGCTAAGGCAACAAAAGAAGAGAGACAAAACACCATCTCTCCACTCCCCATCAACAAAACCAATGGAACCAATTCAAGCAACTCCAGGGCAGCAAGAGAATCAATGGTGCCGCCTTGCGTTGCCGCTTCGCATAGTCAGTCCATGCAAAAACTTGGTGTAGCCTAGAAAGCTAAGCTTGCCGTCCGACGGTCGAATCCAGTCACGGACGATGGAATAAGCCGCTGCGGAAAGATTCATCTCCTGTGTACCAGAAGGGAAACTAGATCAACATCTAAGTGAAATCAAATATTTATTCCATCAGCTCAGTATATATCTTTCGTACCTGAGCAAGCTCCTCGATTGTGATAGCACGATTGCCTTCCTGCTCAAAGTACTCGAATGCAGTACTGGCGATTTCTTCCCACCGCGGCACAGCCTCAAGCTGGTAAGGGCTTATTGTAGCTGCACGGAACTCCTCAAAATCCATTCTCCTATATGCAAGTGGCTCCAGCTGAAGGTGATTACACAAGCGAAATGAAACACTGAGCCAAACTATATTACATACAAAAAGGTAGTAGACAAAGTTGGCTATATAGTCCATATTTCATACCGCATTCAAGATCTCAAGTGTTCTAGATTCTTTCATAGCATCAGTACAGTTCTGTAAAAGAGCCTGCATATTTGAAGAGAAGAAAAGGAAATACTGAGCTCAGTGTCCCAAACATGGAAAGAATTTCAGTGCATCACAATACATGTATAAAAGAGGAATACGGACAGGCAAACTGTAAACAGTTATTTATAAGTGCTTACCATCCTGAAGTTATCGATACATATCCGACCATCTGTACTGTTTGGTTCTAACAAGTTGTATTGTGCCCCAATGTAGATAAGCTCATCTTCTGTTATTGCTCTTGACAAGGCCTGTGAAATGGACATTAAAAATAAAATTAGCATGACTAAAAATTTGGGTAATGTGATTTCAGCAAGACCAATGCAAACTGCCACCATCTAGTTTACCAAACCTAACCAGCTAATTTTGCAAGGTAGAAAACAGTGTAGTCAGCCGTAAGCATCTAAGTTTTTTTTTTTTTTTTTGAGAGGTAGCCGTAAGCATCTAAGTAATACTCAAGAAATCTAAATTTCTCTAAATCATCAACAACCAATGGGCTTAGATACACTGAATGGTTTAGATGCATGGCTATACTTGAGTTGTACACAAAATGGTCATACATGAAGCAAACAGAGGAACTAAAATATCAACCTTCAATGCCGCCCGTTTGAGAGGCGTCGAACGAAGGTATGCTTTAACCAACTTGAATACTAGCATATCCAGAGGTATTTCTCGGTGCTGATCTCGCAACCAGGGGTGAGCTGCAGCATGCAAACGATGAGAAAACTTCTGTCATTCAAAAATGAAATTTCAAAAAGAAATGTTGAATACAGTTGATATACAGACATTACAAAGTGAAAAAAGAATTGTCAGTGAGACTGAGAGTACTTACATAGTGCCTGTGCAGCAGTCATTCTTTTTCTGTAATCCTTGTTAAGAAGTCTTTTGACAAAATCTTTAGCCTCGGGAGATACTGATTGCCATGGTGAGTCGTTAAAATTAGGGTCAGCTCTCAGCACTGAGCGGAAAATACCTGATTCAGTTCGTGCCCAGAATGGCCTGCTACCACACAGCAATATATAAGTGATAACACCAATACTCCACATATCTGCTTCTGTGCTATATGACCTATGCAAGACTTCTGGAGCAACATAGTATGCGCTTCCAACAATGTCATTAAGCCTTTCATCTGTAGAAGGGGAAAAGGCATCAGGAGCATCAGGCTTTAGAACACTTTTTGGAGGAAGGTCATAGCATGTTTCATTTTATGTCAATGGACTTCTAACATATTTCTAAAACAGAACTCCTTTAAGATTGGATGATCATTGGGTGGAGGTGTGTAAATACCTGGTCTTATAAAATCTGAGAGACCAAAATCAATTATCTTCATAGGAGAATGCTCTTCCCTAGTGCTGAATAGGAAATTCTGGTAAAAAACATCCAAGGGTGGATTTATCAGAAGGAATATACCACAGTTTTTTCAACTAGACAAATCAAATTCCATTATACACTTATACTTAACAGAGTCCACAGACCTCTGGCTTCAGATCACGGTGAACAACACCCTGAAGATGGCAAAAGGCAACTACTTTTAATATCTGTTCAACAATAATTTTTGCATCCCCTTCATTGTATCTTCCACCTCTGCAAAAAGCACACAGTACTGTAAAAAGATACACCTTGTAGTGGTGTTCGCTAACGTTTCTCAAGAAAATGTAATACCTGGACAAGATTCTATCCAATAATTCTCCACCTTCACAAAGCCTGATCAACAGAGTGAAGAGAACATCAGTTATCATGTAACTACCCATTAATCTCGCTACAAAGAAAAAAAGGCCTATAGTAACAGCAAGTTATTTCATATATAATGTTATGTGCTGCGAGAAAACGTCAACCCTAAAGTAGACAATGTGACTTTTGAGCACTATCGTACATACTGTTTCAAGATAAACAGCACATGCAATATTCACAGTTTTTACATAGATAAATATTATGCAAAGGCAAGAAGGGAAAACATACTCCATGATTATGTAGACATTAAGGGCATCCTCACAAGCATCATAAAACTTGACAAGATTGGAATGTCCAGATAACGCCTTCAAAATTTTGACCTCTCTGCGCACATCCTCAATAGATATCGCTGTTGTCATCTGCAAGAGAAAACCAAAGGATTGAGGTGACTTTTGCAAACTAAAATATGAAATATAGGCCAAAAGATATTTCTTCCCCAGGTGTAATGAGCTAGGAAAGTGAATTTAGTGCTAGCTGATGGGTTGTCTAAGAGAAACCTTAAATCTTTAGTTGAAAGAATCCTTCGAGCATCTGTTAGCTTCTAGCCTCAAAAAAGTCTATAACATGTATGCATATATGTGGTAACAAGGAATAAAATTGCATGCAATCCAAATAAAAGAACTATACTGAAGAAAGAAACACATTAGACTCAATAAATTCATTTCCCGCTCAAATAATTTCAGTAGCACAGGCCAAAATAGTCATTAATTAATTTATGTCGTAGCTCACAAAAACGACAATATACATGCATGAAAAAAATCAATGCAGCCATTCACGTAGAATTTTTCTGTGCCGCCTGTCATATACTAGGTTTTCTCGACAACTTGCTGCGCAAACATTTTAGATGTCAAGTAAAACTGAGATCAAAATTAAATAATTCAACAATCAGGACAATGTCAGTGGAAAGCAGAACATGTTCTCAGCTTTGGCACCAAAAATCTAAAAGAGACATTTCTTTACTGCCTACACATTTCCCTATCTTTTCTTCTACTTATGATCATATAATAAAATGATGCAGAATGGACTAAGGGACTCCTGAACTCATGGGGTGAACAACAATACGATGGAGATACTCCAGAAGCCCAGCTACACTGGCAATCTCTCTGAGGTCTCACTAGGAACTCAGTCACTGTCAAGCTAGTGATCTACCACTGCATAAACTACTATTCCATGATAGCATAAAGAAAGAACAAAAAAGCAAGAAACAGATGATAGATGGATGAACAGTTGAACACTCAGATCAAAGAAAGAGACAGAGCATTAAATGCGGCATTGCTGAAACAAGATCTCTACAATGTACTTCTAACCCTGCGGGGAAATGCCAATGCCAATGCCATCGCAAAAAACCTGATCACCGTGCAAGGCAGCCAAGAAACAAATGATGAACTTATGATTGCAGCATCTGAGCTAGCGGCACTGCAGAGATACTGAATTCTTGTTGCGAAACTAACAACCAACCATGATCTACCAGTAAATGACAGTAAAAAAGATCACAACAGGATGGCAATTGTATCCCTCCACACAGTCGGTTTCATGATCCGCTGGAGGAAGCGAGCCGATTGAAAACAGGTAAGATGGTGCGTTGAGTAAAAGAGAAGTGTGAGTGAGATCACGAGCGGCAATACAATACCTTGGCTTTGGAGATGACCTTGACAGCCAGGACCTGGCCTCTCATGTCCCCCTTGCGGGCGCGCACGAGGCAGGTGTGTCCGAAATGGCCGCGGCCCACCTCCTTGCCCAGCTCGTACTTGGCGGCGAAGTGGCGGTCGTAGCCGAAGCTCTTGTCAAGCTCCCCGGCGGCGCCAGCGCCGGCGCCTCCGGCGCCGTGGTCCGGGATCGGGACCTCGACGGGCGGCCTGGGCACCTCCGACGTGGAGGCCGGCGAGCGGCGGCCGAGCCGGCGCGCGAGGGACTCCTTGATGTGCTTGGCCGGGGACGGCGGCGGGAACGGGCGGCGGAAGAAGCGGCGCGGCGTGGACGCCGAGGTCGCGGGCGACGGCGCGATGCCGTCGGGGAGCCCGAACGGGCTCCCGGCCCAGGGGCTGCCGGCCGCGGACGACCGCGCCGGCGTCGCCGCGGCGCCGGCCCTGCCCCCGCGCGGCGTCCCCGCCGGCGACGGGCGCGCGCTCCGCCTCCCTCCTCTTCCTCCCCCCCCCCCTCCCGCTCCCGACGCCGCATCCTCCGCGCCTCCCGCCGCCGCCGAGACCGTGATGGTGGTCGCCCCCACGCCGCCGCCGTCGGCGTCGACGCCGTGCACGTTCCTCGCGTAGCACTGCCCCATGGCCGCCGGCCGGCCGCACTGCCCCGGCGATCACCGGAGCTCGCGCACGGGAATGCGGGGTCCGGGAGCCGGGGGTGCCGAGATTTATAGCTCCGGAAGCGTGCGGGGAGAGGGGAACGGAGGCCGGGGGCGGGGAGTGGCAGTATTAATGCAGTGGACGAGGGGGACGACGAGATGGCAGGCAGGCTGTGGAGGGTGGTGTGACGAAACCAAACGGGAAAAAGGGGAGGGAGAGGAGGAGAGAAAAAAAAAAATGGAATTGCGGCAGCTGCAGCCCCGGCAGTGGCAACGTAGTAGTACTACGCGTTGAGGGTGACGGACTGCGCCTGCGGGCAGAGGGCTGCGCGGCGCGGGGGCGGGCGGGGGGCTCGCGTGACGGAGACAAGGGTGGAGGAGGGAGGGGGGGCAAACGGGGGACGAGGGGTCGTCGGACCGGCGATGTGCATGACGCGTGGAGCCATTTTCGGCGGAGCGGAGTGGGTCCCGCATGGCAGTGTCCGAGGGCCTGAACGTTTACGTCTGTTGTCGTGGATGGTATTCGCCAGAGTTGATGCGATACCGTGGAAATTTGAATTTGGCCATGGTTGAGATATGCAAATACTCACTCCTATAGGCAAAATTTATACTCCTACATTGTAAATAGCTTTCTTTCCATGTGTGTCTACCTTGAATCCTAATATTGCCATACTGGCACAATAGATACGCGAGTTGGTTGATCATTTGTTTCATCTTGTAACAGATAATGGCATTTCATTATATTCATCATTTTTTTGTTGCGTTTTGATTTAAGAATGTCTTTTTATTTTTATTATTTTGTCGGATTGATGCCAACAAATAGTCAGTTTCACAATCCTTTCATTTTGTCGGATCGATATCGACAAATTGTTATCCTTTTGTGTATCGACCGTTAACTATCCTTTTTGTGATCATAATTGCACAGGTTTTTTTCGTTAAGAGGATAGTAGAAAACTTGTAACGGTACGAGACAGCCACACTGAGACCGAGCAAACCTCACATTGGTTGTTCATTTGTTTCATGCTGTAACGGATAATGACATTCCATTATTTGTCTTTTTTTTTTGTCGAGATGTGTGCTTCGATAGCTTAAATTTGTGTTTTCAATTAAGCATGTTGCGATCCTTTTATTATTTTGTCGGATCGATACCGACAAACCGTTAATGTCGCTATCCTTTTATTTTGTTGGATCGATCTCGACAAATCGTTATCCTTTTTGTATCGGCCGTTACATGCTTGATGTAGGTTAATTCCCCTTTTTGTGTTCATGATTGTGAATGTTTTTCATTAAGACGGTAATAGAAAACTTGTAATGGTATGAGACAACCGCTACTGAGCTAACCTAGGCCTACCACTAGCACGGGGAACAGAGTAAGCTTTTAAATAAACAAAAAATAGGCTATATTGAAGAAAACAACTTAATCATCAATGTAAGTAACATTGACAATTTGTATTTTACAAAAGCTGGGTTTACCTCTATCAAAAAAGTAACATCGACAATGCATGTTAAGTTTTATGGTGTTTCGGGTAACTCCACCCTTTGGTGGATGTCAATAGCTCCTCTACAAACCCTAATAGTAGTCTTATGAACGGTCCTTCTATGAATCTTAGAATAATTAACCCAATTGTGCTCCATACCATATCATGCTGTAAACTAATTGAAGTTACGCACAAATATGAATTGTTCGTCCAACGGGCAGTAATAATGGGCTTTCCAATTTTACGTTAGCTAGGGAGATCGATTCGTATCAATTTCACAGCATCACCTGGATAAAAAAGAACTTCACCGCATCACCGTGAAAATTAGCTGGATCATGAAGCAAGAGCGATGGCCATGGGATGTTTATCGCGTATGAATCGGCTGGTATTGCTCCTTGCACCATCTCTTTCAAAACTTGGCATTTTAGTTTAAAAAAAACTTTGACATTGCAAGCGAAGCGGGTCCACATCGGTGCATGGACCCAGCTGTCGTTGCCCTGCTGGCCCTGCCCCGTGGGCCACACGAGTTTCATGTCCTCTCATTAATGCAATGCACCCTACGCGGAATGCCATTTGTCACGTACGCATGGCTCTGGTAGTCTGGTGGTATGTGAGCCGTATCTGTATACACCGGTGTATGAGTGTTGGACAAGTGTGTGTGTGTGTGTGTGTGTATATATATATATATATATATATATATATATATATATATATATATATAATAGTAATCAAGAAAATCTTTAAGCTGGCTTCCGTCCTAGCCTTGCATATCTGATATCTAGCTATAAGGACATTATTTAATTCAGAAATGCTATAAATAAATCTGCGAGATCACACCAATTAATTATGCCATCTAATTATATATTAAGAAGATATATCCATCCACGTACGGTGGATATTTTTTTTAATAATTTTCGTGTCCTCATTTATTTTTCCATGCCTGCCTGCGATTCTGATGGGAATTGGGGTTCCGCGCATTGATGCTCGAAACTGTCCTGCTAGTCTTGCAGACAGGCGTGGTGGTGGTCCCTCGCTGCAGTAGCGTCTCTTGCAAGTCTTTTCTTGCGCGGTTGCTAGTACGTACTAGTACGTAGCGGCTTTCTACGCTTTGCGTCACACTCACACACGGAGAGAAGAAAAGTAGATGACTGCAACTGCTAGATTGGCTGACTGTTCGTCTGTTCCTAACCAAGCATAACCTACGGCCGAATCTGATGACCAAATTGCCGATTTTGACTGACACTGAATCATAAACGACGGTGTGATCATTGCACTGATGCCAAACAACGACTCGGTGGCTACAAATCTATCGTTTGTTTCAGTTTCGAATTATATATGAAAAGCTGCCTAAGAATTATGGATTGTGAACAATCTAGTTGATTATAAGATTCTCGATTGTAAAATATATCTCGAGTTTGGCACATCGTATGATCGACTGCATGTTTCATTTTACCAGAAACACGTGGATCTTCCAAATTAATGCCCTCCCGCTGGTAACTGAGCCCGGGGTAAATCGGTGTCGAAGATGGGTAATATATAATTTCACAACAACAAAATTATGCGCATATATTTTCGTCACTTGGTGATCCACAATCTGGATCAAGCTTGTGAGAGGGGAATGCTGGGTTGGTGCTATCTGCAAAAAGCTCTTGATCTTCTGTAGTATGCATGGTATACTTGTCCAGTTGTCCGGTTGTCCCTGGTAGCCTCAGAAGAAAAAATCCACAATACTTGCCTGTCCACTGTGTAAATATAACGGGTGTAGTAGTTACTACATTATATCTACTCCTTAAATATAATTAAATTCTTCGACAGGAAGACATGGTTGTACATATACAGGGGTATGAATTGTCATTTGTGCTTCACACATTGTTGTTTTTAGGGAAAAAAAATTATTACTATTTTTTATTTGTGCGCGCTGTGGACAAGTATTGCAGCCAGGAGATAAGGATTTAGATAGATAGGTAGCAGCAGCAAAGCAATTACGTAACAGTACTATAATTGTTTTTGCAGATCTCAAATGACGACGAAGAAATGCATCTGTAGTTAACCAACCACCGCTTGCTTCTTTGACCTCCTGCGCCCGCCCGCCGGGCCGTGCATTGCGTGATGCATCTCGCTCGCCCGTCTAAAATAAAATACTCCTCTAAATTAACTTGTTCTTATTAAAAAATAATGCTCCCCCCAGATACTCAAGCTCAACTATACGCTCCGCCGGTATAGTACTCGCATAAAATATACACCACACGATCTCAGTGAGATACTGAGCTTGTGCGTTCTGCCGAGAACACAGAATAACCCTCAGATGGTGACTCTTCTTAGGCCACGAGCACAGTTTTTTTTTACCCAAACATAAAAAATCCGGGGACCCACTGCAGATCGAACACCATCATGTCCATATAGTATGCATGGCTGGTCACCGTCGGGTGACCGACCGGTGAAGAACAAACGGCCGGGGTCCAGAGGCAGCCGCCGCCGGCCAGGCGGCCAGTAATGTTGTAGTGTGGCCAAAATTAAAAGTGCCCCCTAGGAGTTCCTAGAGTGGCACCGGCCGGTTCCCGGTCCCTGCTGCTGCTGGCTTTGTCCGATTCAGGCGCCGCGGGAGTCAGAGACGGCACGAGGGGGCATCCGTCCGGGCTCTCGGGCACGGCTCGCTTGAAGTGACAGTGCGGGCCAACTAAAAGGCCTTCCGTGGATTGGCCGTGCACGGTGCGCGCGCGCGAGCTGGATGGATCGATTTGGACCCCCCGGGTTGGTGCGGTGCCGACGTGCAGTGGAGATTTTCTATACGGACGACGGGGAAAGACGACGGCGACGCGCTCAGCGCGTCGCGCGTCGGCGGCTCGTGTGATTCCTGATTCCTGCCGCTTCATCTTCGTCCGGCCACGGCAAAAGCGGGCTCGAAAGGGTTCTTTTTTCTCCCGGCGTGGGCGTGGCACGACACACATGTGTGTACATACGTCCGTGCCTGTGCGCTAGCTGAGCCGGTGACCGAGAACGAGATGCTGCCGAATCGATGCCCCCATTCTCGTACGTCAGGCTAACCGGAGAGACCCCTATATCGGAGGAGGGTCTTTATATCCAGTCTCCAATTCAAGTTTCGTCAACAACTGAGGGCATGTTTGGATCCAATGAACTAACAACTAGTTCAACTAGTTGGATTTTGTGAACTAATGAATTAGTACTAGTTAAGCCTTGAATTAAACATTAGTTTACCCACTAGTTCACCTACTAGTTCATCTGTTTAGATTCTTATGAACTAGTTGTTAGTCAACTAGTTACTAGTTCATGGGATCCAAACAGGATTTGAGTATAGTACTATATAAGAACCTTTATTTATTATGTATTTGTCGGAAAAAAAAACCTATCAGAAAACCGATCTAATTGGTCCCTGTTCGGTGTTCAGTAACTACGACGTTCGACGTGTACTAGACGAACAATGCCCATTGCCAGGAAAATGCAGAATGCGTGCACACGAAGTGTAGTAATTAATTACTACCTCGACGAGGCCAAGCCATCAAGGTCAGACTACTCCAACCTGACCGGCAGAAGATGCTGTGTGCAGCCATGTCAATGTCATCAGACACTGACAGTAGTAAAACCAAGAAGAATTCTCCGCTCTCGCTGTCGTGCAGACCACAGGAGGTCTTTGCGCCACATAGCACTAATAGTTGTTAATTAATATAGCAAAGTATTAGCAAGTAAGTATTCCTCAGTTGTTGCTACTTGCTAGTTTCGTTCGTTTTTTTTAGACTAGGTAGTGTGTCCGTGCGTTGCTACGGACAAATTAAAATTTTATAATTAAAATATATGGATTGCATAATAAGGTAACAATATTATAAAATTAAATACCGACATTAAAGTAACATTTCAGGCACGAAAAAGCACAGCATCGCAAGCTCATAAACTATGCCGCAAGCTCATAAAGTGTACAGCATAGGCCTTTTTCGTGATGCAGCTAATATAATATATTATAACATTTTGGTCAAATAAAATTATATTGCAAGTTTTTGCACTCTCTCTCTCCATCACATCAATTTCTACCCGCATATATGGAGCATTAAATGTAAGTAAAAAAATAACTAATTATACAGTTTAGTTGTAAATCACGAGATGAATCTTTTGAGCCTAGTTGGATCACGATTAGACAATATTTGTCAAATACAAATGAAAGTGCTACAGCTTGCTCAAAGTTATAGAAACTTTCGAACTGAACAAGACCCTAAATAAGGAATCCTATACTTTTACAGCAAATGAAAAGCAACGGGATCCACACATCTCATTAATGTGTGCCCTCTCTTATGTAATATGTAATAAAACAAATAGTCGATGTTGTGGTGCTTGGATCTCCAACTTCTTGTCACCGGTCCTTTATAACATTGACCTGCAGCAATTACCTTCTCATATACAATCGGTTGTTGAGATAGAAAATCATTAAACACCTCCCTGCTGTCCCTCCTCCATGGCGCAGGGGGCTGAAGATGCCCACAAGTGTCCCTGCAACATGTGATATATATTGTGATCAGCAGACAAACAAAAGTTTATAAAGGTTGCAATAAGATCCGAAGCAAATTTTGACTATAGGAAGATTGGCTCAGCATCGGTCGATGAAAGAAAAGAGCGACCTACCAATTCCTGTTGATTTAGAAGTCTATGTTTCCCAAACAAAAATATGCATGCTATTAGAAAAACAATCACTAACTAATGCTCTTATCCTGAAAAAAAAATAATAAGACATTCAGTTTTCATTTTAATACAATTGCTCAAGGAGTAGTTTTAAACCTAAGACATACACATGGAAACATAAAATGCTAGTCTATAAAATTGTACTACACTATACTATAATGAGATAGTAGAGAGTAATTATATGGGAGCATTGGTCTTACTTTAGCATTAAACAAGACATAATTGACTCCCATCAATACTTAAATAGCAGCCATTTCTTCTCTAAGAACACCAAACAAACACCTCTGAACATCTAGCATTCTTAAGCTGAGTCCTCTCCTTCCAAGCCATTTCACCTCACTGTCATACAGTAATGGTAGGCTAGAAATTAAGATCGCAAAATCGCCCCGTGACACAAATGTTACCAATATGTGGAAGATGAAGTTCTTTATCTAAACTGAAATTACTTATAGAGCCCCGACATCACTGATAAAGGTGCAAAGTATTGGAGAACATGATACTGCAATCTTCCGATTAGCACTCTTTTTCAAATAAACAAATACAGATCCACAACCTTGATAATCGATGTAAAAGGATCTATATTAAACAGCAAATGACGAAAATGTACCTGAGAAAATATTCTTATCAAGAGTAGTGTAAGGGAATGTAACCAAGCAAATAGACCATATTAATTAGCCATCAAAATATGGAACAAATACTGAACCCGAGAAGCAGCGCAAAAGGGAACCATATCATAATTAGCTATGGAAGTATATTTAAAAACACTATTGCAATCTGTCAGAGATATGTGAGGCTGGATCACCTTAGTCGATGTAAGATGCGCTTATATACGAACCGATATATGTTGCATGATATGAACGACAACAAAAGTTATATAGAAACCTCAAATTGCATATGTAGTTTCATTGAAATGAGGCCTATAAAGCCATGGGTCAACTCGGGTCATATTGAGGGAAAGGCAAACACAGCATCAGTTTGAGGACGAAAAAAACGAAATAAAGGAGGGAAGTATCCAAGTGCTATAGTTGTGCTTAACAAGCCACCAATAGCATTTTACATCTGAGAAATTGGCATATATAAGAGCCTGAAAGATGCACTTAGGTACTTGTGTCATAGATGACGGTAAGAGCGAAGCAAAGACTGAATATAAAAAGGCCACACAAAGAATGAGCAAAGCAAACAGCTATGGAAACTAACAGTTATCATGTACTCCATAATTTATTTATGAGATCTAAATTTAGCAAAGGTGAGGTGCAACTGACCTGCAAAACCCATATAGTAGCGTATAATTGAATATTCACAGAATATTTCCAAGTGATACGTACGTATTATGTACTTTCAGAAATAAAATGAAGGACAACAAAGCTTTATTTTAAGCAATACTTGAAGAAATCAAACCTCACAAAGAGCTGCGCTGAAGGAGATGTTCATGCTTTAAGGCTGATGTGTAATCATGGACTGAAGGAATTCTCTTGTCGGCTAGATGGTAACTGCACACAAACAATGGATAAAATTATAAGCTAACATTATATTATTAATTAATTATTTGTTTAAGGTCGAAAAAAAATTACAGGCTCTTCAAAAAAAAAAAATGCAGCAATTACATTATATATTAAATTAAATAAAGGATTAAATGCAACATGAATGGATCTCTATTAGCAGCACTGAAAGCAAAGATTGAGAAAACCATTTCAGTTGAATTGCATAGAGTCCATAAAAAACGTGGAAAAAGAACAATATGTATGATTAGCATAAGAATACAACAACCGCTAATTAGCATTAGCATGCAACAACCTATAGTTAATTGACAATCACCATATCTCTGTAAATATGATTGGAAAAAAAATGTAAAGGCTAACTTGCATCATGAAAGATAGGCATCACTGCCGTCCCCTGCCTCTTCGAGCTGATCTGCTGCGCAGCGCCGACGGGCCGGTTGTTGCATCTGCACCAGGAATTTTTGGCCATACATATATGAACGGGGATATTCATTCAGCTGATTAGCATATTTTATCAGTTTTGGTTGGAGTTACAAAGCCCAAAGCATAACAGAACTAAAGACCTAATATATGTTGAAACAAATACGATGTGGCTAAGAAACAAATCAATCGTTGAAATTCATGTAACTCTGGTTGTGCCCATCACTCACACAACTTATACGGCTCTACATACTCGATCCGACGGGAGGGGAAAATGATGAATGGCCTCACCTTGGACCTGTCGGGCGTTGTCTAGCACTCGAGACGGTGGTGGTGCCGCAAGTCGCAGCCCGGTGACGTACGACGGATGGAACTGAATTGGAAGCTCTTGGTGGAGGACGGTTGCCGGTCCCGGGCGGCACGCACGGTGGACGAAGGCGTGTGGGGACAAGAAACTGCATGGCGTTGCCGGGGGCGCCGTCGCGGCGGGGAGGACGACTCCAGGTGCCGAGGTGAGCGTGGCGGCCGCAGACCAGGGTCTTGCGGCGTCGCGGCCCGGGATGGGAGCGGCGTCGCGGCATCCGCGCCCGGTAGGGTCGAGGGGGAGGACGACTCTGGGTGCCGGGGTTAGCATCGCGACCGCACCAGGGCCTTGGCGGTGTTCTCTGCGGCGCCCAGATTCGGAGGGTGAGTCTGGCGGCGCCGGGCGCTGGTTCGAGATGGGAGCGGCGGCGCCAAAAAATGCAGAGGCCAGGTGGGCGTCGCTGCGTCGGGTGCCTAGGGTCGCGGGCGAGCGGTGGACGGGTGGAGAGGGCACGGCCGCATCGGGGCCACACATGTCGGCGCAAAAGTCCCTCACGGTGAAAGTTTCGGATCGCACGGGGAGCGTGGGGAGGCGAAATAAAAATTAACGCACCAAACAAAACTAACCTTTTTACTCCTTTTAGTTGTAGAGAAAAGAAAGAAATAAAAGTTGCGAAGCTTTCGTACGTATACGTAATTAACACTGTGACATGACATGATCGCCGCACTAATGGACTTGATTTGGTTTGTCTGATTGTCTCTTGGGTCCTTAGTGCCGTGCGTAATGATCATGTGAAAAAAAGGTCATCATAGGCTTTCTTCCCCTTCGGTACGACGCAGGCACAATCAGAAATTGTCGTCGTCATAAAGAAATCTTGTGCCTGTCCGTTTTTTGACGCAAGAGAAATCTCTCGTTATTATATTATTATTACTGGATCCGGCCCACATCAGCGTACGTGGAAGTGAGGAACAGAAACCGATCAGTGTCGGGGACCAAGACCAGAGTTTCAGCCACAAGAACATCTGTAGATTCGAGCTCTTCTGTGATCGCTGCACAGCCCGAGGAATCTCAACCGCTCTCGTCCCCATCTCCCCAGTACTCAGCCGAGGCCTTATTCACAGTGTCGCGCAGAACACACTGACGGTCCTTCGCACCCTACCTGCTCGTGGTTTCTTTTGATGCATGCCATACTTTACACTCCTTCCATCGCAAAAAATAGTACTTTTATATCCAATCCAGATCAAATTGTTTAAAGATTAACTACGCTTATTGAAAGAGTATAACCAAGTATGATTATACATTGCTATGCTACGAAAATACATTGCACGATTAATCTAACAAATACATTTGTTTTATATTTATTTAATATCTTAAATCTTTGTAATAATAAGAGCATCTCCAAGAGTTTGCCAAATGAGATTGCTATCCTTGAAAATTTAGCAAAACAAGAAAATTTATTCTCCAACAGTTTGCCAAATGAACTTGCTATTTTTCACAAGTTGCTATTTCTTCCCTCCGCGCGCGCATCTTTACGCACGCGCATCCGGCTGCGTATCGCTCCTCGCGCGGCCACCGCTTCCCTTCCCGCGAGCGCCAGGATATTTCCTCCGCTCGTTCCCGGCTCGCCAAGCCCGTCCTCCTCCCTTTACCCCGCTGAAGTGGCGTCGCTGTCTCATCCTGCGCGCGGAAGCCGGACCTCCATCGTCGCGTGGAGTTCCCGGCCACGCCAAGCGCGTCGCGTCGTCGTGGAGATCAGATCGAAGTCACGTCCGCTCGTTCCTGCGCTCGTCAAGCCTGTCGTCCTCCCTTTCCCTCGCTGAACGTGGCGTCGCTGTCGCATCCTCGCGCGGCAAGCCCGGCGTCCGTCGTCTTCACGTGAACTTCCCTCGTCAATTAAGCCTGCTGCGTCGCCGTGGAGATCAATCAGATCAAGTCGGGTCCAGTTCCTGCGGCAAGATCCCGATCGCAGTCTGCTGTCTGGTGTTGAGGTATGTGAGATGGAGGGCACACAGAGGGAGCGAGAGATGGCAGCACAGGGAAGAGGAGATCGGCTGCTTCTGTTGGAGAGCGAGAGAAGGATGGAGGCGTTTTTTCCCTGGCGGCGTGGCGGAGGATCGCAACTTCTGGCGGCGGCTACTCCTTCGCGCGATGAAGGAAGCAGCACGCAGCCGCAACCTCCTGAACAAAGTACCGGTCAACAAACTCTCTTCGTGGGCCCTTCTGTTTCTACTTTTGCCAAGTCAAAAATAAAGAACTATTGGAGATGGACTTTATTTTAACTTGGCATATTTTTTAGCAACTTAGCAAAACACAAGATTTACCAAGTAAAATTTGATAAACTCTTGGAGATGCTCTAACAAAATAAACAAACGGAGGGAATAGGAATACGCGTCGGTTCAGTTCTGCAAAAGAAGGCGGGGGCAGCCGAGGCCTGACCGCCTGAGGCTGGGAGCCGAAGGAGACAGCGCGGCCGGGGCCCTGAGCGTCCTGGGAATCGGCAGGCAGACGGTGGCCGGTAGCGCCGCGTCTCAGGCGCCTGCCTGCCTGTGCCTGCGCGCGCCGCAGGGCAGGAAGGAGGGGCAGGACGTGACGGTTTGGTGTGCTTGTCGCGTCGGGGTCGGGGTCGCTGTCGGGGGGACGGCGGGAACTGGGGAGCACGACCACGAGAACAAGTGCGGTGCCTTCGCTCTCGCCGAGCTGCTTGCCATTGTTAACGGCCTGTGTGACTGACTGCGTCTGCGTGGCGTGTTGTGTAAACGTAGTACCTGGTGGCATCGGACCTTGTGGTTTCCCATGCATTCGCCTCGCTGGTCTGGATCTGAGGCTTTGCAGTTTTGGGCATCAGGAAGGACAGTGAGAGTGAGTCAGGTGGGTCTCAGGTGCACGCGAGGGATTCATGAGTTGTTTTCCCAGACGTCGCCACATCGACGCGGGGGTTGGGGGGCTTCTTTTGTTTGTCATGTCCTGTGTGTGGTTCAGAGCTAGGAGTAGATCTGAAGTGGCATGGCACCCTGAAAAGGGAAAAGAAAAGGACCTGTCGACGCACACAGTCACCCACAGTTAGCATAGTGTACAGTAGCACTACTGCTTTTTAGAGGGGCGCGGTAGTGGGATGGTGGTGATCAACAAGAACGTCGACGTCGCTGCTAGAGCTACTACTGCTACGCCAGAACTGTAGAGATTCCACGCACTGCCGTGGTTCTGCATTTTGGTGTTCGAGGACAGGGCACAGATTGCGATTATTCTTTCTTTGTTGCTGCACCTTGTACTCTACTAGTAGTTGTGTGTTCGGGTTGTGGAACACGACCACAACAAAGATTCAGAGGGACGTACTAGCAGTTGTGTCACTCCATGACAGAGACTCTGAGAGGTATGTACGTGTACGCGTTGTATGTGTCCAATCAAAGGCGAGGTTAGGCGCGACCAGTTTCGTTCCCCGCCTAAAACGTCCACCGGCCTACCATACCATGCCATTTTCTGGTGGAACAGCGCAGCGCCCACCCCCCCCCCCCCCCCCCAAAAAAAATCTGCCGTCATCGTAGAGCACTACTAACAACAGCACGCCCTGATTAGCACTCGATAGATGAGCTCATTCAACACACAACCCGGCCGTCTCATCGATGATGCCTGGCAGTGGCAGGCACGCTCTGACCGTCGAACAAGCCGCACCTACCACCACTGCACTCCCATTGGTGACGGTGAGGCAGGCAGGCAGCAAGCGCGCGCAGCGCAAGCAGGAGCAGGAGTAGGCGACTCGTACAACCTGCTACAACCGTTCTCTGCCGTGTCTGGAGCGGAGCGAGAGCGACCAGCCAAAGCCGCGCGGGCGACAAGGCCCCGGGCCACCGGCTCCCCTCGGCGTCTTCCGCTCTGCGTGCGCGCGGCGACTGCTGCAGGCTCACGATCGAGCAGGAGGCGGCCCGGGGAATATCGGCATTATCAGTAGTATCACACGTAGGACTACTACTACTAGGAGTACCTTTTTTGACTGAACCTACTAGCAAGCAGGAGTAGTTAGCTACCAACCGAAACACCGGTCACCTACTGCTACTCGCACGCCGCGCTTTGCCTGCTGGCTGCTGGGTCCGCCGTCTCCGTGCCGGCGTGCCGGGCGCCCGGCATGGTCCCTCTCGCGCGCGCCGCGCCGCGCCGTGCCGTGCCGCGCGGCCCCCCGCGTCCCTCTCGTCGGCGTTGCTTTGTCTGATCTGCGGCGCGGGCCTGCGCGCACGTACGCGCTTGGCAGTGGCCGGCTCGCGCGCCTCGGTCGCCCCGGCGCCTTTTTAAATTTGACCGCAAGCGTTTAGCGCCGTGCGATGCCTGATGCTCCTCGCACCTCGCTAGCTGTTTGAACTTCGAAGTACGCCGACTATACACTGATATTCGTGACTTTATTGAAAGCTTCGGCGTTTTTGTTTTCCCCTTCTTTTCTTCGTTGCTCGTTCCCGTCAAGAAAGGACTGTAGTCAGTGGGAGAGAAGTCCATGGAATCTTGTGCGTAGCTAGCCGAAATGTCTGGGTTTTGCACGTGACGGAGGCAATTTTGACCGGTGTCCCTACTCACGCTAATCTAAGAAGCAGTGTCAACGTGTTGCTCACATCGTAACGCTATAGACTCTGCATCTGTAGTGGAAGCTGCATTTTTTAAAAAAACAAAAATAGCAAGCGAACGCAAATGGGCCCCAAAAGGGAAATAGAGAAAAAAAAATGAAGGCAAAGAGACTGATATATAGCAAAGACCGACGAAATTCTCGAGCCCATGAACGGCCCGATGCCATAGAATGCGGCCGATTGATCTCACTCAGTTTCGGCCCTCGGCCAACGTCTCCGTCTCCCACGCTACAACAAGAACAGCGCCTAAAGCCCAAGTGCGCCTTTGGAACATGCGGCCCAATTCTATCCGGAAGTGCATGTGTGTGCGTGTGGTGTGACTGTAAAGTGCGTGGGCTGTGTGGCTAAGTTGTAAAAACATATGGCTTCAAAAAAAAAAAAAGTTGTAAAAACATATGTCATGTATACATATCATAAATATTAATATTTTTATATATAGTTAGTAAAATTAAAAATATTTTTAACATAATACTATGCTAATAATATATTCTTTTGAATGTGGACTGGAGCATAAAATTCAATTGTCAAATAATCTTGCTGTTTCTATTCACATATCCACGTTAGACATATTCTTAGTCAAATATTCGTATCTCTAACAATATCAATTTTCTTTTTTTAAAAAAGGTTCATGGCATCAAATTTATGTTTTTTGATTCACTCGAGAAAAATACTTTCATAGGTTTTAAAATTATAATATATATTTTAAAAAATATGATAAAAGATAGTAATGTTTAATTAGTATAAACTTAATGTGATATTTAAGAAAGAAATAAGCAGGAAAACCAAAAGGAAAGATGGAGAGAAAGAAGTAGATGTACACTTCCTCTTATCTATATGTAGTCTTATAAAGCTAAACCTCACGAGATGTTTTGTCTCTTAATGTAAGTGTCCACATTATTTTCCAATAAATGATACTATCAGATGTTCTGCCTGTCTCTTTGTGTAAGTTTCCATATTACTCTTCACTAAGTGTCACACTAATTTGCAATCTTTTCATGCAAGCTATCAATATAAATGTTTTATCTCTTCATGCAATGTATAGATTTTCTACCTTTTCGTGCAAGGTTTTCATATCATTTCACACTAAAAATCGCGCCTTGCAATCTTTTCATGCAAAACTATCAATATCATCGCTTACTAATTACATAGATATTTTATCTCTGCATGTATGGTGTCCACATCTGAAAGGTCCTAAGTGGCTAGAGGGGGGTGAATAGCCTAATTAAAAATCTATAAATACACTAGAGCAAGATGTAAGTATAACAAATAGAGTAAATGCGGTTTGCTCTAACTCTACTTGTTAGGCAAGCCACTTATTGATAATTCTAGTGTGCTTATGAGCTCTACTTATCACACAAAGTCTAAGTTGCTAGTTCACTCCTAGGTGATCAATCTAGAGAGCTAAACTACACTAATGCTATCATTAGAACAAAAATGAAACAATGTAATACAAGTGATAGAAAGATTGTTACCGATGCCGGGCAAAAGATGAGAATGTCAATCACAATATGAATATTAATGAATACCAAGAAGTCCAAAGGAGACAATATGACACATTGATTTTTCTCTCGAGGTTCACGTGCTTGCCGGCATGCTAGTCCCCGTGTGTCGACCACCACTTGGTGTTGCGCGCGCTAATAGGCTTCCAATGTCTAACCCTCCACGGGTGCCGCTAACAACTACCCACAAGTGAGGTAACTCAATGACACGAGCAATTTACTAGAGTCACCTTTCGCGAATCTCCCGCGGGGAATAGGCGCAAGAACCCCTCACAAATTACCGGGAGCCGGCCACGAACAATCACCAACACGTGCCAGACCTCCACCGCAGCTCTAAGCCGTCTAGGTGGCGGCAACCACCAAGAGTAACAAGCAACTCCGCTGCTTAACGATCTCTAGTGCCACTAGATGCTCAAACTCTAAGCAAATGCACTAAGATCTCTCACAATCTCACTTTGGATGCACAATCAAGCAAGAGAATGAGTGGGAGAGGTTTGCTTTAGCTCACAAGGATGTATCACCTATGAAAATGTCCAAGAGGGTGAGCTAGAGCAGGGGTAACCCCTCATCCAACTGTTACTCGGTGTTGGCCCTGACCGGACGCTCAAGACGGGGCGACCGGACACGTCTGGTCCTGCGTCTGGTCGCATATAAACGTCCACGTGTACTAGCCGTTTGAATTTCAATGTTTGCGCCCAACGGCTAGCCTCACTCGTCGTCTTTGTCGGGCGTGCACACGACGCTGCGTCTGTGCAACCACCGGACGCCCCCCCGGTGGCATCCGGTCCGCTACCCGAGAGCATCCGGCGTGCAAAACTTCGATCGGACGCGTCCGTCCGTCAAGATCGGACGCGCCGAGCGTCCCGTCGCCTACACCCACTTGCCGGGAGCGACGCCGGCGAAGGCCCGGCTGACCGGACGCTGCACGGAGCGTCCGTCGGCCCCTCAGCGACCGGCGTCCGGCCGATTCTAGAGAGCTCCCCGAGAGCTCCCCACGACCGGACGCATCTGCAAAGAACTTTAGCGGACGCTGCGCGCCTTCACCAAAGGACCGGACGCGTCCGGCCAAGCCGAGACCAGGCGTCCGGTCACCGCAATCTTCTCCGAAAAACTCTGAATCCTACCGAGCTAGCTCGGCAGGAGGGATTTAGGCCCAAACATAAGCAACCCTTGCTCTCACATGCCAACATAAACGTGTCTCTTTACTTGTGCATGTATGTTAGCATTTTCAAATCATTTTCCAAGGGTTTAGTTAGCTCTCACTAAGTCCTAATGTATATGCATGGAATAAGAACACCTAGTGGCACTTTGATAACCGCTTTTGCATTAAGATCACCCCTCTTAATAGTACGGCTATCTATCCTAAACACACTCATACCCTCTATGGTGTCTTGAGTGCCAAAACAAAATGGCCCTGTCATGTATACCTTTGCCTTGAGCCCATTTTATTTTTCTCTTTCTTCTTTTCCAAGTTAGAGCACTTGATCGCCATCTTTTGGTATTGACCACCATCACCATGATGTTCTCCGAGTCTCTTTCACTTGATATAGACTATCATTTCTTTTGCTACATACACTTAGCCACAAAGAATTACTCCAAAGATTTCATCAATTATTCAAAACTAAATTAGGGCTTTCAACATTATTTCCCACTAACTGACCCTACTAGATGTTCTATCTCTTTACACAAAGTCTCCACATCATTCCCTAGTAACTTGCAATCCATGCAAGCTATTCATGTCATCCGTACTAATTATAAAAATGTCCACATCATCTCTAAAATGTGCAATACTTTAATCTTTTATCTATTACCATATAAGTCATCTACATATATATGCTATTTGTTTCATTACCTATTTTTCTATAATGTGATCAAATATTCTATTGTTTTTTTCTGTTAGCTTACCCATATTTTTACTAAACTTGATACAGTAACATAAAATGCAAGTCAAATTCGTATATATACACAATACCATTCTGCAGGGTATGCTTCTATAGTTAGAACATATCTAAGAGTTTCCTATTCTTCCTTCTAAAAATAAGGGGTTTCTCAACTCCCGAAAAAGTATTAGAAGAAAAGCCATAAGCTTGTACAGTTTGGGAAGGGATATTTTAAGAAAAAAAATCTACTTCAACCGCTATAAGAGTTTCTAATAATTCGTTGTAACTATTCTTTCTTTCTTGTATATTGGCATCAGGAATTTTTTTTTCCTTTCTCACACCCTTTTACCGACCAGGGAAGCTTGACACACGACATCTTTACGCGTGTGGGGAGGTTTTTTTTTTCCTGAAGTACAAGATCAGGAGGTGATGAGGTTGTTGGAGATATTTTTGTTTCATTTTTCTAGAAAACAAGGATAGGAAATGTTTATTGGCACTCTAAAACGAAACTGCAGGCTTCCTTCCCCTCTCGAAAAAGGAAAAGGGAGAAGAGCCGCGCACACTTCCTCTCTCTTCTCCGAATAAAAGACGTGTACGCCCAGCGCCTCTTGGCATTTGCTTTGCTTGCTCTTGCCCTGTTGCCATCCCAGGCTCCGAACGATCTCCAGTTCTCCACTTCCAGCCCCCATCCATCACACCGCCGGGACGCACCAGCGATGGGGTCCGCCTCCGCCCGTGTCGCCACCGCCACCGCGCACCTCGCCGCCGCCGCCGCCCTCCTCCTCATGCTCGCGCGAGGCAGCGAGTCCGTCAGTCTCTGGCTCCCGCCGCCGACCGCCGGAGGAGGGGGCTTCCTCGGCGGCGCGGACCGTTACCTGACTCGGGAGGAGCACTGGATGACCCAAACCCTCGATCACTTCAACCCGACGGTATCTACTGCAAGTCGATGTGTTCTCTCCGAATTTATGTTGACTTGAGGGTCCGCTCTCCGAATTTATAGCTTGGTCCCCTGTCTGGGAGACCCTAGGCCGGTAGCAGAGCACGTACAAGCTCTGGTACGAGAACATACCAAAATAGTGAACCTTCACAGAGATTTGCTGCTGGCACGTCACGGTGTACAGCTTTGAATTACTCTATTTTTTTCTCATTGAATAGAAGATGCCAAAATCTTCCTAGTTTTCATGAATTATGCTTGGATGACTTAGATGAGACCATTTTGCTTACTCACATGCAAGGCATGTCACCTAGAGCTACAATGGAGAGAAACCAATGGCTCTTCCTGTATGCGATGTCTAGCAGCGTAGTGTAGTACAATCAACAGGGGTTGGATCAGATCATACCCAGTATATTAAGAATTATTAGGGTCTCTGATCTGTGAAATTTGTGAGTGAGGTGGACTTGCTACACAGATTGACTTTTTGCCTACCTTTCTTACCTATTTTGCATTTTTTATCCAATTGAAGCATGGGTTTGGGGTTATTTTGTAATTCCCTGCCTCTTAGCTGATTCAATTTCAAGTCGCAATGCTGTGGACCTTTGATTGTAACCTGCTATTGTTAACTCCAGAAGAAAACAGAGACGTAGTTCATTGTATCCATGGTATGGACGAGGAATTTATATGCTTTTTTGTATGCAGGACCATCGCCAATTCAAACAGCGTTACTACGAATTTCTCGACTACTACCGAGCTCCAAATGGTCCAATCTTCCTATATATCTGTGGAGAAGCCACATGCAATGGGATTGGCAATAACTACTTAGCTGTGAGTTTTATGAGTACACAGACGTGCAGTCACATACTCCCTCCATTCCAAATTATAAGACATTTGGGTTTTTAGATAAATAAGTTTCGCTAGGCACTCAGATATACACTATTTCTACATGCATAGTAAAAGTAATGTATCTTGAAAAGCCAAAACGTCTTATACTTTGGAACGGAGGGAGTATCTTTTAATTAAATGATTGGACATCCTATACTGCTTACCCTAGTCATGATTCTTAATTTACTCAATCATTTGTTTGCAACAACTCCAGCTGTTAGATAACATATACATATCGATGGATTATGTTATTAGGTGATGGCGAAGAAATTTGGTGCTGCATTGGTTTCTCCTGAGCATCGATACTATGGAAAGAGTTCTCCTTTTAACAGTTTGACGACAGAAAATCTACAGTTCTTGTCATCAAAGCAGGCATTGTTTGATCTTGCTGTTTTCCGCCAATATTATCAGGTGCTGTGTGCATATGTGATTATATTATTTGTCAGTGTCCAAATGTGTAGACCCTTGTTCTGAGCTTTGATTTCTGTCATTCATAGGAAACCTTAAATGCCAAGTACAATCGCTCTGGGGCAGACAGTTCTTGGTTTGTTTTTGGAGGGTCATATGCTGGAGCACTCAGTGCTTGGTTCAGGTTGAAGTTTCCTCACTTGACATGTGGAAGCCTTGCAAGTTCAGGAGTCGTTCTTGCTGTATACAACTTTACTGATTTTGACAAACAGGTTTGTGCACGAGCTGATCTTGATTTATGCATTAAACATTAAAACACTTAAATCTTCACCTGAACTCCTGAAGTTCTACTTCTGTATATGATTTGCATCTCTGTAGATTGGGATCTCTGCTGGTCCTGAATGCAAGGCAGCACTTCAAGAAATAACAGGACTTGTTGATGGACAGCTTCAGTCTGGCTGCAACTCAGTTAAGGAGTTGTTTGGAGCGACAAAGGTACCAATTATGGTTTGAAGTGTATTTTTCTAGTTACTACAGCTTCTCGGTAATATTTCATTTGCGACTATTTCATTAAAAAAAATCATGTTGAATGATCTTACATATTGTGCTGATGGTTTTGGTATGCATGAAGAGGACAATGCTAATTTGAAGAGAGATTGATTTGTGGTGTTTAAAAGAGAGTGCATTTTCAATATAGAGAGCAATATCTCCATATCTTTTTCTTCTTTATACATCATATCATATAAGGGGTTGGAGTCTGAGCATTTCCACGCTGCCGTTATTGGAAACCAGTGAACAGTCTAAGAATTGTATGTTCATGCAAGCCAGATATCCTTTTCTGATGCATCCAACTTAGCAATCTTGCCAATACTTCTCTTTGGCCTTAGCTTTTCTTATATTAAAGTTTGAGTTATTTCTCATATATGGATCTGGAAAACATGCTTAAACTTATAGGTTTGAACCAATGAGTGCTCCTATGTTATTTTTTTGACCGTTGACTTAGCTCCTTGGGTTTGTTGCATAAGGTTCATGCATTTATTTATATATTTGCAGTTAGAAAATGATGGTGACTTCCTCTACTTACTGGCAGATGCTGCTGCTATAGCGGTATGATCCATCTACATCTCTTTTTGACCTCATTGTTTGTTGAAAGCAAGTGCTCATTGAGAGCCTATACTATTTGCAGTTCCAATATGGTAATCCTGATGTCTTGTGCTCCCCGCTAGTTGAAGCAAAGAAGAACGGGACAGACTTGCTGGTAAGTTGTTGTTATTGAAAGCAGGATTAAAATGGAAACATTTTTTCCGAAGAGTCATGTGTTGATAAGATTTCTGTTTTCTAAATATGTTTTATTGCAAGGAAACACATGACAATTCCTCGTGGACATTGATTCTTATTTCAGCTTTGCTACCTAACTTTCTCGTAAACCTAGCATGCTCTAACACCTGTTATCATGCAGGAAACATTTGCTAGTTATGTGAAAGATTATTACATTGGAAAATTTGGGGCATCAGTAGCATCATATGATCAACAATATTTGAAGAACACAACTCCTGCTGAATCCTGTAAATGCTAATCCCAATATTCAATGTTACCAAACATCATGATTTAAGAGTTTGAATGAAACTATGTGCATGGCTATTGTTAATGTGTTATCTGAACATTGTTTCTATTTTATTGACCATGCATTTGACTATTGGTTCTATTTAGCATATAGACTATGGTGGTACCAAGTTTGCAGTGAGGTTGCATTTTTCCAGGTGGCACCAAAAAATGATAGTGTCCGTTCCCCAAAGATCGACACAAGGTTAGTACAGATATTATCAATCACACGTTTTGTCTCTACGAGTAGCCTTCGCTTATCCTTTTTCTTATTCCTACTACAAAGCTGCACTATCACAATCTTAAGATGAGAGTTCCATCGCCGATTATATGAAAGTTGTCTCTGTTTTTTTTCTCTTCTTTTTTTTTTTTCTTTTTTAGGAAAGTTATCTCAGAATATCAACTAAGATCTTCTGTATTTTTAATGTGGTTGCATTTCTAAACCTTGTATTCATTTGCGTCCTTGTGTTTGCAATTATTTCTAGGTACCATTTGGACTTGTGCAGAAATGTTTTTGGCGAAGGAGTCTACCCTGATGTCTTCATGACAAACTTATACTATGGAGGCACAGGAATTGCAGGTATGGCCTCTAAATCCTCCGAATTATTTGCTTTAGTCCTTGAGTTATTAGATTTATGTCATTTTTTGCTTTCCTTTACCTTGAAAACTTGAGTTATCTCTTCCTTCCGAAAAGTTAAAAATAATGAGGATTTATCATGAATTATTTTTGAGGTTTCACTACTAATTGTTATGAGATGATACTATCATTGTGTCAGTAACATTAATTTTGTGAGGTCTGGGTGCTCTAGATGCACAAAGCAGGCAGATATGTGAGCTCAGGTGTCAGGATCAGTGAACAATGTTAAAGAACAATTAAAGTGTCGAGTAGCTCCATATCTGCAGTGCTAATAGACCTGTTTTTTCCATGCTACAAACTTTGCTTTGTATGATCTTTGAAATTATACTGTGGATATCTAATTGTGTGTGCACAATACTTCAGATTACAGTATGACTTCCATAGTAGCGTACTTACTGGTAAAAAATGTATTTGGAATTAATAATTCACATCTTGCAGGTTCTAAGATAGTTTTTGCAAATGGATCTCAAGACCCATGGCGCCATGCTTCTAAGCAGAAATCATCAAAAGAACGTGAGCTCTTACATTTCATTTCGTCACCATATCCCTGTTTCATACATATAAACTATGTTTTTATCCGATATAAAAGCGGTAAACGTTTTTTTCTGATGCTACTATATATGCTTATGGAAGTTCTGCTGTCTGCCTATGCCTGCAGTGCCATCATACTTAATTGAGTGCGAGAACTGTGGACATTGCAGTGATCTCTGGATGCCCTCAAGCTCCCTCAAATATTGAAGGTAGATCCATCATTCATGCAATCATGCTTTTGCTGAAACAATGCCTGTCATGACAGCCCAGGAACTATTGAATTTGTTAATTATAATTTCTCCTTCCATTGTCTCATCATGGATTAAGTTAGCTTTAGTCCTGTAGGTTCTATGAGTTGTTTGTATTCTTCCCATCAGGTGATTCATTTTTTTTTAACAAACCCAGGTGATTCATCCAAGTGCTCATCTCCTGAAGCTCTCAACAAAGTAAGAAAGCAGGTTGTCGATCACATTGACCTGTGGCTATCAGAATGCCAAGAGCAAGGTCAGTTTGGTCTATGTATCTGTTCTTTTTTTAAAAAAAAAAAAAATCTATGTATCCCTTCTGCCACTGAATTATAGTGGTTTTGAAGTATCCTCGATATTTTTTATCTAATAATGCTTCTGTAACATTGGCTCTGATCTTTTGTGCTATCGAAGGGCTGTGACGACTGCAACTGTGCTACCTCCAATTCAATCCAGTTTTGAACTAACATTGTTGCTCTATCTTCATTTCAGGGCATGACAAGGAGCCATCACTGGGAAGCAGATGGAGCATAGCTACAATTTGATCAATCTGTGGAGTTATAACCATGTCCATGTGCTGCTTGACCAAGGCGAATATGTTTTTTTTTTCGTGCAGTACTGTGGTATCTCATTTCCGTAAACAATACAGGCTGCTGAGTAATCCACCGGTGGCAAATAAATAATAAATAAAACAGGCAGTTCTCAGTTTCTCAGCATCTTGGGATGCTTTGCTTGCAGTGCTCAGACGTGAGAATTATAGTGGTTTTGAATTATCCTCGATATTTTTTATCTAATAATGCTTCTGTAACATTGGCTCTGATCTTTTGTGCTATGGAAGGGCTGTGATGACCGCCAACTACGCCACCTCCAATTCTATCCAGATTTGAACTAACATTATTGTTGCTCTATCTGCATTTCAGAACATGACGAGGAGCCATCACTGGGAAGCAGATGGAGCAAAGCTACTAATTGATCAATCTGTGAAGCTATAACCATGTGCTGCTTGACCCAGGCAAAATGTTTTCTTTTCTTGCAGTACTGTGGCATCTCGTTTCCGCAAACCGTGTCTGCTGTGTCTGGAGCGGAGCAGAACGACCATCCGGGCGACAAGGGCCGGGCCACCGGCTCCCGTCGGCGTCTTCCGCTGCCGTGCGCGCCGAGACGCCGGCGAGGCGCGCGGCGATGGCTGGCTGACGATCGAGCAGGAGACTCGGGGCGCGCGGGGGGAATATCGCCGTATCAGCATCACACGTACTCGCCTACTGCTAGCAGGAGTAGTAGCCCAACCGAAACACCGGTCACCAACTGCTAGTGCAACTCGCGCTCGCCTGCTGGCTGCTGGGTCCGCCGTCTCCGTGCCGGCCGCCCGGCATGGTCCCCCCGCCGCGCGGCGCCCCCGCCTCCGATCCCTCTCGTTGGCGTTGCTTTGTCTGTTCTGCGGCGCGGGCCTGCGCGCCCGTACGCGCTTGGCAGTGGCCGGCTCGCGCGCCTCGATCGTCGCCTCGCTCCGGCTCCTTTTTTTAAAATTTGAACGCAAGCGTTTAGCGCCGTGTGATGCTTGATGCTCCTCGCACTCGGCACTTCGTTGTTTAAAGTTCGCCGCCTAAATGCCCAATAACACTGATATTCGTGACTTGGCGTTTGTATTTCTTCTTTTCCTTGGTTCCCGTCCTGGATGACTGTAGTGGGAGACGAGTCCATGGAATTTTGTGCGTAGCTGAAATGTTTCGATTTTGTATGTACGTGACGGAGGCCGCAATTTTGGCCGGTGTCCATACTCACGCTACTCCAGTCTTACTGCGCAGTGTATAAACGTGCTGTTCACATCATAACCCTATATACTATGCATCTGCAGTGGAAGCTGCAATTATTTTTTTGAGAGGGAAGCTGCAATTATTTTACAAAAATAGCAACTGAACGTAATGGGGCCGCAATTATGTTTTCAGATTCACTATAAAAAATATTTTCATAGGTAGCACTATTAGAATTTTTTAAAATAGATGGTGAAAAGTAGTAGTGTTTGATTTAGTACAAACCTAATGTGATATGTAAGAAATAATAAGAGAGTAAAATAAAAAGAAAGAAAGAAAGAAATAAAGAAAGTGTACTCTTTCTCTTATCTATATACTTTTATAAAGCTAAACTTTACTATATATTTTATACCTTTATGCAAGATATCCACGTCATTCCTCACTAATTGATTCTAACTAATGTTCTATCTCTTTATGTAAGGTTCCCATATTATTCCCCACTAAGTGTTACTAACTTGCAATCCTTCATGCAAGCTATCTATGTCATCCCTTACTAATTATATAAACGTTTTATCTCTTAATGCAAGATGTTCACATCATTTCTCACTAATTGACATTACTAGATATTCTATCTCTTCATGCAAGGTCTCTACATCATTCTCCACTAAGTGGTCCACTAACTTACAATCCTTTCATGTCATCACTCACTAATTATATAAATATTTTATCTATTAATGCAAGATGTCCACATCATTGCCCAGACCCTACTAAGGGCCCCTTTGGATCATAGGATTTTTGGAGGAATTTTGGAGGAATACTATTGGTGAAGGAAACTTTCCTATCCTATGGTTTGGATGGCATAAAGCACCACTATTATTCCATAGAATTTCATCCCTTTGGTGTTGATTCCATAGGATTTCTAACATCCACTCAAACCTCTTGAAAAAATTCCCATGCACGAAGTACGAGGAGATGAATGCTGATGCTAGTATCTAATAGTGTATTATGGCTTGTTCTACCCAATCACAAATAGAGGAAACGCATGCAAAGCATGCATTTGGTATTAGTTTGGTTTGATCTTTCTATTCCTGCAAAAATGAATCCTTTGTTTATCCTATGCCCCAACCAAACAACCTTTCATCCAACATTCCTACATTTTACAATCCCATGTTTTACACCTGCATTCCTATACTATTCCTACGTTTTTCCTTTTCCTATGGTTTTGGATTTCTGTATTCCAAAGGAGCCCTAAATGTTCTATCTTTTGATGCAAGGTCTCCACATCATTCCCACTAAATGGTCCACTACCTTGTAAACTTTTCATGCAAGCTATCTATCTCATCCATTACTAATTATATAGATATTTTATCTCTTAATGAAAGGTGTCCATATCATTCCCCACTAGATGTTCTATCTCTTCATGCAAGGTCTCCACATTATTCTCCACTAAGTGGTCACTATCGCTAACCTACAATCATTTCATGCAAGCTACCCATGTCATCCCTTACTAATTATATAGATGTTTTATCTCTTAATGCAAGGTGTCCACATCATTCCTCGCTAATTGACTGCACTATGTTCTATCTCTTCATTTAAGGTCTCCACATTATTCCCCACAAAGTATCCCACTAACTTGCAGTCCTTTCATTTAAGTATCAATGTCATCCCTTACTAATTATATGGATATTTTATCATATCTTAATGCAAGGTGTCTATATCATTGGCCATTAACTGACTCTACTAGATGTTCTATCTCATCATGCAAGGGCTCCACATCATTCCCCACTAAATATTCCACTAACTTGCAATTCTTTCATGCAAGGCATCCATGTTATCCCTTGTTAGTAACAGAAAAATGTCCACATCATCTCTGTTATATGCAATACTTTTAATCTTTAATCTATTACCATACAAGTCATCTACATATATATTCTATTTGTTTCATCATCTATTCTTCTATAATATGATCAAATACTCTATTATTTTTTCTTCTATTAGCTTATCAATTTTTTTACCATATTTTAACAATGAAAAGATATTATTTAAGTTCGTGTGTATATATACATATATAGAATATCATATAGTAAAATAATATATGACAGATTTACTTTTAAAAAAAACCAGGCGACGCAGGGTATTGCACGCTTAAAAATGAACCTTGCACGCCTTCCTCTCTCGGAAAAGGAAAAAAAAATGAACTGCGCACACTTCCTCTCTCTACCAAAAAAAAAAAAAAACTTAGCAATTTTTTTAGTGGATGGCCTCTAGCATTTGCTTTGCTTGCTCTCCTCTTGCCCTGTTGCCCATGCATATATAGCTACACGCCTACACTTGCATCCATTACACCGCCGGGACGCATGAAGCAGCCAGCGATGAGGTCCGCCTCCGCCCGCGTCTCCACCGCCACCGCCACCGCGCACCTCGTCGTCGCCCTCCTCCTCATGCTCGCGCGAGGCGGCGAGCCCGTCAGTCTCTGGCCCCCCGCCGCGGACCGCCGGACGCGGGGGCTTCCTCGGCCGAGCGGACTATTACCTGACTCAGGAGCAGCAATGGATGAACCAAATCCTCGATCACTTCAACCCGACGGTATCTACTGCAAATCGACGTGTTCTCTCCGAATTTATGTTGACATGAGGATCGTTCTCGGAATTTATATAGCTTGGTCCCCTGTCTGCGACTCTAGACCCGTAGCAGAGCACGTACAAGCTCTGGTGCGAGAACGCCTCTTAGCTGATTCAATTTCAAGTCGCAATGTTGTGGAGCTTTGATTGTAACCTGCTATTGTTAGCTCGGTGGTATTGTACTCCAGAAGAAAAAAAGAGACGTACTAGTTCATTGTATCCATGGTACGGACGAGGAATTTTTATGCTTTTTTATATGCAGGACCATCGCCAATTCAAACAGCGTTACTACGAATTTCTGGACTACTACCGAGCTCCAGATGGCCCAATCTTCCTATACATATGTGGAGAAACCCAGTGCAATGGGATTGACAATGACTACTTAGCTGTGAGTTTAATTTAACGAGTATATAGACATGCAGTCACGTACTCCGATCCCCTGGTTTTTAGATACACAAGTCAATTTCCCTAGGCACCCAGATATACACTATGTCTAGATGTATGGTAAATATCTTATAATTTGGGACGGAGTGAGTATTTTTTAGTTAAATGATTGGACACCCTATACTGCTTACCCTAGACATGATTCGTAATTTACTCAATCATTTGTGCGCAACAACTCTGGCTGTTAGATAACATATACACATGTATGCATTATGTTATTAGGTGATGGCGAAGAAATTTGGTGCTGCATTGGTTTCTCTTGAGCATCGATATTATGGAAAGAGTTCTCCATTTAACATTCTGACGACAGAAAATCTACAGTTCTTCGTCATCAAAGCAGGCTTTATTTGATCTTGCCGTTTTCCGCCAATATTATCAGGTGCTGTGTGCAACTGTGCATGTGTGATTACATTATTTGTCAGTGTTCCAAATGTGCTTGTTCTGAGCTTTGATTCCTGTCATTCATAGGAAACCTTAAATGCCAAGTATAATCGCTCTGGGGCCTCACTTGACATATGGAAGCCTTGCAAGTTCTGGAGTCATCCTTGCTGTATACAACTATACTGATTTTGACAAATAGGTTTGTGCACGAGCTGATCTTGATTTATGCATTAAATATTAAAACACTTCAATCTGCACCTGAACTCCTGACTACTTCTGTATATGATTTACATCTCTGTAGATTGGGATCTCTGCTGGCCCTGAATGCAAGGCAGCACTTCAAGAAATAACAAGACTTGTTGATGGACAGCTTCAGTCTGGCCGCAACTCAGTTAAGGAGTTGTTCGGAGCGACAACGGTACACATTTGTGATATGAAGTGTATTTTTCTAGTTACTAGAGCTTCTCAGTCATATTTCGTTTGCAAATATTTCATTAAAAAATTATCTTGAATGATTTCACATATTGTGCTGATGGTTTTGGTATGCATGAAGAGGACAATGCTAATTTGAAGAGAGATCAAGTGGTCGTGTTTAAAAGAGAGTGCATTTTCAATATATATAGAGAGCAATATTTCCATTTCTTTTCTTCTTTATACATCATATATCAGATAAGGGGTTGAAGTTTGAGCATTTCCACACTGCTGTTATTGGCAACCAGTGAACAGTCTAAGAATTGTATTCAGCAACCAGATATCCTTTTCTGATGCATCCAACTTAGTGATCTTGCCAATGCTTCTCTTTGGCCTAAGCTTTTCTTATAGAGGAAAATTCACGGCGGTCATCCAACTTGGCGTGGGGGGTGCCGCTTAAGTCCCCGTTCTTTGAAAATATGATTTTCGGGTCCCTCAACTTGGCTCAAGATGTCATCTAGCTAGGTCCCCGAATTTTTAAATGTTCACCGCAGATCCCTAAACTTGGCGAGAGGGTGTCATCTAGGTCATAAATACTGTAGCTAATTCGGTATAAAATTAAAAAAAAAATCTAATTTAGCTACAATCCGTAAAATATTCTAAAAATTATATCTTTTTTATAAGATCTCGAATGAAGATGATTTTTATATAGAAATTGTAGCTCTTGATGAGATCTACAACTTTTTTAGTTTTAAGTTTTTTAATTTAAAAAGTCGTTAGATGCTAAAAAATTAAACCTCTGATTCAAAAAAAAAAAATTAAATCAGCGTTTTAATTTTTTTTTTTTTGAATCAGCGGTTTAATTTTTTTGAGCATCTTAATGACTTCAAATTTAAAAATTTAAAACTAGAAATTTATAGATCTCATCGAGCGCTACAACTTTCATATAGAAAGTATCTCCATTTGATAGCCTATAGAAAAGATATCATTTTTCTAAGGCAACGAACGCTTGTACACGATTAAAATTCTACTAAAAATTTACTTAATTTTCTAGCATCTTGACGACCTTAAATTAAAAAAATAAAAACTAGAAAGTTGTAGATCTCATCGAGATAAAAAAAAAGATATAATTTTTAGAATATTCTACGGATTATACCTAAATTAGATTTTTTTTTTAATAAAAAATTTTGTAAATCGAATTAGCTACAGTATTTGGGACATAGATGACACACTCTGCCAAGTTTAGGGACCTGCAGTGATCACTTTGAAAGTTCGGGGACCTAGATGACACCTTGAGCCAAGTTGAAGGACTCGAAAATCACATTTTTAAAGAATGGGAACCTAAGCGGCACCTGCTGCCAAGTTAGATGACCGCTAGTGAATTTTCCTCTTTCTTATATTAAAGTTTGAGCTACTTCTCATATATGTATCTGGAAAACATGCTTTATAGGTTTGCACCAATGAGTGCTCCTATGTTATTTTGTGACCGTTGACTTAGCTCCTTGGATTTGTTGCATAAGGTTCATGCATTTATTTTTATACTTGCAGTTAGAAAATGATGGTGACTTCCTCTACTTACTGGCAGATGCTGCTGCTATTGCGGTTTGATCCATATACATGTCTTTTTGACCTCATGGTTAGCAAATGCTCATTGAGACCCTATACCATTTGCAGTTTCAATTTTTTTTTTTTTTTTTGCGAGGGTGCAGTTCCAATATGGTAATCCTGATCTCTTGTGCTCCCCGCTAGTTGAATCAAAGAAGAATGGGGCAGACTTGGTGGTAAGTTGTTTTTTTACAGAAAGCAGGATTAAAATGAAAACATTTTTTCAAGAATCATGTGTTGACAAAGTTGATAAGATTTCTGTTTTCTAAAGATGTTTTATTGCAAGAAGACACATGATAATTCCTCGCAGACCTTGATACTTATTTCAGCTGTGCTACCTAACTTTCTCGTAAATCTAGCATGCTCTAACGACTCTTATCATGCAGGAAACATTTGCCAGTTACGTGAAAGATTATTTCATTGAAGAATTTGGGGCATCAGTAGCATCATATGATCAACAATATTTGAAGAACACAACTCCTGATGAATCCTGTAAATGCTAATCCCAATATTCAATGTTACCAAATACCATTATTAAGAGTGTGAATGAAACTATGTGCATGTCTATTGTTATTTGTTAATGTGTTATCTGAAATTGTTTCTATTTCATTGACCATGCACTTGACTATTGGTTCTATTTAGCATATAGACTATGGTGGTACCAAGTTTGCAGTGAGGTTGCATTTTTCCAGGTGGCACCGAAAACGACAGTGTCCGTTCCCTAAAGATCGACACAAGGTTAGTAGAGATATTATCAATCACACCTTTTGTCTTTACTGAGTACCCTTCCCTTATCCTTTTTCTTATTCCTTCTACAAAGCTGCACTATCACAATCTTAAGATGAGACTTCCATCGTTGACTATATGAAAGTTGTCTCTGTTTTTCTCTCTTCTCTCTTCTTTTTTTTTTTTTTAGGAAAGTTGTTATGGGCGATGGATATTTTGGGATAACTTGGCCTTATGCTTTGCCAAGAACTTGAGAGATTGAGGGGGATTAGAATTGTTTCTTCATAATTCATTGCTTCCCCTGAAAGGTTGCATAGTCCCTGTATTTATAGCCCTAGGAGACTTAGCCCCTAAGCAATCTAAACCTATCTAGGGTTCGGCGGCGGCGGCGGCGCTAGCGCTACAGTACCACAGGTACTGTTCATCCGCGGTGCTACAGTAGCATGGGCTTGGGCCCTATAGCCTACAACTCAATAGGCATACGACACGGTGGTAGCCTCGCTGGCCGCCCATGACATCTCCCCCGCCTATATATGGCCATGCAGCCCGCGGCACGCCGGCCCGCCCGAGGCACGATCTTTTGGCCCGGCCCACGGCACGGCACGGCCCGGTGTCGCCGTGCCCGTGCCGGCCCGCCCGGCACCGCCGCACAGGCCTCCACCCCGCCCGCGGCACGGCACGGCACGGGCACGGAAAAAAGGCCGGCCCGGTGCGCGCCCGGTGCCTCTAACGGCCAGCCTAGCAGCCCACGAAGCCGCAGCAGCCTAGCAGCCCCAACAAGCCACCACCAGTCCACCACCCGGCCACCCCACCCCCACCCCGGCAAAATCCCTAACCGGGCTAACCCTAAATCATTCCCCACTTCCTCCTACCGCTAGCCGCCCAGATCCCGCCCCTTGCCGCCCGGCCGCCGGCCGCTGGCCGCTTCCGCCCCTCTTCTTCCTCCCTCCCCTTTCGCCCGCGCCAGCCGATCCCGGCCCGCCGCCGCCCCGCCTTCGCCCTCTTCTTTCTCCCTCTCTGCGCCCGCGCCCTTCTACTTCTCCACAGCGCGCGTTCCGCCCATCGCCACGGCCCAGCGCCTGGCGCCGTCGCGAGCACCGCGCCCGCCGCCCGGCCTTGCGGCGCTCCTACGGCCGTCACGCCCGCGTCCAGTGCCTCGGCCGCCCGGGCGCGTCCGCCTCGGCCGCCGCTCATCGCCCGCGCCAACGCCGCCCGCGGCGTCGAGGAGCTGCGTCGGCAGTTCGAGCCTTGAGCCGCGGCCTCACGCCCGTGGGAAGGAGCTCGCGGCCTGGTGGAAGAGCCCGGCGGCCGCCGCCACCAACCGCGGCTCCGCCCCTTCCTTGCGCCGCCCCTCTCTCGCCTCTCGTGGCCGACGGCGGCACGGCACGGGGGGATTTTATGTCACGGCACGGCACGGCGCGCCGGCCGCCGGGCCGAGCCCGGCACGGCCCGATGGCCATCTATACCCCGCCCTCTGAGACCCAAATTGTCCTCGAAATGGGATAGTTGCCGCAGACTATGTCGCCCAGATCCCATGGAAAAGACCCAACAGCCTAGCTTCACGAGGCCCTGTAAAATTGGAGGATGACAAAGACGGCGTGGTCGGCGCGATGGAAGGGGTGGTCGGCGCGACGAAGAAGGTGGTTGGCGCAACGACGAGGGTGGTCGACGCGACGACGAGGGTGGCTCGGCGGGCGGCGGCAGAGATGGTGAGCGGGAGCGAGAAGGGCAGTTGATTGCCGCACGCAAAGCCCTTGTGGCGTGCCTCACCAGAATCCTCGCCGCCGCCAGAGTAGCCGCATCGCAAAGCAAGGTGTTCACGTCCGGACTTCTCCAGAGATTGCATCCGCCGGCATGACAGGAATCCCCGTGCTGCTGCTTGAAGGCGTACTGCCGCGAGGCGTTCACGGTCCTCCTTGTCCTTCGCCTAGAGATGCGCCCTGAGGCGATCCAAATGTGAACACATCAGCAAAGATGCGTGAAGTGTCATTGGCAGCAGGGGACACATGATGGAGCAGGTTGGGGCGTAGGGGTGATCCGAAGCGTAGATGCAGTAGCTTGGTGAAGCGGCGCCACGCCGGGGTGCCCTCACCCCGCTGGACTTGGAGGAACCATAGACGGGCGTCACCCACCAAATTACGGGAATCCATCCACACTTTTGCTTCCTCCATGATGCGCTCTCGGTTGAAGTAGGTCTCACATTGGTTGATAAAGGCGAGAGGATCAGATTTCCCATTAAATTTAGGAAAATCCATCGGGAATTATGGCATAGGTTGTGGTGGTGGTAGATAGATGCGTTTGCTGGAGGTGGGGAGGATGGCGCGGTGGCTGTAGGTGGTGGTGGGGTCGATGGCGCGGTGGTTGTAGGTAGTGGTGGGGTGGCGGCGACTGATGTTGTGGTGGATCAGGAAGAACGGCGGCTGCTGGATCGGCTGATCTGTTTTTTTTCGTGGGAATGTAGAGGATTGGCTGCGACTGTGGAAGAGGATCGCAGACTCTGGATACCAGATGTTATGGGCGATGGATATTTTGGGATAACTAGGCCTTATGCTTCGCCAAGAGCTTGAGAAATTGAAGGGGATTAGAATTGTTTCTTCATAATTCATTGCTTCCCCTGAAAGGTTGCATAGTCCCTGTATTTATAGTCCTGGGAGACTTAGCCCTAAGCAATCTAAACCTATCTAGGGTTCGGCGGCGGCAGCGGTGGCGCTACAGTACCACAGACACTGTTCATCCGCGGTGCTACAGTAGCATGGGTTTGGGCCTACAGCCTACAGCCCAATAGGCATACGACACGGTGGCAACCTGCTGGCTGCCCATGACAAAAGTTATCTCAGTCTATCAACTAGGATCTTTTGTATTTTTAGTGAGATTGCATTTCTAAACCTTGTATTCCTTGTGTTTGCAATTGTTTCTAGGTACCATTTGGACTTGCAGAAATGTTTTTGGTGAAGGAGTTTACCCTGATGTCTTCATGACAAACTTATACTATGGAGGCACAGGAATTGCAGGTATGGCATCTAAATCCTCTGAACTATTCGCTTTAGTCCTTGGGTTATTAGATTTATGTCATTTTGCTTTCCTTTACCTTTAAAACTTGAGTCTTCTCTTCCTTTGGAAAAGTTAAAATAATGAGGATTTATCATGACATATTTTTGAGGTTTCACTACTAATTGTTATGAGATGATACTATCATTGTGTCAGTAACATATCAATTTTGTGAGGTCTGGGTGCTCTAGATGCACAAAGCAGGCAGTTATGTGAGGTCAGATGTCAGGATCAGTGAACAGTGATAAAGAACAACTAAAGAGTCGAGTAGCTTCTTGTCTGCAGTGCTAATAGACCTGTTTTTTTTCATGTTACAAACTTTGCTTTGTATGATCTTTGAATTTGTACTGTGGATATCCAATTGTGTGTGCACAATATTTAAGATTACAGTGCGACTTCCATAGTAGCATACTTACTGGTAAAAGTGTATTTGAAATTAATAATTCACATCTTGCAGGTTCTAAAATTATTTTTGCAAATGGATCTCAAGACCCATGGCGCCATGCTTCTAAGCAGAAATCATCAGAAGAATGTGAGCATTTAGCCCTACATTGTTGCTATACCTGCATTTCAGGACATGACAAGAAGCCATCACTGGAAAGCAGATGGAGCATTGCTACTATTTGATCAATGTGGAGCTATAACCATGTGCTGCTCGACCAAGGCAAATATATATGTTTTTTTTTCTTGCAGTACTGTGGTATCTCGTTTCCACTAACAATACTTGTGGCTGCTGAGTATTCCACCGGTGGCAAATAAATGATAAATAAAGAGTACAGGCAGTTCTCAGTCTCTCAGCATCTTGGGATGCTTGCTTGCTTGCGGTGCTCAGACGTGAGAAATGTCCACCGTTTTGGACTCGGATGCGTTGATCTGTAGAGACGATGCCATGATGTGAAAATGTTTTGACGATCTGCACACTGCCAAATTAAATACGCTAATAGTACTATATCTGTATATACATGTGGCGCATACTCTCTTCGTCCCACAATGCCACTCTTTCCGAGAAGTTAAAAGTTTTCAACTTTGATTAAATTAAAAAGAATAAATATTTATGGTACATAGTCAGTATCATTAGATAAATTATTAAATATATTTTTATAAAAAATTATTTAGAGATATAAATGTTACTAAATTTTTTTCACAAACCTAGTTAAATTTAAAAAGGTTTGACTGGTATGAACCCTGCAGTGATTCTTTTTGGAGCGGAGCATGAGAAATGTTTGTGATGTTTCCCCTTTGGTTATAAATTTTCTGAAATTTGAAAGCTTGTGAGGTGCTGCACTGACTGGCTGTCACGATCATTCTGTTTGGCTAGCCCAAACACATTGGCTTCGCTAGTGGCTTTGTTAGGCCAACTAGGCCCGGATGCCAGTATGTACAAAAAGTTAGGTGCTTTATGTGTGTTAGCGTACCTTGCAAAGGCTCTTACTGTCTTAGAAGAGAGAAAATCATCCACAAGAGAGAGAAAAAGCAGTGTCAGTTTTTGCTAGCTTTTTGTATAGAGGTTGTTTGGTTGTCGGCCTTCACTCGCCACAACTCAGCTTTGGCAGCCATAGAAAAAAAAAAACACTGTTTGGTTGGTACTTCATATTAGGCTCACCACACATTTTTTTGGTTCACTGCAGCAGCTTTTTCTCGCCACAACTGTGATAGAGTTTTACATCAACACAGAGTGTGGCGACCACAACATCGGCGTGGCTAGCGTTGGCCTATAACCAAACAATCCCTCTCTAGTCCTGTTTGAAGTGTAGTAGTAGTCTAGATAACCTATGCCTAGCTGGAACTGAATGAGTTATACTCTTGTTCTTGTGTGCTAGGGAAGCCCTTAGAGCAAGCATAACACGAGCAAGCATAACATCTACATATTGTCTACCATCTACCCAAATGGCCGCTTGGGTAAACGCTATACAAGCAATTACATGAATTCAATAAGATCAAACCAACTATCCTAGACATATAATCAAAGTAGACAATGACTATTGCAATTAAGAATATATAAGAGATTAAGAACAATGTTGCCTGAATCATAATGAATACAATAAGAGAAAGGTACTAGATCTATACCGAACTCCGCGCCGCATTGCAGACGCCGAGGGGGCCTCCGGATCCCGTGAAGAACTAGAACTCTTCTACTTCTAATCTAACTAGGCTAAAGCTATGAACTAGAGAGGCTCGATGAACTAGAGAAGGCTCTTGATGGCTGGATCTCCAAATGACTTGATACCTTTAGGGAGGGGGTCTACCCCTTTATTTATAGCCCTTGGGATCGGCGTGCGCCCGCAGGATCAAACCGACGTAACCAAGGGCCAAGATGACTCCTCGTAGGTGGTGGAGGAAGCTTCCGGAAGGGGGGGCCGAAACCCTAGCGGGGCGCCGGGCGGCCCCAAGGTGGGGCCGGCCCCCACTTTTCCTCCTCTCGGGGTCCCGTTGCTTGGTGTCTTCTAGATGGTTCCCCGAGCCCAATCGTGATATTTCCGTGGCGGATAAGTTTTTCGTGCTTATTTTGCACTAGAATCCCTCTTTTTCGACTTTTAAAGAAAATCACCACGAAAATACGAGAATATGCAAAACTCGTGGAATTTGTCGGATAAAGCCCTAGACTAGTGTGTTTTCTTGTTTTCATTCGGGTAAAAAGCCCTAGTAAAAGTTGACGCTAACGAGTGTCAACAATACCCCCTAAGCTTACCTTTTGCCGGTCCCTTGGCAAACAAACTAAGCCTAGCCGATATTGTCTTTAGATCGGGGAGTTGCTACAATGTTGTTATACTTTCCAATTACACATGCTTTCAAACGAAAATTTCCTCCGGATCAAACAATGAATGCTCTAACCTTCAAACTTACTCATTTCACCTATAATATGGGGCTTCACAGCTTTTGCATAAGTCTTGAGCAATCGAAAGATAGAACAATCAAGCTAAGTACTACGTCTCAAATTCTTTGCAATACTAACATTCCGGAGTTTTTCATAAGTTTTCAGAATAAAACTCAGAGCTTAATTGTATGACTCCCTCAAGTCTCTCAATGTATGTGGTATTTGTGGTTCTCTCTTAAGACATTAATGATGTTATGCCTCCTATAGCTAAAGGTATATATGGTGGAGCTCATAGGGGTGGCAATAACAAAGATAGACATACTTGCAAAACATGTATTGTAAAGTCAACTAGTGGATCCACAGAGAATCAAGACATACAATCAAACCAAGATGTGCATGTGTATGGAATATAATGATAGGTGCATATATGTTATTTATGGCTAATTTCTATTTCTTCCATTGCTCGTCGGGAATGACTCTCTTTAAAACTTTTCTCGGGAAAGACATGGGCTATCTTTATTATTTCTTTTTATTCGGGGAGGCGGGCATCTAGTACCCATTGTTTTAATTGCTGGGACACTTGTCCATCTTTTACTCCCTTTTTTCTTTCTTTTTTTTCTTTCTTTTTCTTTTCTTTCTTTTTTTTTTCTTTTCTTTTGCATAGCCACATGCATCCTTTGAATACAATAAATGGATCAAGAGATATAATCGGGACTTAGAGCATTAAAGACAGGGGGTTATCCTATAGGGTGATTGTATATTTTTGTGTCCTCTCCCGGTGTAGGAGGTGAACATTTTATGATGAATATGTATGGAAATATGGTGAATGATTGTGATTACCCCTAAAGTAGGAATAATGCATATGTGGACTGGAGTGTGTAAGTATTTCTTGGTTTTAAAAGTATGACAAGACTCTCATAAGGTATACAACATAAGTTGACTGAACTCAATGCAAATCAAGCAGCTTAAATGTGAAAAGGTTTTTCTATCTTCTAAGATATAAATTCTGGCTTTGGTAGGAATCCACAGTTGTCATACAAGAGCTCATCATATAATTTTTTTTAGATTTTCAAAATAAACCTCCGAACTTAGCAATACTAGGAATAAGATAAATAGCAGACTCAACCTTTATGAATCATATCAATCAACTACTTAGACTTAGCGCAAAGCTTATGCCTCCACAATTAAGGTTCGAATAAATTCTCCAATTAAAACAACAATGCTTAGAACCGGGGAGATTTTAAGTTTGGCAAGTAGGTACTTAGTAAGCATTATAACAGAGCAACTTGTCGAGGGTCAAAACCACGGCCCTCTAAGGACCGGGATAAAGCGACTTTCAAAAACAAAAACACCCCGCCCGATCGGGGTCCTCGTGGCCCAACCCACGGCACAAAACTTAAAGCATTTCGAGGCCCGGCCGCGGCAACCAACTAAGGCCCACGGGATAAAAGCCACCGCCCGGATCGACCCCCGGGGCAAACTCCGATCGCCCGACCCCTACCCATCGCGGGGGGGGTCGGCGTCCGACCCTCGTCCCGACGAATGGAGTCGACGCTGGCGTGCGGTGCATTCCCCGCCAAGACAGAGGGGGCCCGCCCTTGTGCAGTTCAGCGTAGCGATCACGGGGATCGTCGCATACTCTTTGATAGAAGGGGCGGGCCGCTAAGTAACCTGTGAGCATTTCGTTGCTCCCACGCCTCCCTACCCGACGGTGGGCGGTGCTGACCCGTCATCGACTGGTACGTATGGAAGCCCTGTGTGTGCGCCTCCGAGTTAAGGCGCCGGGCCATTACCGCCCCATGACAGTGCATCCCGAGCTGGTACGAATAAAGGAACGCCGCTCGTACCCGACACCGTGGCCAAGGTACCGGACGGGTGACCGAGCCAAGAAACATCCCGCAAGGCAAACCAGAGCGTCGGGGAATCAGCCACCGCACGCTGGCGACTCCACCTACCGGGCTCCCTATAGGCCGGCATTTGACCTGAGAGTACCTACAGTCAACTAAACCGCACAACCCCGTTCGGGCATAGCCTTGCTTACCCGAAAGGGCTACAAGGCCAAGAGGAGGGACGATGACGTCTGCTACAGTGCACCACGGCGCTTCCGGGAACGTCCCAACCCTTGTAGGCCACGACTTCTTGATCACTACACGTGCATGCCCTCTCCTGTGAGCCTCACCTTGAACTATAAAAGGGAGGACTTGGGCCCCTGAGCACGTGTGTCCATCACCCGATTCACACTACACACACGAAACACTTAACCACGAACCTAGTTTTCTTACTCCGAGACTTGGGAGCATGTCCCTCTCTCGACCCCTCTTGTACTGCCCCATACAAGCTCCTGAGTAACACGACTCCGCTCTCACTGCGTAGGGTAAAATCGCCCGAACCAAGATACATCATCGTGTCCACTTTCGAAACCATCTCGAGGATAAGTGTGCTCTCTTTTGATTACTCGTTGGTGTCCATTCTCGACACCGGCCGGTTGGCGCGCCCGGTAGGGGGGCAAGCGCACTTCTACGATTCCACCAACCTCGAGATGGCCATGCACCGTCTCAACCTCGTTCCCGGCGCCCGAATCCATTTCGGGGGAGCTGGATTTTATCGTTAGGGAGGACGGCGTGACTTGGTTGGCTCCCGAGCCGCAAAGTCGCTCTCCCCGACGCCAACGACGTCAACCCCGCACCCGACGCAAGGACCACGGGCTAACGGCACGAGCCGCAAGCCAACCCCGACGCGATCGACGATCTCGCGATCGCCATGGGCAGCATGAGTCTCCGGCCAACGACGCCCGTCGGTGACCACGGGCCCGGCGACGCGGCGCCATCCCCGACCATGGCACCGGATGCACGTCGGGGGCCCCCCAATGTCGTGGCGACACCATCGTGCCGAGGCGTGCGGGGGAGCTCATGGAGGCGGATCGGCGACTCTTGCCCTATCTAGGGCCCTACCCCGGCTTCGAGGAGATTTCTCTCTCGCATGCCGTCTGAGGCCATCATGGAGTACGGACGGGGGAGATCCGATCCCTCGGACAGTCCTTATTCAGATGGCGTCCCGAGTCGGCCCCTTTTGGGTACCACAACGCCATAACCACCATGGCGCACCTCATCCTCGGGGGGATCACGCCAACCCCGGGGACGTTGAGCTTCGTGGCGGCGGTGGGCCAATCGTTGAGCCCGTCTTTATGCCGGGACTCCGGCGAGTACCCCGACTCGGCGGCGACGATTTGGCGGCAAACGGGCCCTGGCGGGCCTATGTTCATGCCGGACTCCGGCGGCCACACTCGAGGCGACAACGATAGCTCGGCCTCGACCCGTTTTGGGCGTGTTTCATGGCGGAAACTCCTCAAGGCCGGGTCGACGACGTTGCCCCCCGAGGAGGAAGGCATGCTCAACCCGGCTCTCGGCGAACGCCGTCACCTCGGCGATCGCATACTCCACCGACCTCGCTCCGACGGCTCCGAAGGACAACGGCAGCCGTCGTCGTGACGCCGACCTTGGCGGCGGCGACGCAAGGCCTACCGTGACCACGAGCAACACCGAGTAGACGCCTCCCCCACCTCACCGCCGAAGCCGGGCGGGCACGAGGCATGGCCCGTGACGCCCACCGGTGGATTCTCGAGGATGATGACGGTCCTCCACTCTTCACTCGCGCGAGCCGAACGTCGCGGCCCGGCGGCGGTCGCTCCAACAGCTACCACCACCAGCGACACCTGCTTGAGTGGAGAACTCGGCGGAGATTCGGCGATTCTTGGATCGCGCCGCCGCACCGCAGCGGAAAGCTCACGATCTCGGCGACGAGGAGCCTCTCCGGAAGTCACCACACGATGGACGGTCACCGAGACCGAGAGCCATTTGTGCACCAACCAGCTCGGGTGCCTTGGGAGAGCCTGCCACGGTGCAGAACGCGTCGGGCCCGCTCGAGATGCTCGGGTCATCCTCAACGCCGGGCACGAATACAATCTACCACGCCGGGGCGCCGACCACCGGGAGGGCGGGGGGACGGCCCGCCTCCCGGGACCACCGGCGTTCGAGCGGCATATTCTTTCACGCCCATCCACGCGGCGCTTCCGTGCGCCGACCACCATCACCAAATGCTGCGGGGGAGGCGAACCCGGCACGTGGGCTGGAAGACTACCGCCTTGCATGCGGGCGGGGGGCTGACCCGCGAGTACTTCATCATAAAGGAACCTCCCTCTCGTATGCGGGTGACTCTGCGCGGACTTGGCTAGAACACCTCCCGAGGGGTGTATAAGCAGGTTAAGGCGGACCTCGTCGACATCTTCGTCGGCAATTTCTAGAACACGTATTCTCGCCACGGAACCCCTGGGATCTCTTGGCTGCCGGCAGGACGGACGAGTCCTCGCGACTACATCAAGCGCTTCTCCAAAGCGATGCACGAGCCTCTCTCACGTCACCGACGCCCGGCGTGATTGGGGCCTTCATCTCCGGCACGTCCGTAAGACTTTGGTGCACGAGTGGGGCGCCGCCCACCTCGTACCACCAAGGAACTCCTCGACGTAGCAACCAGCTTCGCGTCGGGGGGGGGACGCGGTGGGGGCAATCTTCAACTCCAGCGGCAAGGCGAAGCGGGAGGAGGAGGGCGACAGCGACCCCCCCCGCCGCAAGGGCCGGAGAGAAAAAGAAGGGCCGTAAGGGGCGACGGCAGCGGCGAGCTCGTTGCTGCGATCGACACCAAGGGGAAGAAGAAGGCACTTTGGCCGCCAACCGACTACTTCCGAAAAGAAGCTGGACCGGCCGTGCCCTCATCATGAGGGCGTGGTGAAACACACTCTCCGTGAGTGTCGCCTCATCCCCAAGTTCTTTGGGGGAGAGAAGGGCAAGCCCGGGAGGCAAAGAGGAAAGGCGGCTCGCCCTCCCAAAACGATGAACGAGGGGGAGGACGAGTCGGGATTTCCCCACGTCACCGATTGTCTCATGATTTTGGAGGATCGGACTACTACGCCACGAGGCGGCAAAAGCAAGCTCGGCGGCGCATGGTCTGCCAAGTCGAGGCAATCGTGCCCGAACCATCCAAATGGGCAAAAGCACCCCATCACCTTCCGACCAGTCCGACCATCCGGAGTACATGCGAATCCGGGCGGTACCCACTGCGTCGTCGACCCCATCATCGGTACCAAGCGCCTCACCAAGGTGCTGATGGATGGGGGGCGGCCTCAACATCATCTACCGGACCACCATCGACGCCATGGGGGTCAACCACGCCAAGATCCGCCACAGGGGAGCGCCGTTCCATGGAGTTGTGCCCTGACGGCCTGCCGGTCGGTCGGGCGGATCGACCTGCCGTCACGTTCGGCACTCACACTAACTTTCGCACCGAGGTGTTGACATTTCAGGTGGTAAACTTCCCCGGCTCTTACCATGCAGTATTGGGTCGGCCGTGCTATGCCAAGTTCATGGCCGTTCCAAACTACACCTACCTCAAGCTCAAGATGCCGGGCCCCCGCGGGATCATCACTGTGCACTCGTCAGTGCAGCATGCGTACCTGTGCGACATCGGCGATCGCGGCGTGGGCGAGAGTCGGTCTTGAACTCCCATGAGTATACATCATCAACACCCTCGCCCGGCGACGACGGGACATGCCGGGACGTCCCGAAGGCCACCCGCGTCCTTCACGCCCGACGGGGACACCAAACTTGTGCCCCTCGACCCCGGCGGCTCCCGGCGGCATGGCCCGAGTGCGGATCGGCACGGGCTCGACCCCAAATAGGAAGACGCAGCGCTCGTCGACTTCTTCCTCATGAACTGAAGCATCTTGGCGTCGAGGCCCTCGGACATGCACGGCATTCCGAGGGATGTCGCCGAAACACGCCTTATGGATCAAGCCCGACTCCAAGCCGGTGAAACAACGCCTGCGCCGCTTCGATGAGGTAAAGCGTAGAGTAATTGGTGAGGAGGTTAAAAAGTTGTTAGCGGCTGGGTTCATTAAGGAAGTGTATCATCCAGAGTGGTTAGCTAATCCTGTCATTGTTCAAAAGAAAGGCGGGAAATGGAGAATGTGTGTTGACTATACCGGTCTAAACAAAGCGTGTCCTAAGGATCCGTTTCCTTTGCCGCGCATAGATCAGGTTGTCGACTCCACCTGCTGGTGCGAGACCCTATGCTTCCTTGATGCCTATTCTGGGTTATCACCCGGATCAAGATGCGTGAATCCGATCAACACGCCACCGTTCATCACCCGTTCGGTTAAATTTGTTACGTGACCATGCCATTCGGGCTTAAGAATGCGGGCGCAACCTTCCGGCGTTGCATGGTGAGAGTCTTCGGCAAGCTCATCGGAGAGATTGTCGAGGTTTACGTGGACGACATCGTTGTCAAGTCCAAACAGACCGGCAGTCTCGTGGCCGATCTGGAGCTAGCCTTCGCTCGGCTCAACAAAAGGCACATCAAACTCAACCACGAAAAATGCATTTTTTGGGGTGCCTAGAAAGGATATTTCTTTGGGGTTTATCGTTTCGCAACGAGGCATCGAAGCCAACCCCGACAAAATCAAGGCTATCACCAAAATGAAGCCTATTCGGGACCTCAAGGGGTTGCAGCATATCACGGGGGTGCCTCGCCGCACTCGATCCGGTTCATATCACGCCTAGGTGAGCGGGTGCGCCCACATGCACCGGCTCCTCAAGAAAGCCGACCGATTCACGTGAACCGACGAGGCTCAAGAGGCGCTAGATAAGCTCAAGGAACCGTTGACCCCGGTCCCCGATCCTTACTCCTCCCGAAGGAGGAACCTTTGCTCCTCTACATCGCCGCAACCACCCAAGTGGTGAGCACCGCGTTAAAATCGTAGAGCGAGTCGAAGAGGGGCGCACTCTAAAAGTGCAGCGCCCGGTTTATTTCCTTAGCGAAGTCTTGTCCGACACCAAGACACGCTATCCATGAATCAAAAGTTGGCGTCACGCCCTCCTCATCACGAAGAGGAAGCTAAAGCACTACTTCGAGGCACACCCCGTCACCGTGGTATCGACCTTTCCCACAGGAGAGGTCATTCGTAACCCTCGGCCCACGGGCCGGATAGCCAAGTGGGCGCTCGAATCGATGGGTTACGAAATCACCTACGTGGCTCGCTTTTGCGATCAAGTCGCAGGTTCGGCCGACTTTATCGCGGAATGGACCGAGTCCACCGCCTCCGGCCCCTATCCGGCATGAATCTTTGGAAGCTCTTCTTTGACGGCTCATTGATGAAGAGTGGTGCCGAGCCGGCCTAGTATTTATATCTCCACTTGGGGTCGAATGAAGTATGCTCTCGACTTCACTTCAAAGCCTCCAATAACGTCGGCTGAATACGAGGCCCCCGTAAACGGCTTGCGCATAGCCAAAGAACTTCGGCGTAAAACGCCCTCGAGTCCAGGGGCGACTCGCGGCTTTGTCGTTGATTAGGTCATGAAGGAGTCGAACATCCACGACCCCAAGATGGCGACCCTCTTTGCCGGGAGGTGCGTAAACTTCGAAGAGTCCTTCGACGGCCTGGGGAGCTAAGCCACGTCCTTCGACGGGACAACGAAAGAAGCGAGGCGCTCGGCCAAAATGGCCTCAAATCGAGACCACATCCCGATTGGGATATTCGCTAGGGATCTTGTCCGACCCTCGGTAAAAGTTGGAGAAAAAGGAACCGACTCCACCTCCGACCACGAGGCGGCTCGATCGACCCCGCAGGCAGACCACCCCTCCTCCTCCGACCACGGGTGGTGCGCCCGACCCCCCCTGGGGGACGACCCCTCTTCTTCCGAACCTACCGTCTTCATAGTCACGAGAGAGGGAGGGGTCGACCTCTTCAGAACCCCGAGCCCGAGGAGGACTGGAGGATGCCGTATCTCAACCGCCTCGTTCGAGAAATCTTGCCCGCAGGAAGGACGGAAGCTTCGGCGGCTAGCTCGCCGAGCCAAGTCATTCGTCATCATCAATGGAGAGCTGCATAAAAAAGGGGCACTCGGGCGTCCTTCATCGATGCATTCCCGTCGCTCACGGGCGCGCCTGTTGGAGGAGGATATCCACGCAGGCATCTGTGGACATCACGCCCGCGCGCCCGACGATCGTGGGCAAAGGCTTACCGCCAAGGTTTCTACTGGCCCGGTGGTGGTGGGACGCAACGAAAATCGTCCGGTCCCGCAAAGGATGTCGATACGCCAAGCGGACACATTTGCGGCGCGGGTCCTACAGCGATCCCCCCCCGCATGGCCGTTCGTGGTGCGGGGCCCGGATCTAGTAGGGCCCCTCCTCAAAAGCACCCGGAGGCTTCACTCACGTTAAATTCGCGATTGATAAGTTCACGAAGTGGATCGAGGCTCGACCCCTCGCCACCATCAAGTCTGACCAGAGTGTGTTGTTTTTCACCGACATCATTTATCGCTTTGGTGTACCCAACTCGATCATCACGGACAACGGCACGCAGTTCACTGGGAAGAAGTTCCTGGTGTTTTGTGACGAGTTCAACATCCGTGTCGATTGGGCGTCTGTCGCGCATCCTCGCACTAACGGGCAGGTTGAGCGAGCAAACGGCATGATCCTCCAGGGCTTGAAGTCTCGGATCTTCAATCGTCTCAATCAGTATGGCCGACGATGGCTCACTGAGCTCCCAGCGGTGCTGTGGAGTCTGAGAACGACCCCGAGCAGAGCAACCGGGCATACCCCTTTCTACATGGTCTACGGGGCAGGCCGTCCCCGCCTACCGACTGAATATGGGGCCCCACGGGTCGGGCTTACACGGAGCCAGTGAACTGCACCTACCTGGAAGATGCCATGGACCAGCTCGATGAAGCCCAAGACGTCGGCACCGCTTTACTCGCTAAGTACCTGCAGTCCCTACGCGGCACCACGCCGGTGGGTGCGAGGTCGAGCGTTTAACGTCGGAGACCTTGTCTTACGTGTGTGGCAGGACACCAAAGGGCGTCACAAGCTGACGCCACCATGGGAGGGACCCTTCACCATTGCCGAGGTTCTCCGACCCGGAGCGTACAAACTGAAGGATGACAAGGGGCAAATTGTCAAAAACGCCTGGAACATCGAGCAGTTACGTCGTTTCTATCCTTAAAAGTCTTTTTTTCCGATTCGCATTATGTACTTGTACCTTTTCTTGCTATCAACCGCTTGAGCATGTTTAATATGAGAAACTCCCTTTCATAAACCAATGTCTCGACCCCCCTGCGGTCGGTACTTATCTTTCTCTTTATTAAAAGCTGAAAAGGCAAACCGTCCGATTTCAAGTCATGCTCCGGCCCTCTTGCTCAAAAAGGTTGTGTATAGGAAAGAAGGTGGTCCTAGCACCCAAAAACGTCCCGGCTGCCTTGTCTAACGCCCCTTGGCTAATGATACGATCGGTGAGGGTCGGCTAGCCATGTCGACCCTAACACGGCCTTTAAGTAAAAAGGGCGTTGCTGTGCGTGAGAATTAGCCCGACTTACCATGTCCCTAAGTTAAAAAAGATCTCGAAGGTCGAGAGTCGCAGACTTTGGACGCCTAAATAAGGTAACTTTCCACCGGTGGGCGCGGCATGTCTCACCCGGCGGGTGTCCAAATACGAAAAGCAATCCGTCCTTTCTAGAGATATTTTTTCTTCATCTAAAAAAAGGGGAATAATTCAAAAACTAAAACAAAGACAAGTCAACCACAGTTACTACACATAATAAAGTCTTTGGGCATCAAAAAGCCCACAAACCAAAAAAGTAAGTAAATGTTTTTTACTCCCGCCGAGGCAGCACTAGGTTCGCCAGGGCGGTCGGCAAGAGCGTCGGCACTATCCGCCACTAGCACGCGAAGAGCCTCGACGCCGGCCTCGGAAACCTCCCCCGAATATCCTCGGCCGACGTCAAAGTTGAAGCTCTCATCGTAATGAGAGCGGTAATGGCAAACGCCTCCCCGGATCCCGGTTCAAGAGCATCGCGCTCCAAGTGACCGATCCACTGGGGCAGCAAGGATAACCGCGCGTGAGGGGAGCCATCATCAGGGGTCGGCTGATAATAAATCGCTGAGGATTGTGTTCAAGGCAGCACACGCATCGGCGTTACTGCTGCCGCCCATTGGCGGACGGGCCTTGGCGGATGCGCCTGAGCCTCCTCGGACACCAGTTGGGCGTTCTCGGCGTCCATCTTCCCGCGCCGCTCGCGCTCCACCTCTTCTTTGAGAGCGGCGACCTCGCCCCGGCTTGTTCCGCTTACATCGGATACGGAAAACGGACGCCGCGTCGCTGCGCTCACGGCCGGAGGCGCTACATCTCGAGACGCTCTGCTCAAGTCCGCCTCCGCCCCTTGAAGCCGATTCCGCGCCGCGCCGCCGGCCCGCCTCCCCCGAGCAACTCCCGGACATGGGCGTTCTTGCTGCTCAAGCTCCTCCCGACGCGCCTGGCCTCCCCGCGTCATCCGCTTCTTGCTTGCAGGAGGTCCATGTACCGTCTCCACGCCCCGACATGTCGTGGCCGGGCGCCTCTCAAACGGACGCGGAGATCCTCAATCGTCTCCATCGCCTCCTCCCACCGGGATGTTGCTCGCACAAGAGACGAGACTTCACCCGCCCATATGCGGTGCCGATTGTCCATAGGGCAACATGTGGATGAGTCACCGCCTTAACAATTGGAAAAGATAGGAGAAAGCGCAAACCGGGAATACGGTAGAGCGACGCCGTCGGCCCCATCTAACGATACCGAGGCGGTGGCGTTACGCTCGTTTATAGCTGCCATCGCTGCCTCGAAGGAGGAAAGCACCTCCCACTCGGGCGCGGTCGTCAACCACCGAGGCTCCAAGGAGGGATCGCGCGGTCGGGAACGCGAGCCGGATCCTCCCCTGTGAATGGTGAGGGGCCCCGACGCCCCTCGTCATCGTCCCCCGGCGCCCTTCAAGGCGGGAGGTGGAGGCGCATCGCCCGTGGGGGCGGAGAAACGGGAGGCGCGGGAGCATCGGGGCCGCACGCCATATTCTCCTCAAAGCCGGAGTACGGCCTCCCAGACCGCCCTCGCCCCCACGCCGGAGCTCGAGCCTCGAGACCCCTCATCCCGTGAGCCTGCGGCTGGCAGGACTCCTCTGGCCCCCCGACGCCCGTCTGCGGGCTGTCCCGGCCCGATCCCCCCTTGGGAAGGGGCAGCGTGATGCGAGGGAAATGAGACCCCCACCCGAAGATGGGGTCCCACTCGCGATGCCGGCCGCCTCTCTTGTTGCTTCCTCGCCTTCAAGGGCGCAAGCGTGAGGCGACCAGGGTCCGGATTTGACCGCGAACAGAAGGGGGTCGAGGTCGGAAAAGCAAGGCCGATATGTGTCGGCGATAACCCGCGACATACCTCCGGGGCGCAGAGCGCGGATATCTTGGAGGCCGGCTCCACCGGCACGACGACTGGCGCATCCGGCAAGGGCGTTTCCCCTTGCCCCGAACATCTTGTCGGGCACCAAATTTCAGAGCCTCGCCTCGCTTCGGGGGCCGATCCTTGCGGCCGCACCCTCGGCGCCCTCGGCGATGGACCGGAGCCCGCAGGGGAGAGGTCGGACCGAGCCGACCCAACATCCCTGTGGAGAGGGGATCGGCCCGGCGAGGTCGGAACGGCAGACTCATGCCCCTCGCGGCCCTTGCCTGGCTCAGTGGCTCGAGGTCGCACCACAGGACCCAATCACGAGCACGGCCCCCCATGGTGTGGGCCATCTCGTCCCGTGCCGGGGGCAGCGCCCGATGCGCTCCCCCCCGTCAAACCCACCTTCCTCAACGAAGATGGGATTCCTCGAGCAACCGCCCGCCGCTCGCCTCCCGGGGAAGGGTCGGCGAGGCCCCGGCGACCTCGGAGGCGGGCCGAGCTCCTCCCTCCTCAGATCCGAGGGGGGTCAGTCACGCTCCTCCGGGAGGCGATTCTCTGCCCGCCTCGCCTTCCTCCCTCCTTCTTGGTGTGGCGAGCCTCGAGGCGGCCACGTTCGCCGCTTCATTTGGGCGCGCCGTGCGGGGAGAGGCACCGATCTTCCTTCAAAGGCGCACTCGGGGCCGGGTGCGGTGGAAATACGCCAGAACGGCTCGAAGAAAGGAAAGGAAAACCTAAACAATCAGATGCTCACGAATGTCACGGGGTTGCGGCCCGCCTCATCAAAGCCCCATCCCAAGACGGGCGACCTGTGTGTACCGCGGCCGGGCGGAGTTCTTCGGTGCCGCCAACAAGTTTCGAGTCGACGGGTGGCAGCGGCGGTTGAAAACGGCCCTCCCCTAAGCACCGTGTTCGGGGTCGGAGCCGCCACCATCCCCACACGGAGGCGGGCGCGAAGATCGCCAGCCACACCACGCCGAGCCAGGCATCCACAATGCCGCCCCGGCCAAGCCCCGTGTCGCAAGATCCTCGATGGCCTCCTGTGTGATGCTCAAGCTTCTCGACCTCCTTCGAGTTCACCCCGACGCCCATTTTATCGGGCGCCGGAGAACGACACGCCGAGAAATCGGGCGGGCGCCGCCTCCGAAGTTCTTGAGGTAGAACCACCCGGAGTGCCACCCTTTCGGTTCGACGTGGGCGTCTTCACATCCACGTAGAACTTAGTGCGCTCCCCACGGGGAGCGATGCCGGTGCATCCCGTGGGGAGGTCGTACTCAGTAGCTCGCCCTTCGCCCACCGCTTCACCAAACGTGCGTAGAAAGAAAAACTTCCACGGCCGAAATGAGGCGGGATCCCGTGTATCCCTACATAAGGCAACGAACACCGCCATATGCAGAATCCCGTTGGGATTCGGATGGTGGAGCTCGACGCCGTAATGGTACAGAATCCCGCTTGCGAAGTCATGAACGGGGGACACCGAGCCCCCCGCTCATGAAAAGCCACTTGAAGGAGACGATGTATCCCATCGGTGGCCGAGGAGATTCCCCTCCGTTGGGAGATCCACTCCCCGCCTCCTACATCAAGGGCGGCGGCACGCCCTCATACGGGCGGCGCTCCATCTCCGGCCGCCCGTCGGGTTGCTGCGCGGCCATGGGAGTACGCCTCCACTCGCCATTGAGGTGAGAGATGGGACGTGGGAAGGCGAGGGCGTAGGCGGCGGCGGCGGAAGGGGCAAGCGAGGCAAGGAGAGGACTTGGGGGCTTTTTAATTTTGCCCGAAACAAAGATACCGCGAAGCGGCTAAGGAAAAAGCCTCTTCCTTCCTCTCCAACGCCTTAAAAGAGAACAAACCGCCCGTTACTTGTTGCTCTCGGGGGCGTGGGTGGCGTGCCCCGAGCCTACGCCCGCGGACACGCGCCTTTCCCTCGGCCGCATTACTCGCGCCTAGGGCGTGCGGCCTTTCGCGTCTTGGCGGCGGATCCGATCCGCCTGGCGAGCCAACTGTGGCGCCCGTCCGGAGCGACCCCTCGGGAGCCTCGGTCCCGTTGACCACAGAGGGGCGGGCGGGCGCTCTACGAAGCAGGCCTACGCAGAAGGGGTAATCATGAAGTCGGGGTCGGCCAGACGATGCGATATCTTTGTCCTTTCAGGACCCTCGGCGGAGAAAACCCTAAAGCTACCGTTCGCCCCAAGAACAAGAAAAAACCCCAACGAAAAAGGGTCCGCTCGATCAATCGTTACCGTGGCTCGAACACCACCCAGATCAAAGACGACGAAAACAAACTTTGACAGAAGATTGAGAATGAGCACTTGTTCATCAGGCGTGTAATCACGGACTGAGGAAATGCCTCAAGGCGAATCTAAAAACAAAAAACCCCCCAAATGCGTCAAGCAAAAAAGCCCGCGGCATGACTACCCTACGCCCACGACCGTCGCCGCCAACATGGAAAGGATCATGAAGGCGCAGGCGCCCACCCGCCCCGTCCCGGGTACATATCCTCCAAGAAGACAATGGAGATCAACCCGTAGAACGCCGGACGGTGGGACGCCGTGGCGGAGCCACGCCGACCGGAAGACCCCACGGGCGCCTCGAGGGGGCGTCGTGGATCACCTCTCCGCCGTCACCACCTCCGCGACGGCATCGGCGGTGCCTCGTACTGGCACACCAGGTGCTCCAGGTCTCGAGGCGCCGCCCCTGAGGAGCGAGGTAGCCCCGGAGGTCGACGCTGAACTGCGGTGCGCCTATCGCCAGTGCTGAGGCCGCCTGCCGGGCGACGCCGTGGGACGCCACGCGCGATACGGCCAAAGCACGCGGCTCAGCCGTCTCGCCCAGTCAATGGCGCTGAGCTCCGACAGAAGGGCTACAATGGCCTCGGCCGCGGGCGCATGACCTGAGTTCGGCCAGTGAGCCTGGCCACGCGCTGGCCCGCCTTCCAGTTGGCGCGCGTCCTCCGCCTCCTCCTCCACGCTGGTCAACGCTACGGCGATCGCAAGGCGAAGGAAGAGCGGAGTTTCGATTTGGCCTTCCTGGCCGTCGGCTTCGGCGCCTCGGCCGGCCCCGCGTCGCCGGGCCGCGGGAGGGCGGTGCGAGGGGCCGGCACGCAAGAGATCACCCAGTGAGAACAAGCATTCGCAAGACGAGATGAGAAAACCCTTCTCCATTGCAAACACCGGGGGGGGGAGAAAAACCCTCCTCCCATTTGTGGGCAATGTACTCACCCCGGATGCGGCGCCGCGGCCGGGGGCTCCTCCGACGAGCCCTCCTCCGCCGGGCGTTTCCCGCGATCCATCACACTCTCTCTCGCTTTCCCGACGGACGGACGGCGGCCGGAGGAAGAAGGAGAGAAGTACTAGATGGCTAAGGTGCGGAGCGAGGAAGGAAAGGGTGACGGATCCGTCCACACACACGCCACGCCCTCCTTAAATAGATGGCCGACGCCTATGTGGATCCGAAAATGCCTCTTGGCGTTCCACGCCGCCCATCATTGCGACCGCGGCATCGTGCGCGTCGTGGGAGGCAATCGAACGAACGGGCCAGCGAGCGTCCCGAGGCATCATTAACCTGAGGCCACGAAGCCTCTCGACGCTCTGCCTTGGGCGCCGAAAAGGGGCGCGAGCAAAACCGTAATACCCTTATGATAAAACGGAGAGTCGCATCCGTGCAATGCGACACGATTCCGCCTCCCTGTCACCAAGCGCAGCCACGAATATACGGCTAGGCGGTTTGAGGCTCCTCCGCACGAGTGTACCACTCTGCGCAAGGCTCGGGCCATCCGGCGAAGATGCGCTCGCCAAGCACCCACCTTGGAAAGAAAGAACCGCGACTACACTTTTCGAGCCTCTGCACGAGTATGCAACTCCCCGAGGAAGGCTCGGGGAGCTACCGGCCCGAGGTGGCCAAGCACCCACCCAAGGCAAAATATTCGAGAAAAACCCTCGAGTTTTCCTTGGCGGGACGAGTCTAGCATGAAGAGGAACATCCAGTTCCACCCCATGCTCGAGGGCTACTTGTCGAGGGTCAAAACCACGGCCCTCTAAGGACCGGGATAAAGCGACTTTCAAAAACAAAACACCCCTGCAGATCGGGGTCCCGTGGCCCAAATTTTTCACGGCACAAAAAACTTAAAGCATTTCAGGCCCAGCCCGCGGCAAAACCAACTAAGGCCCACGGGATAAAAGCCACCGCCCGATCGACCCCGGGCAAACTCCGATTCGCCCCCGACCCCTACCCATCGCCGGGGGTCCCGACCCCGACCCCCAACGAGAGTCGACGCAGAGTCGACCCCGCCAAAGACAGCAAATTGCGGCTTTATCTGCCTCCGTAGCAGTCACTGGGATACGCCGTGATACTCTTTGGTAGAAGGGGATGGGGCCGCCAAATTACCTGGGGCATTTACTTGCTCCACGCCTCCTACCCGACAAGGCGGTGTGCTGACCCCAGCATCGACTGTACGTATGGAAGCCCCGTGTGTGCGCCTCCGTTAAGGGCGCCAGGGGCCGCACCGCCTCATGACAAAGGCATCCCGATCGGGTACGAATAAAATATGAACGCTTCGTGCGACACCGTGGCCAAGGTACCGGACGGCGACCGAGCCAAGAAACATCCCGCAAGGCAAACCAGAGCGTCGAGGGAATCAGCCACACTTGTACGCTGCGCGACTCCACGGCCGGCTCCCTATAGGCCGGCATTTGACCTATGAAAGTACCTCTGATCAACTAAACCGCACAACCCCGATTCACACGCATAGCCCTCACTTACCACGAAAGGGCTACAAGGCCAAGAGGAGGGGGATGGCGTGACGCCTACGTACTGTGCACCACGGCGCTTTCGGGGAACGTCCCCAACCCTTGTAGGCCACGACTTCTTGATCGATACACACGCATGCCCTCTCCCGTGAGCCTCACCTTGAACTATAAAAGGGAGGACTTGGGCCCCCCGAGCGTGTGTCCATCACCCGACACACTACACACACGAAACACTTACCACGAACCTAGCTTTCTTACTCCGAGAATTGAGAGCCCATGTCTCTCTCGACCCCTCTTTGTAATTTTAAATTTTCATACAAGCTCCCCGAGTAACATGACTCGCTCTCAACTCTTCGATGAATCATAAAAATCGCCTACCTAGAACCAAAGATACATCATCGTGTCCACTCGAAACCATCTCGAGGATAAGTGTGCTCTCTTTCGATTACTCGTTGGTGTCCATTCGACACCGACACAACTATTCATCATTTTCAAGACAAAATTTTAATGTTCATCCGTTTTAATTAACTCTAGCCTAGACCGACTCTAAACACACTCTAATGTAATTAATACTAACTAAGACTTCTTTTTATTGGTTTTTAGATTTTATTTAACCAAAGACTCATAAAAAGACTCAACAGGCGTGGACCTTCATGTGCCCACATATTTTTGGTATTTTATGACTATATAAAGTAGACTTAAAAATCGCTTAGGTGTAGTCACCTGATAACTAGGGGATGCTCCTCCCCAAGCCGGATGGTTGCAATACTTGGTGTAGATGTCCTTTAGAGTGAGCTAACCAAGAAGGACCGGTGGGCGCCACCGATAGACTCTCTCCTTGCTATGATGTTAATCCGCATAAATACTCTTCACAAAGAGAAACAAAAACTCGAGGCTCGAATTTGTTAACGGGTTAGCGGTCAGCCAAAAAGAATAATTGATCACCTTTATGAGCTAGCTTTAATATTGTCTAATTTAAACAGGATTTCACTTTTTTATCTTATTTTTAAATTTTCTATTTATTATGCAGAAAGTTAAATATGAATGCTATATTTTGTTATTTTTATTTTATGCCACCACAGCGGATGTTCTTTCAGAAAATACCATAGGGTATCCACATAGGGGTTTGTGATGCCATGAGTAATGCAAGAAATATTTTGTTGTTTTTATATCTTTTAGTGTGTAAACAAAAATTATGTCGCTAAATAAATTGTAAATGCATTTAATGAGATATCTACCATTCTAACCTTTGGCTAGGGTACGGAATTTAAAGTCTACCGACAGGACTTAGATAGAGGAGAACACTTACCTCAAGCAGTCTCATCGCCCGAGGTAACCCCGCCAACTCCTTGCCTGCGGGTGATGCGCCACGGCGGCTCTTTCCTTCCATCTCGTCATTGCTTCTTCTTTTCTAGTTCTAACTCTTCATCATTTGAAATTTCCTTCTCTTCCACGCTTCTAATCGTCCCGTTAGGATCTCCCTTCTTTCTCTTTCCTTGACGATTTGGTCCATCCTTTAGCTTCTTCGCCCACTCACTCCAAATGGGTGCTCAAGTGTCTCTTGCTCCCAGTAGTCCCTCATCTTGTTATCTTGTAGAAATTCTTAACTTCAAAGTATCTTGCCCGGAAATTCCTTCCCAACATCTAGTGAGGCTAGCATTGCTTCCGACGATGGCTTCATGCCTAAATTGACTCCTTTCCAAAGGGTGTTGAAGCGGATCTGTCCAGACCCAATGTAGATGTTCACGTTGGTCGTAGAGGAACGGTCTCCAAGAGTGATCGGGGAATCATCATCGCCCCGCATGTCAAGAACTAGAAAATCTGCGTATATATTGTCCTTGAATTTACCATGACATCCTTGACCACCTCTTTCCCTCAGGAAACCTTAGTGATTGATCCGCCATCTGAATACATGTTGGGTATAAAGGTAAAATCAACAACTCATCGTGATACCTGTTTTGACATTACGCTTGCAGCCCGATCCAGCGTCGCGACGCGTGACCAAGGTGCCTTTGACTATCTTCAATGATTGGGACACCTCGATCACCTCCCTTGATTGGAAATAGTTTGGGCATATGATCATTCTCTCGTGTTGAGAGCAAAGTGGATCAATTGGAGTTGTCTCCGCAGGCATGCTTTGGTCCTCCATCTTCTGTTGTTTTATTTTTTCTTTCTTGTTGATGGAATTTCGTTTCCGCCGTGAGCCAGACGCTGCCTCGAATGTGAATCTCTCTTCTATCCTTGATGGATAGGACAATCTTTGGCGTACTCCCGCATAGATGATGGGTTTCGACAGCACAAGAATTGTTCTGCCCAAATGATGGTGCCTTCCATCTACCCTGCCCATGACCACGAAGTCAACTGACATATGATTGCTCCCCACTCACATAACTCTTCAGTACCCTGCAGCAATGGACTGATCTTTTGCAAGCCGTGAAACACATATTTGTGTACAACAGAGGATCATTTAATATTTTCATAAATTACCTTTTGGGCATGATATTGACACTTTGCGCCCGAAATCACAGATAGCCTCGAAAGCTATGGCATCCTATAGAGATATGAATGATTGGTGGTTCTAGGGTCTCCCATCTTCTGGTAGAGAGTGGTCAATCCAATCGTCGACATCTGTAGGGCTCAATATGATATTGCATTGTGAATATCAACAAGTTAGCAGCTTAAATCTTCTCGGTTATTCGAATCTTTGCTCTTTTCCAATGAGGAATTGACACTGGTATTCTCCCAGCATTTCCATTGAAACCATGCTGATTTTTTATGGGCAGCTTAAAAAGTATCCATTCTAGTATGTATGTTTTTAAAGTTTTATCATTTGATGTTAGTTTCCTAGTCATTTGATCTAGTAGTTTGGATTGACTAGTAACTAATTCTCTCAAAGGCGTAAGTTTTGTAATTATTAAAATTATTACTTCCTGTTGTTACCTTTGGTAATTACTCTGTTTAGTGCTGTTGCTTTCACCCCGATTTTGCTGGAGACCTATAGTAGGTGCTGTTAAGCTGATGAAGTTCACATCCTCTTGCAAGTAGGGCAACCGATACCGAAAGTGCCCGTAGTCTCCACATTCTTCACATGTCATATGGTAATCATTGATGTGTATGACTTCCTTCTTCTATGTCGAGCCATGATGAGGTCTAGCTTCTGGCGTGACCATGTCGCCTTCCTTGAGATGATGGATTCCTCCCCTTCTTCCCCGAGTAATGAAAGCACGCTCTTCATTGCATGCTGAATTTGAGGCCATCTTTCTAACAAGCAAGCTTTAGCACCGAGCCATGACAGAAAAGCTCCTCCAAATGCAGCATCACAGGGACTCACGTACTAGAGATGAGCCCGTGATAGAAAGTTCCAAGATTACCACCACTCTATCCCATGATGAGTGATTAGCTTCTTCAATGTAACTCTAAAATCTTTCCCATGCTTCAGTGAATGATTCATCATGTTATTGTTGAAACTTGCAATCTTCCACGTTAAGAGCATTGGTCTTGGCCGTGAGGGAATGAATTTCTTACCGTAAAAGCAATGAGAGCATAGGTCCCATGTTGTCTTTTGTTGATGTAGAACCACCGCTTGGCTTTCCCCACAATGAGAATGGGGAAAAGACGGCGGTTAGCATCTTTATTACCTCCGATCGCGGAAGGTGCTGCGATCTTGTGAAAGTGTTGTAAGTGCACTTTGCATCTTCATAACCTTTCCAGCTGCACTGGCGGCTTGAACCATGGTAATGAGAGCGGTGCTTAAGCCTCGCATCCATTCTCCCCAAAGATTGATCAAGCAGTCTAGTCTTCGGAATGTCTGGCTGCTTGTTGGGGCAGAGAACTCCTCGCAGTTGTCTTCAGCCATGTTTTCAAACACAGAGCTAGGGTTTTCACTCCCCAAATGCTCTTCTACTGTTTTTAAATTCCTCTTCCAGTTGTTGAGCCGGCTCCTTCCTCAAGAGTTAGCTTGAGCAGCAGAGGGTGTTCTTGATGGTGACTCAAATTTGTCCTCTGGCAAATCTTTCCGAGGAGCTCGCATCGCCGTAAGAAAGTTTGAAAGAGAAAAAACCATTCATTCATCAATTCTCGCATAAGATAAGAAAATGATAACAACGAAGCGGTGTACCCGATTGTAGAGGATCGATTTCAAGGGGTTTGCTAACTTTATCCATGCATATATTTTATCAATATATCCTAAGTTTATTGTGCCTGCCCTCGGCAACGCGCCTAAAAAATGCTTGCTGACATTTATCACCGTCATTACCAAAAAGCGTAGATAACTCCTCACCCCAGCAACAACCACTACAAGAAAGTCTTTATGACAAACCAGTTTATTTTCAAGAGAGCAATGTAACATAACATGACAAAAATTATGGGTTGCTCACTAAAATTATGAGATCTTAAAAACTTATTTATGACTCCACATCATTTGTGTCACATAAGAAAATTCAACTTTCGTCATAAATCGTTAGGGTCCTGTGGAGCCAGCTGACGGTTTTTGTTTTTATGGACGATCCATATGTTTTTATTTTGACGATCCCCAAATCGTCACTGAATGTTTGATTAAATATGATAGCCTTCGATGTCAAAAAATACCCTTAAAAAGAGGGTGTTGACCTTGACCTTACGTTCTGTTTCTTGGCCATTTTTGGCCACCAGTACCTTACTCCCCGCATCTTCCTTCCTTATTTGGTTGGCTCTGACCTCCTCTTTGCGCCTTTCACCTTGGCTAGCTGCCCATTTGTTGTACTTTTAAGCCCACTGTGTCACTCATGAGCCTTGTAAAAATAAGAATGAGAAAAAATGTTGCTCATGGGAGTGAATCAAACCCACTACCACAAAGCTCAATATCCTAAGGAGCTACCAATCGAGCTACTCAAATGTTTTGTTTATAGATATATTTATTTTATAAACGTTAGCAGTAATGGACATGCATCATCTGCTCGTGGGTTCATCATAAAAATCACAAAGAATAGCAAGCTATTTTAACGCATGAATAAAATTTAAAAGTTAGCTTTATCTCACACATATGAACTCAAAAATTGATGATCTTTTTCCTCAGATTCATATAAAAATATTGTTCATGATTTTGAGCACTTATAGCATTGTCGCTAAGTAAACAGAGAAGACTCACATTGAAATTCAAACCTTTAATTATAGAACAAGTGGTTTTTTAATCTTCGTTAAACTTAGTTAGTCTTTCTCCCACATACTAACTTCAAATGTCATGATTTTTTTCCTAAATTTTTTCTAAAATCATGAACCATCATGTTATCGATTTGTTTTGGTCATCTTTTTCATATGACAAAATTTGAAATAATTCAAATTTTGGTTTTAAAATGACCTATATGAGGACTCCAGACGAACTAACTTTAACAATTAAATGCAAATGACCTATATAATTAGATCTTGATGAGTTGATCAAACTTGGTATTCATGACTTTTCTAGTTGAGACCATCTTAGGTTTCAAACTGCTCGAGTCATGTTAAATTTAAAAATCCAAAATTTAGATCATTTAAACTTTAATTATGTTATCTAAAAATAACAAATGTAGATCTTATGAGTTTAACAAACTTAGTATTCATGACTTTCTTAGTTGAGACTATCTAAGGTCTCAAAACAGGTTTGAGCCATCAAAATTTAAAAATCCAACATAAATCACTCACACTTTATCAAATGAACAGTTGACCAAAAACAACAAATGTAGATCCTGATGAGCTGAACAAACTTGGTATTCATGACTTTCTAGTTGAGATCATCCGAGTTTCAAACTGGTTTATTATCAAAATTTAAAAATCCAAAATTGAATCATCCAAACTTTGTCAAATGAAAAGTTGACCAAAAATAACAATGATCTTGATGATTTAACAACTTACTATTTATGACTTATCTATTTGAAACCATTTAGAGTTTTAAATACTGATGTCAAAGTGTTATTTTTTAAAAATTCAAAATTGACTTGGTTTAAATTTATTCATTAGGGATTTGTTAATTAGAGAGAGGCATTGTTCCATTTGAAAGTGTTAAAACACTAGTCATAGCCATGAAACCATATGAGCAGATTGTCACTTTAGAACTAAACTTTCCTAACAATTTATCAAATGTAAAATGACCTATATAATAATTATTGTAGATCTTGATGAGTTGGATCAAACTTGGTATTCATGACATTTCTTAGCTGAGACCATCTTAAGGCTTCAATTATTAGAACTCATTTATTAACCCATATTTCTATTTGAAGTTGTTAAATTTTGAAATTTAAAATTTTTGAATTATTCAATGATCTCATTTGTAAAAGAACCTATGCAATGATTGTAGATCTTGATGAGTTCTACAATTTTTCTTGTTTATGACTTTGCATTTTGTAAACCTCTAAATTAGCCAAAATTAAATTTGGGATTAGTTCAATTAATTAAAATTAAAAAAACAACAAATATTAGTGGGCCTAAAACTCAAGTCAGCTCCATTGCGGATCTCGGCCCATACCCCGCCATTGATTTTGATTCAACGGCCGCTACTGCACCCAGAAGTATAAATTAGAGTTCCAAACCCCTAACCCTCATCCTCTCATTTCTCCTCATCGCCACCGCTACTAACCACAACCTGGATGTCGAGCTCATCGCCTCCACTGCATCCGTGGCCGAGCCCCTCTCCCATGCCCGCTTCCACCTCACGCCATGACTGGCAGACGGCTGCTGGGCCAAGGGCCATTTGCTCAATCCCCTCAAGGGCTTCGCTCCCTGGGTAGCCTCGAAAGATCGCGGGGCATCGGCGGCCCTTGAGGTGGGGGACGGCCTGTCACAGCCAACGCCCAAATGACTGGCGGCCTCATGATGGGCGCAGGTTGATCCAGTATCAGACATCGGGCGCCCTCACTTCGGTGGGCGGGCTGGTCACGTGTTGCCGCGATCTGGCTGCTGTGCTGGGCGGATCCGGTAATCGCGGCTTCCGATCTGCGAGCGCAGGCATGGATCCACGCGGAAGATTTTCACTCAAAGAAATTTCACCATCGCCGTGGTCGGGACATGTCCATCTAAGCAAGTGCAATCGTGCTTTCTGGTATTTATGATTTGATTCATTGTATGACCCAGGTAAGAAGATGATTTTTAGGAGTGTAATATTGCCTAAATTGGTCACAACATATGGCTACCTAGCATTACCGAGTGCCTAAATTGCATCTAATCGAAATTGATCTGGAAGTCACTGTATACTTGGTTGATTTTATTTTTATTTCTATTCTATTCCTGGATATATAAACCATTACTTTCTTTTTCTATTTTTGTTAGATGAGAAACATATAGCAATGGTCTTGTTCATTCATTGTGAAAGTGCACGTGTCATGATTGACCATCACCGCAAGCACCCACTGTTCTCAAGCCACTGCAAAACTCACCGCCTTGGGACCATTACTATTAAAGATCAAGATCTGTCTAAACTATGGTATATAAGTAGTAGTATGAGCTAATTCTTTGTGAACTTTTTATACGATATGCACATACTCCAAGCAAAAAGCATTAACATCCTGCCCCGTTTCCTATAGATCCGTGATGCTTTTTTGCTTTTAGTTTTCCTAATTTCGATTACATGCTGCCCGGTGATGCCAAATTAGAGAAATTTGATATCAATGTGTTAAATTTTAGATGAATTTGACATATACAATTTTTTCTACCGGCCTCGCGGATGCGATTTTGCTAATCGAAAGGCTGTCAATGCCACCGGGCTTATGATTCTCAAATGCCACTTATTCTCGATTTTGAATTTGGATAAATACTGGTTCAGTGTTTGCACCGATGCCCTCCTCCCAAATACTACCACTAATCCTGCACAACAGAGATGTACCCCTTCCAATAACATTCATGCTTATGCCCCTGATTACTTACTTTATTCCTACTATATTACTGGGAGTTACTGGCCGGGTCACGCTTATTTCTCGGTGTTTTTATTTTACTTTACTACACAAAGAAGTATAACTGATTCGAAAAGCGAGTTCTTGATTACTTTATTACCTACTATACCAATGTTTGAGCTTTGCTTTTCTATGGTATCCGCGATGATGATTTTTTTCTGTCCTAAAAAATGCTAAGGCAAAGGGTATATGCAATGATGTGGTACTTTTAAGTGCCGAGGCGCTGGCGATGACGATGAAATGTCCCTATACTTAGTGCCGCTTAAATTCAGGATGCTTGCTTGTATACCATAAGGCCAAGCAAACCAGCTTTTAGATGTGATATTAATAGGGCAACTGAGTCAAATATGTAAACAATTTTACAATGTTGTACTTTTTCTTTATACGCTGATGAGTTTACTTCACAAATGTCTAGGATACATTTTTATCTTCTATACGCCAGATTCTCCTGGGTTAGTATGTGTTTAGGAATCTGGTGTTCAGCACAAGGAGCGGTGGCTTGTGTCCGCCCGGCGAGCATAACACGATTCAAGACTTGTATCTTATTTGTTAAATGCCCCTTCTATGCCACACAAAAAAGTGGTCGCTGAACTTGGACAACACTTTGCATTTGCGTATAACATGTGTCGATGTTAAATATGGATCACCTTAAACATGGATAGCATTTTGTAGGTAAATAATGCTCGTATATGTGCTTCCATCAAGATTGTTTCACCATATGTGTCTAAATATGGATCACCTATAATCAAACAACCGTGGGTACACCGTACCCGAAAGAGATGACATTGGATAAGGAGAGTAAGGATATATAGTATAAGCTTTTTGCTTTAGACCATCTTAATTTTATCTGAAAACAATGATTTATGTATCAATTTCGCCTTAGCTAGCACATCGCTATTGTGAACAGAGCTCGGCACCCACAAAGATAACCCGTAGTTCCTCAGAATCCTGTTTGCCGTACCTATGTCCTAAAAGTTTCATGATTTTTAGCCAACCGGGGATGAGGGAGTTAGTATTTTTTGAAGTTCCTGTCATGATTGTGTGGTACAAAGAAGGACAAAGACTATAAGCTCTGCCTTCCGCCATGTTATTTCCACTTAAATTTTATACAGCTTATTGTGCCCGATCTCCGTATTAATGCCCGCCCTATGAATTTCAATTTCTGCCATTATTTCATATGCCCATGTACAAGTTCTAACTCATGTATGTCAAATTACTTAACTTATATCTATGTGGAATTGAACTGGTGGAACTATGACTTGTGAAACTTTGAATTATATTTGCAATGATGGTTTATACTCATGCTTCATATGTTTGTAGATGAATATATGTATATATGGTGGTCGATTTGAATTTCCTCAATTGAATTATATATGTCAAATTACTTAATCTTCTTGAGTGTATGTTTTTCTTTCTTAACTTTTGCATAATTGTGGGCTACTAGGATCGGTAAGGACCTCGGCATCTCCCGAGTCACAAATGGGCATGGCGTAGTTTGCAAAACTCTTAAACTTAGATTTCTCCACACCCTCTCACGCTAGAAGTCTTTTGCAACCCCATTAGCTATTTGTATGGAATTGAAAATTGGTGAATTCCTTGGTATTGAATAAGTGATCTTATATTGAAAATAGTGATTTGTTTGTTACTTTAGCTTTGTATATAAAGATAGTGATCTAAGATTTTTCTTTTTTTAAAAAAAAAAATTGTTATCAGAGACGCTGCCGTGTCACCCAGGCACATTATGACGCTTTTTCCCATTATCGTAAAGGGTTCCTGCATCACACTTGTGACGGTTGGCATATTAGGTGACGCTGCTGACCAACTTCAATATAGATAGCTTGGTATTGCCATTAAATGAAACAACATATGACTATTATTAATAAAACTGTATTACATTATGTGATTGGTTAGCACTGCCAAAGCATGATTTGGCCGTTATATGACGACCGGGCGTGACGCTGGTTTTTCGTCATAGCGCTGGCTTTATATGACAAAATTTGTAC